>OY728119.1:256368183-256758183 GCA_963277665.1 Viscum album
AGGTGTTGTCTTCATTTGGTATGACAATCTTCCTGATGTTTTTTTACCCCTCTTGAAAAGGGATTTGGACAGATCTCCTATTTTTAGGATCATTTCTTGAATTGGTGCTTTTCTGAATGTGATTTATCAACATTCTCAAGCTATGCACTGTATGGTTTGGTCTTATGTTTGAGTTTCTTGTTACTAAATTATAGATTTGGGAATTTATATTCTTCATGGCCTGTATTTTAGACCTCATCTTGATTCTTCATTATCTGAGCAGTGATGTTCTGTTATCTATATTTCTCTCCTGCTTTATTTCTAATTCATTTTTATATTTATCTGGTTTCCTTTTGAGGACCCCGGTGAGGCATGCATGGATGGATAGACTCTTTGATGTTGATTGCACGATCTGATGAACTTGCCCTCAAGAGCAGCAAATTGATGGACAGCAATGTCTGGACTCAGTCGGCCAGCCTGTTTTTGGCGCTGGAGAAGGATGAATAGTTCAACCAAGAGAAGAAACAACATAATTTTGAAATCCATCCCTGCTTGAGAAGGAGAACAGCATCTGGGGATTCCAGCCAATTGATGGACAGCAATGCCTGGACTCCGGGGGGACTCCTTCAATCAGAATGTGGCGCTAGAATGGGTTAAGGACCCTGGTTCTGGTTATTTATATTCTTTGTGTTTCTTTGTAGTACCTCTCCTGCTTTCTTTTTTCTTTTAATAAAGAGGCCTTTGTGCCTCAATCCTTTTAAAAAAACCTCTACCTTCATTAAAATTATCAAAAAAAGTAACATTGAAAATTTTAATAGTGATAAACACAAAATAATTAAATCAAAAATGAAGTGAATTTTTTTAATATATTTGGAATATATAATACAAATTTAGTTTAATACAATGGTGTAAGGGTGAAAATGAAATAGTGAATTGTTGTAAGATCATTTGTCTGGTAATAACATGACCTAAATAAAATATTTCATTACAATACATTCACAATACCTTTTAGGTTTAGTGATTTAGATAATTTAGACTAAACATTAACTAAAAACTAATTCCTTTTTAACTAAATGGATTTTTCAACTATATGAGAAACTACTTAATCAATACTGCTTCTTCAACATCACTCATAAATTCTCCACATAAGAAAATATTCTAGATATTACATAATTTTTTATCTTTATGACATAAGGAAATAGAAATATAAGAAAGGGGTGAGATCATATACTTAGTAAGGGTAAATATAATAGATAACCATAAAATATCATAAGTGAACATATGATGATTATATAGATATAATCATGATACATAAGAAGATTCATATACAAAAAAATCATAGATCACTATTTATTCCCACCAAATGAGCATATCCAAAACCAAAAAGGAATAAATACATGAATATGGGTATTACTTTCCCCAAAAACAAAAGGAAGAAGAAGGTGGACAAGATCACGTGGATCACGTGAACCCATATAAGACACATGATCACATAACCTTTCGAAGGTCATACAGATGGTCACGCATAGCACATAGCCTGCAGAAGGTCCTGTGAAGTACCTCTGACAAGTCCTTATGACCTTGAAAAGGCTCCTTGGACTATCAATGATCACACGATGACAACAAGATAATTTCTCCCATGTCACGTGGCTTTTCAACCGGAAGATTCCTAATGAACCAATCAAATATACTTGGAAATATGAGAAAATATCCAAATGGATAGAGCCTCTTGCAGTCATAAAACTCATGTGATGCATCACCTATGGGGAGAATGATTTTCATCGAAAACACTTGGAAAAACTCACACAACCCCTTAGCCTTTGTAAAATAAAAAATAATATAAAAATAGGAGAGTGAGGAAGCCTCTTGTGGTTGTAAACATCATATAATGCACCCCTAGTGATCCACAAGATGCCTCAAGCACCCAGTGACAAGTCTGCCTCATCTCGTGAAAGCCAGCCGGCATGCCATCCTCATCGCACGAAGTGCCTGGGATGTGTCTTTGTGACCTATCGCTTAACCTTTGGCTCTATAAGGACATACATATAGAGTTGTTTATGAAATTCTCATGCATCTCCACAAATCCCTTTGTTGGTCACGCGACACATCACCATGAGGTAGAATGATTGTCTTTGACAATATTCAAACAACCTAATAAGATCTGCAACCTTTGTAAAATAAATAGATGATATAAAGAGGGAAATTAAGGGAGCCTCTTGTGTTTTTATAACTCTTGCAACATGCCTAGGTTGTCTACAGCATGGTCTAGCAAGACCCCTAGACAAGCTAGTTTAATTTTGCGAAGGCCCCTAGACAAGTCATCCTTATCTCAAGAGATATCCCAAACAAGTCTCCTAAAATCACATGAAGGCATTTAGATAGTCGCCATGATCTTAGGAAGGCCCTTGTATATGTCGGTATGAAAATATAAAAGTCCCTTGGCATGTACGCATAAGAAAAAAACATTATATGGATATAATTCAATAAATTAGGCATTGAAGGGATGATCTCATGGTCTCTGAAAATCATGTGAGGCCCCCAAAATGAATTACAGTTGGAACTTGAGAAACGCATGACTTTGAATCCCTCCACTGACATTAGTATGTATTTATGTGAAATGAGTCATACTAAGCGATGAATAACTAGTTTGGTGAGACATATAAGTTCCCCACCCCATAAAAAGGGTCCTAAGTTGTATTCAAATGAAAATTTCCTTGGAAACTAACACCATTGCACCCAGGCACCAGAGAAAATTTCTCAAATCCACTGATCGCATGATTGGAAATGCCTCTCATTAGGTAAAATCCAATGATCAAATGGAGTGATCATTAAACATGCATAAGCACTTCATGTGATCCTCCATAGATCACATGAATGACATATAGCAATACATGAAAAGAATTTCCCACATATTTTCTAAGATGCAGGAGATTTAAAATAAGATAACAATAAACAAATCCAATTCATTTGAAATAAAAGGATGGAAAAAAGACTAAAATCTAGGAGACTTATGTGAAGAATATATACGCAGATCTTCATGTGCTTCATCTGAACCACCCAAGACATGTGACATCACTGGTACATGTTGCCCAAATCTCATGATGCTCCTTTGGTATACTATTTAGATTATGTGTAGTCCTTTGGGAATCTCAAATAAAGTCAAATGGTTCCCCCAAACATTTCAATCTAGTCTCTTAAAGTCCTCCAAGATCGCCATATAAACCTTGTGGTGTCCTTCATATATGTCATCTAAGTCATATGGAAACACCAATACAAGTTAATTGAGTCTCATAGCAGTACTTAAGCTTATCAACTAGCTCTTACAGTGTCCTCTGGGTGCGCCATCCAGATCTCATGATGACCTCTATACATTTTAACTAGGATCATGTGTGACCCTCCAAACATTTCATATTGACTCTCATGATTCCCTTCAAAGAGTTTCAACTAAATTTCTCAATGAAACTAGGGAAATTTAGCTAGATCACGTGATACCCTCTAAGAGTGTCAACCATGATCATGTAATGGTATCTAGGTTTATCCTGCCAGGTCTCGTGATGTCATTCAGACAAGACATCCTTGATCATGTGAAAACCTATAGACATTAAATCCAATATATGAGGTGTACCTCAGATAGACCAACTGGATCATGCAATTGTCTTTGGGCATGATATGTAGACATCCTCTGACATGCCAAGAAGATAATAAAGACATGTTGAGAATCCAATCAAAGTATTTCAGGAAAGAAAGAAGGACGTCTCAAAAGTGCATCCTAGGGCTTGATAACCTTTTCCACCCTCAGTGTGTAAGCCCCGATCAAAAGGGAAACTTCAGTGTGTAATCCCTAATAAAATAGACCATGATGAATCTGATTCCTGTTATAACTAGGATATGTAAGATTACTTCCTAAGGTTTGATCTCTATATTAAGTATACAAAGTGTATTCCTAATAAATAAGTCATGTATCCATAAGCAATGAAACTAATTATTTTCCATCCCTGATTTCTCACACCAAGAATAGATCATGTGATCTTAGGGAGTATCAGTGATCATATCATTCACATCATAAGACTCTATAAATAATAGGGAAACCTCAAACTATAAGACCCAATCAATGGTATCGTATGATATGACCCAAAAATAAAGGAAACATCAGTGTGTAAGCCCTGACCAATAGAACTATGAGGACTCTGGTTCCTACCATAACCAGGATACGTAGGATGACTTCCTAAGTCTTGAATCCAAACTCAAATGGGAATCCAACTTAGTGTAAGACCCACCATGTCACCAACTTTTCAACAATCAGGACCCAATCATTCCCATGGGTGGATCATCATACCTCATCCATCAGTAGACTGAGAAACCAATTGAACTATTATAAATCTGATTCTTATCATAACAAGGATACATAGGACACCTTCCTAAGGCCCAATACCAAAATCAAATAGACATCCACCTTAGTGTAATCCCCTCAATGTCTCCAAAATTTAAACCATTGGAACCTAGTCATTCCCATGGGATGATCATTCTACCTTGTAAGTGGATTGAAAACCCACCAGAACTACGATGAATCTAATTCATTCCATAACCAAGATACATTGGATGCCTCCATGAGGCTCAAGATCCATATTAAACATCCTAAGGTAAGTCCCAACACATAAGCCCTGCATCTATATAAAGTGATATAGTTTACTTGTTATCCCTCATTTCTCACATCGAGCATGGCTTATGTCGACTTATGGAGTTATTATAGTCACGTCATTCACATCATAAATATCTACTAGTCATGTCAATCTTAGCTTGCCATCCCCGATTATAGGAAAGATATAAATATCCCCCATTAAATTGAATCTACCTTGGGGATAGTCTTGAGGGATTTAATGAACTACAATAACTTGTATTACTGCTATAACTAGGACTCATAGGGAGTCTCGTTAATATTCAAGATCAAATATTCAGTTCCTAAGTGACCAAAAATATGTCCATTCCGCATGACATTAAACTAAACATGTTTTAAAGAAATACATGGGTTTTAATTCCTACAATAAATAGGTTACATAGGATGCCTCATAATGGATCAATACCCTACTCAGAATATTAACTGCCTCCCTACATGAAAGAATAATCTGAAGTGCCTAGTTATACGGCTTCAGCATATGAGAAGTTATTCATTAATAGGAAACAGATTAAAAACATTGAATACATATAGATGGATTCAATAATAAGACCCCACTCTTCTTCTTCACATAAAATGACTGAACCTATGATCCTTTTGAGTAAAACTATGATCAATTTGTTAAGTTAACCTATCTCGTATTGGGATTAGTAAGATATTATTTAATATTTATTAAATATATAAGAGATTCCCATAGTAGGTAACAATTCCCCCCCAAAAGGTTGTGATGAGCCTGACCTCCCATCCTCTTGAACAATGTGAGTCATTAAGAATCATTGAGTTTGAAAGACCACCTACTTTTTGAAAGCAGGTATGTACCCAGTTATGGATGAGGGAAACATTGGGAATTTCTATTAAGAACAACAATGGTGACCCGATATTAATGATTGTGACAGAAAGGAATCCATCACAATCAACCATCTATCCAAACCAAATCCACCTCAATAGGGGAACTCGTTCATCTCTTTATTGAAAAAACAAAAATATTGAACCGGACATAAATCTATCAAATAAAAAAATGATTGGGTTGTTAATTTTCAGGCCATTTTTTTGGCACACTATATGCAAACAAAAATTGTGAACCCAACTTGAATCTCTCCAATAAAAAAATGATTGGGTTATTATATGTTGGGACATTTTGTTTGCACACTATATAAAAAATGGTGAATCCAATGTGAATCTCTCAAATAAAATAATTATTTGTTAATCATGGGTTAGGCCACTTGGTTTTTCATATTACACACAAAAAAAAGAAAATAATTCTAAAATTAATCTTATAGTCAATCCTCTATAACTGGGGTTTTCATGAAATAAGATCTTTCTCTCTTTAAAAAGTCTATGTGAGCAGAATGGCTAGGTTATGAATAAAAGGAAAGTTTTGTTAAACATGCATATATGATTAAGAGCATCATGCCCATGATATTACACTAATATGAAAAATTGTTCCTTATTTAATGCATGAATATAGATAATGCTACCATCAACATCACCCAGATCCGAGATAATGTCATCATCCAGTGACCGTTCTGATAAGTTAGTTATGGTTGCAACCCCAATGGGTCACAAAATGATCTCACATGCCCAACAACTTCAATGTCGGGTGGAGAAAACAATGGTTTGGGAGTACCATTAGTGTGGTACAATCCCAAACCTTAAATATACCGGTGGGTATTGAATATTATGATTCTGCATCACCCAAGGAAAGCAGTGTTTAAGATAGTGGCCCTCGTTGCCACAACCAACTTCTTTAAGATCTTATCCCCATAGAATGAAAATCACCACCTTTAGTATCTAATTAAGGTGGAACAAGGAGTCAAATATGTTTCCTTTCTAGTTTTGGAATCACTTAGGAGGGATCCTTTCAACCACTATTGCCAGCATCATCCCAGTGGTACCCACCAATCACCTGCTGAGGGTACCAACCAACACACCTCCACCTCTAACGCCCATGAATGGGGAAAAATGAGACATATCATGAGAGGAAGGTGTTGGAAACCATAAGTGGGATCATATCCCCACTCTCGTTGAAGATGTATTTCAGTTTATTTTGGCAGTAACCAGTAAGCATGCTCATATCATTTCTCACTAAAAACATGTTTTTGGGCATATCCCTGCAGCAAGCATAGGGGAGGCTCATATCCCTAACCCCTGTGCACGAAGCTAATATGCATATTCTGGTGGTACAAGGAGAATATAAATGGGGTCATATCCCCACTTCAATAAAATATATATTCTAGCACATAGTGGAGACACAAGATATATAGGATTGTATCCCTTCGTACACTTTGCTAAAATGCCAACACATCTTAGAAATATCTGAAGAACTCTACCAGTGTATTCTAGAACTTGTACGGATATAGGGGAAAGTGCATATTTTTATCCCTACAACCATGTTAGTTCAACACTTGGATCATTATGAATAGGTGGTTACTCTGGAGCAATCTCACATTATTTCTCCCATCCAGGAGGGATATCGGCATATTCCGGGAATGGATGAGGTGTCAGACTGGGATCATAATCTCATTCCAACTAGGGATCACCAGGTGAGAGCATAACATGCCTTGGGATATGGGAACATTCCAATCTAAAAATTATAATAACATATTCCAGATTCTATGGATCAGGATCATATCCCCATTCTTTCTAGAGCTCACCAAGTGAGAAGGGAAAATACCTCAAGATTGGAACATATTCATATCAAAGAAGACCAATGACATACTTTAAAGGCCCAAGATTAGGCTCATATCCTCATTCTAACTAGGCATAACCAAGTGATAATGGAACATGCCTCAGGACAGGCTCATATTTCTATCAGATAATCTGCCTGAAATATTCCAAAAGATCATGGAAGTCAGGAACATATTCCTACTTCCACTGATGAAAGACTACACCAGTATCCTTCTGGGGTAATAAATGAAGATATATGTATTAGTTCTCCCATTCTGGAGGTCTGTATGTATATTTTTTTGGGGAATGCATATTTGGACCGGGCTCATACTCCTGCTCTAACCAGAGCTCATTATATGAGAGCAGCACAAGCCTCAAGTAAATCTCATAAACCAACTAAAAAAGACTAGTGAAATATTCCAAAGGCTCGGGATCAAGATCATACTCTATTTTTGACTGAGGCTCACCAAGTGAAAATCAAAAATGCCTCCGGAAAGGCTCATATTCCTATAAATATTGAATAAGATCATTGAAAATTCCAAAAACTTCTCATCAGGAGGATTATACTTCCACAACACCATATGGTTACAAAAAAGTTCTACAAACTGTTATATAATAGGCTCATATCCCTACAATATTCCAAAAGGTAGGTCAATATATTCTATCCATGAAACAAAATGAGACCCATATTCCTGATCTACTCAATGTCAATGTCCTTGAGGTTATTAAAGATACATTATCAACAACCCAAGGGTATGTCAACTCCTAAACTAAATCAGAATATTATCATTACCATGATGGTCCTCGTTATGGTAGTGTGGAGATGGATCATAGGGACTCTACTCATGAAATCCACCATGTTCAACCTCCCTATGAAGATATCTCCCAAGGACAAGGAAATCAACCCCTTCCCCAGACACCTCCTTATATAGAGGTGTTAAAAAATCATACACCTTCATAAAGATAGGTTCTGGAAACATCAAGGTCAATCACATATAGTTTCTCATGAACTTCCAGTAGCACTCCACTCCAGTCAGGAGTCGACCCCAAGAACCATCTTCTATGGTCTGATCAGATGAAGGTGTGTGTGTATGATTAAGAGGAAGTTTACATTTATATATAGTTATATTTATCCAGAAAAAAAAATCCCCATCATGTTATGGTCCCCCTCTACTTCTGACTATGATGTCCTAGATTAGATAAAAAGATAGGGCATGCCTTATCTACACCAAAACATGGGGGATACTCATCATCAACTGAAGTCTAGAAATATCCCATATCTAGGATATGAGTATCACCTTCAGGACATAAATACACTCTATTATCAATTGGATATGGCCACCTTTTCTACATTCTAGAACCCAAGAATGGATGAACATAGAAAATGCCTATGTAGTGTTTTCACTACATCATGGAAACCCTCCTCTGACTAATTTAAATAGAATCATCAGACGTGTGTATCCTTGTATGGGTGAAATATAGAGCATTAAATATGTCCCTAGAATAGAATAACCCTTCATATACAACATCCTATAATTTCATAACCGCTGGTGAAATTGAAGGATTGGGTAGTGTGACATCTAGTTGGTCACTAAAAAAATTCCCCCATTCAACGATACCTAGACATCATGAAAGGAGGTAGAGTATATCCACCAAGCCTTCTAATTGGTCCCTTAAAATAAATATGAATTCATTTCAGACATGAAATCTAAAGTTGTGATCAACTGAAAAACTTTCTATGAAAATGATTCACATCATTGGATACCATCACACCTAGATCCTATGTTATCACAACTGTGTTGCATCAAATGGGCCACAGTAGCAGATTCTATAGTAGTCACCCATGATAAAACTCAACTCATTGGGATGGGGAATATCTACCACCACCTCCACATCTTGGATCATCAATTCGATAAAGGATTCAAGACATATCATCAGTATTTGTAAAAAAAACTCATCCCACTAAGTTGGGGGAATTTATATCTCAATCACCATCACAAGGTTCATCATACCCTAAGAGGGTAATAGGGAAATCAGTAGTGATTCCAAATTAACACCAACTCGCTAGGATGGTGGAATTTATATCTCAATGTCCATTTCAAGAGTCATCAAATCCCTAACCAGAATCATTGGATCCTCAACAACATGATCAATCAATGAAAATTGTGGCCTAGAATGATCCCCTACCCTTAGGTATGGGGGAATTTTTATCATCATCTTCCAAAAAAAGAGAATCAATCTTCTATATGTTGGGAGGAAAAAATCGATGGTCGGTATCCCATCCATTCTTCCCACCACAAGACAAACCTCTTCTATTTGAGGTTCGTTCAGCAATAATAGTTAGAAACTCCATAAAATCATTGTTCATTGACCAAGATGGGAGGAGTTTACGGTGAAGGAAATTGGATCTTTCTAGGTTTGTGATCCAAAATTACCCAATATATCTAAGGGTTTGTGTAACAACCTAATAAAGGTCGTCTAGAATCATCTTTTTGCGTTAAAAGTAATGGAAAAACCACTATTACCTGATATTCCTCTGTGAATGTATTTAATTCCAGCACAATAGATATGGTGGATCAAGAGGAAAATGAAGAGGGCTATACCATGGAAAATATACCCTTGAGAGGAGGGAGGTTTGGATACACCAAACGCGGCTGCACATACCCAGAACCAAAGGAGGATCCAAAATCTAGCACCTCCCAATATTGAGTTATGTCCTTTATGGTGGAACACTATCAAAGAAAAAGGGAAAGGTGTGGATACATCCTAATCACCACCGAGAAGAGTTGAGGTTCCTTCAAAAGAGGAATAGTTTCCACAATATGAAAATGAGATATGAATCCTTAGACAACTCAATAAGGAGATACTTGGGGGGGATATTCATGTCATGTGTAATCTTTTGGAAGATATGAATATTATCTCTCCCATGTATAATCCTACAATAGGGGTGGAATATTAGTTTCATAATGGAACCAAATCTAGGCAGTCAGTCTACATAAATGAGGAATTTGAAAATGATTATGATTTCCCTCTATTGCAGCAAAAATATCTCCCTTGCTAGGATGATCATTTCAGTTAGAGGATGAATTGATAATTAACAGGAGATGAAGGAGGGGAAAGCTCATTAACCCCCACCCACTCCCTATAGATGGGATGTGTCTTGAACAATAGTCCACCCAGATCTTCTTAACATCATTGAGTCACTAGCTACTCAAATAGAAGATATCAAGGGGTGATAGGAACCTATGTAGCCTGATAGGAATCCATATCCTTAGTGTGTGGAAAATACTCTAACTCCACCCAGTTTTGGAAATCCCAACTTCTCTAACATTGATGGTGTGGGTGTCCCCAAACAGCATCTCACACACTTTGTATCCCGATGTGGGTCGATGATGGGCCCCCGAGATCAATAGAAGGTGACAAAGCTGATGTCTTTTCTACAAACTCTAACAGAGCCAACCTTTGTTTGGTAAAATAGTCTAACAGCAGGATCTGTTACATTATGGGAAGACCTTTTTCATCAATTCCCTACTAGTTTTAGCTCCACACTCAGTAAAATGACAATCATCGACCAGATGAACTGAAAACAATGAAAAAATGAGAGGGTTTCTGACTTTATATCTAGATGGAAAGGTTTAACCTATTCACTCAACATTCCTCTTTCACAAGAGAAATTACTACAACCCTATGATAAAAATATCTGCGATGATTTTTAGACACCTCTGATCCCAATGAAGTATCCAGGTGGGTTTTGTGAGTTCACAAATATGGAACAACATCTATAGGACTCCATTTAGTGAACCTAATCCAAATCATGATTAATTCCCTCAACATAGAGGAAAAGTCTAGGAAATGAAGAAGTTTCAGATGTTTCTCTTACGATAGAAGAATTTCCCATATATGAACCTAGGAAGGTCCTAGACATCCCTTAACCTCCTTTCAAGTGGCAAAAACCATATAATCTCCCTTGTCCAGAAGTATATAGAAATCAGGGTCACCTAGGATTTGAGAAATGAATGAATAAATCATAATCCTGCTAAAATGAACAAGTCCATACTTATTTATTAGAATCCATGGACAAAAACCTACTTAATCCACCATATCTCAGTAATCCTGATGATTTCAACCTCATCGACCATCCTGACTTCTTCCCTTTACACAAAAATCTAGTTTATAATATATAGGATTACTTCATCTTCAAATACATCATTCAAGGCATAGTCAATTCTATATAAGTGGTTTTAGATAATTCCTTAGAGTATGTGTCATGCATAACCATTTCCTAATAAGAAGAGGAAGGTGGTAGGTAGAAAGTTATATTTATCTGTGATAAGAAGTTTGAAAACTCGGTGACTCGAAAAATATTTGACCGAGATCAGACTACCTTGAGAGAATAGATTCCAAAAGGAAAAATATATCCACCAAAAAATAAGGTGACATCATATATGTCTCTTAAAAGTGGGCATGACATACGAAATCTAGAAGAAATAGAATAGGAGTCATCATATTCTACTCCAGAACAAGCTCTGAATCTTTCATATTTATTCTCTGAAACATCCAAAGTACAGGCGCCACCCAACCAAACAGAACCCTAATTGTATGAATATATCATATTTGGATTTATCAATGTGATACACTTGGTATAATACTTCTCAAATGATGAATATGCCTCATAATATGAGTTTACTGCACATAATCAAGGAACGTGACGCTGCATGTGCAGGACTTGAGGATACATGGGACATCTCAGTTGTGTTTCAAACCCAATATTTTGGTCACATCACCAAAGAGGCCATATATGTAGACGAGAATCATTAGAAAGCTCTTTATAAGGGACAAAATACTTATGGTGGTGTCATAAAACTATCCAGTAGTATTATACACCCAGTTGTCTTACACAACAACCTAGTAGGGGTTTTATTGTCTAATCAACCCAATAAATAGGAATGGCTGGCACGACCCACACCACTGGCAGTAGATGCTCCATCAACCACTACACAAGTACCAAGCTCATCCACCTCTAATTACTCATCTCTTGAACCAGATATTAAGGAGAATCCCCGCATCAGGAAGCACCAAACTCTGGAAAAAAATCATGACATTCTGAAACTACTGGTGATTTTCCCAAGAAAGATCTCAATCCTTGATGTGATTCATTATTCAAAATAACTTAGAGATACACTTGTTAAATCCCTCCAAATACCACAAGATCTTGAGATAGAATTCACTACAACTTAGTTTTATCGAATAGAGACCAATTTAGTAGAATTCCATGTCTTTATCTCATTTACATATCAGGATCAAGAAGAAGTCACCCAAGAGCACATCAGGACCCTATATGTTTCAGGTAGACTAAAGAATGTCAATATTTGAAGGTCTCTTATTGAAAGTTGATCTGGGATCAATCACATCCGGATATAAAACCTCCTATGTTTGGTATATAGTGAAGTTTATGTCTACCACAAATCTAAAAATTCAAAGGTACGATAAGCATGAGAAAATACCTCTTAGTAAGATCAAACTCAAATATTATTTTGAGGATATCACATCTTTTTTTGAGTTTATGGTTATCCAGTAAGACACCACATACAATGTCTCTCTCGGAATTCCCCAGATCCCAAGTTACATGGCATCACCTTCAACATTTAATTAATGTCTAAAATACCCCATTGATAAAATGGTCAACATACTATATAGTGACAGCACCCCCTTATATACCTGAGAATCCACATATGCTAAAGTATGGTTCTACAAAAGGGGGGGAAAAAAACCAATGGTGCATGATGATATATGGGTTGTAGACCCCAATGGATTGTGTTCCACCCCTAAAAATCTATGTAGTATGATCAAAAGTGATTATTTGCTCTCCATAAATCTAGTCAAGGTGATATACATGACCCCATATGTAATGACCCCAACTCTAGTAACTTAGATCTAGTTTATCACTTTATTAAATTGGCATAAATACATGATTTGAATCCCAAAGGTATTATTTATTTAGTAGTTTTAGAAAATATATTATATACATGAACTAAACATTACAATTTAAAACATAAAATACAACATAGAGAATCCTTTGAACACCATGATTCACCTATATTAACCCTTTATATTAGTCATAATATACATATTCTAATCCTGGGGAAAAATTTAATAAAGGGGTGATCTCAAATTCTCAGTAAGTGTAAATAATACATTAGAAGTTATCAAAAATAAACATAAAATTGTATGGAAGGTATATAAATAAAACAAATTACTTTTAAACATAATTTAGATAATAATATAGAAATAATAAATCAAATAATTCTATATAAAATTTCACATGGATATTTTAATAGTTGAATAATCACATGTAATATCAATATATAATCTCGTAATGAAGGAATGCATAATGTTGGACATCATAAACATGTCATCAAGGATTCAGCCAAGACACCATAGATAAACAGGTAAAAGCCCAAACTATTTTGTCTCATGAGACCTACTAATGCATTGAGGGACTATAGAGGGTCCCACCCATCACTTACTAAGTCCAATTATTTCTTTATATGAAAAGGTTGAAACATAACCAACATAAACATTCGTATTAAAACTAGCATAATTAATGTTAATAAATTAACTATAAACCATGAATGATATAAAAATTTCCAATCCATAGCAAAACATATCATAAACCCTTAAATACAATATGTTAGGTTTTATCATAATAAATAAACCTCAATTAAGCATAAAATTCAACAAATATGTTGACATAGATGAAATTAATTTAATAAAATCATTACAAATTTGATTGAAATTTCCCTTTTTTACTTTCAAATGATTTAAAATCCATGAAATTATAAAAGAAAAATGTTTTATTTGAAAATAAAATTGTAATCCTGTAAGGAATGATTCAAAATGTTAAGGCATCATGATGGTAGAAAAAGATTCTCATACTGAATAAGTTAAAAAACATTCTTTTTATATAAAAAGTCATAAAGTACGTCATTTGGAAAATGACAAAATATCCCTTTCAAACCATTTTAGAAAAAGTCAAACATGGGGAAAATAGACATTAAAAAAATTATTATTATAATAAAAATATTTTCGAAAACATTTTTAAGAAACATGGACATGGATGATAAGTATTCCCCAATAGATACTTACTTTAAAACAATCCCGAATAAAATGAGATTGAAAAATTAACCCACACCACTTTATCATTAGTAAAATAGTATTCCCCATGAAATAAATAAAATTATAGGGATATTAAAATACCATAATATTCAAGATAAGACTCATAAAATACATTCATGTATAGTATATACACCACACAAAAAGAAATAATTAGGGTATACGGTATGTGTCCCAAAGAGATAAAAGTGAGACAAAAATTCATTATTACTAGAGTAACATTTGAATCATGATCCACATGAAATAATAACATCAATTAACGTTTTTAATATCATTAAATAAATTAAATTAATGATATATTATGTCATTGGTATGTATATACACCACACAAAATAAGCGAGTGGTGAATATGGCATGTATCTCCCGAAATTACAAAGTGAGATGAAATTCCCTTACCTTATACTTTACTTTAGTTGAATGTAATTTAACCTGATATATAATAGTTTAAAACATGTTATTAATTTCAACCAGAACCATATACATATTAATGATATCATATATTATCCTCTTATATCATCTTATCACCCTTTTTCTAATAATATTTCGTTATTACTCTTGTTTCGGGTGTTAATTACTTCATTTTCATATGTTTGTTTTGTCATGTAAGTATTTTTTCTTATAAATAGGATATATTTTATTTATATACAGAATGATATTATGTTCATAGATATTATATTCAATCATCATATACACTTTTATAATCATTCTTGAATTGCTAACATGGATAATTAATCTCATCACGTCGTGGAGATGGTAGGTCGTACGTACGCACCAGTGATAGTATCAATCCATTAATGGTAAATTGGTAAAGAATTGGATGGTATATTAAATTAAAAGAATCAATATCATGTAATATTTATTATTTATATCTATTATACTCATCATTGTACCCATAGAAATAAATTTTTTATGAAAAACAAATTACACCACAACGGGGAGATGGTATGTCATATATATGCACGCATGGTGATATTGTTTTTGTGTGGGATGGATAAAAGATGAAATATAGTTTTAACATAATAATAATAACATAAAATAATATATATTATACCAGATTTATTATTTTATAATGGAAACAACATGTGAATAAGAATTAGAAAAATAAATAATTTTGAAGGAGTCGGTAAAGACGACTACCTCTTCTTTAGCGAACCTCATTTGGACCTCCTCTTAGGGGAACTAGGGTGGGTATTTTGAAAAGAATAGAACCTATAGGATATGTATAGTAAATTTTATAAGTTAAATGTACAGGTTTTGTTAAATCTATAAGGATCAATGTTTTGTTAGAAAGTGAGGGAGGATATGACCTTTTATAAAAGAGGAGATGGTCACTTTAGGGAACTCTCAAAATATTAAACTAATATAAATTGATTTTTGATTTAAAATAGATTCAAATTGTTTTATTTATAAGATAATATGAGTATTAATTGAAATTATTTAAAAAAAAATATTCATGTTTAGGTCACAATATTAACCTTGTCTTTTGGATTTAACCCTTACTTGAACCGTTTACCTCTTACTTTGACAACTTCTCTTTTTTACAAGTTTGGGTTAATATAGTTTCTTTAAAATTATTAAAGAACCCCAAATGGACCATTTATGACCTATTTTACTTTATTATAGTTATTGTGTAGAAATAAATATTTTTATAAATTTTATGTCATTTAATAAAAATTATTTGTTTTAAAGTATCATTTATGTCAATTTTGATATTATTC
This sequence comes from Viscum album, assembly GCA_963277665.1. Lineage (NCBI taxonomy): Eukaryota > Viridiplantae > Streptophyta > Magnoliopsida > Santalales > Viscaceae > Viscum > Viscum album. Next base: position 256,384,393 of record OY728119.1, read on the forward strand.
AACATTTTTCTTTTTAAAAAATATCATAACAACTTGATAACATAGAACCAAAACATATTATATATAAATAATATTTTTATGTTATCTATAAAATTTTTGGATTTCATTAATTATGTCAAATTATATTTATTTTAATATTTTTAATATCATTTATTTGATATTTCTATTAATAAAAAAATTAATAAATCATTATTATGAATGACTTTAACTAAATTATTTATTATCTAAAAATTAAAAATAAATTATGATTATGATTATAAATTTATTACATTTCAAATAACTAGGTATAGGTTAATTTATCTTCTATATGACCATATATTAAAAATTATTTAGTTATTAAAAATATGAGTATGGCATTTTTAACTTATTTTTATAAAATATAATAAATGTAATTTTCTTACCCAAGTGGATAAAAATGTTATAATTTCATACTAAGGTTTATTTTGGTCTAAATTGACTCATACAATTAAATTAGTACAAGTGTTAGGGTAATTATAACATTATTTTTACCCTTAATTACCTAATTTACCCTTAACTGTGGTAATTAAAATATTACTAAATTTACTATTCATATACCCAAAAATAAAATAAACTTATATAAATAATTTGTATCTATTAATTCAAAATATGGAATCCATTTTTAAAAATTTAAAATACACATGTTTCAGTAATTAAATGAAAATTAATTCCATTGATGGGGTCATAAAACGGGTTATTAAAGTTTAAACATGAAAAATATTGATATATTTTTACATCTGAATTCAATGAAAATTTTATATCAATGACCTAAATTGGATTAAATGATAAAACATAATCTATTTATGCTTTAAAACCATTAAATAATATAATTTTACACTATAAATTATTTTGAGGAAAAAATTTTATTCTTATTAAAATTTAGTATTTTTCACCCTTCATCAAAACATGAAACTTATCAAAAAAATACCAAAAATTTAACCAAAGTAAATTTTTATATTCTATTTTAAAATAAGAAGTTTATTTTTACAAATATAATATATAACAATGTCAAAAATTGTATTTAAAAGAGTTTCATCATTAAACTATGGTAAAACTGTTTTTATAAAAAAAATAGGTTTTATGTGTAATATTGGGTTTGTTCATATCATCTGCTTATCAAATCTATTAGATGAATATAAAAAATATTTGATTGAATATATAAAATATTTATTTCATTAATATCATTCTCTAATAGTAATTAAGTTAATTTATTTGGATAAAATTACTTTGTGAGCATAAAATAGTTCTTTATAATTTTTTTAAAATATTCATTTGGTTCTTATATTCATTTAGAATTAATTTTTAACCAATTAATTAAACCATATATTTTCATAATTTAGATAATAATATTAATAACCACCAATTTAATGGCTATGTTATATCTTATTATATTAAATAATAATATTTTAATAATATATTGTTGTTTGGTAAAAATTGGTCTTTTATGTAATGCAAACCAATTCGTTGTTGTGTGTAGCATAAGCTTATAGTGGTGTTACATACAACATAAGTTATTGAAGAAATTGGATTTATTTAATAAAATACATATTTTAAAAGCTTGGGGTGTTAAATTATCACCTCATTTAATAAATTTTGTCCTAAAAAATCGAACTTAGGATTGAAAACTAGGGTTTTGACTTTTCAAAATATCTTTGTTGAAATCCATTATCAGAAAAATGATCAATGAGACCTCCAAATTAATATAAAGAAAGGGAAGTTTGAAGGTCACCGGAGATAACACATAGTAGGGTTCTATAAAGTAAAACATGGACATGGAATATAAATATAACCATGAAAGTCTGATGGTGAGTGATAGATAACATGTTCAGGGGAAAGTTAAGAATCAAAAAGCTATAGATCTGTGATGATCTAAGGGACCATATGATTCATCAGAAAAGATGGTACTAGGATAACATTTTTGATTTCAAGATATTTTACATATAGTTGAAATATTCATTTAATTTATAGACTAATAATAAAAGGAAACATACTAGATAAGTATAGTTTCATCCTTTAATCAATTTACACCACAAAATTAGCTTTTTCTCCAAATTATGAGTATTCAAGATGAAGTTTTTTATGCCTATAGATTTTGAATCAACTTCTATAGATAAAAATATCCATAAAATTATAACTATATATTCCTCCTTTAATTATACATTACCCAAAACAAAAAATAGTTATGATAAGATAAGATAATTCCTCAAAAAGAGTCTAAAATTCAACAGTAAAACCTAAAGATCAACATAGATCATTCAAATAACTATCCTTTATCAGAACTATTTTAGACTAGGATTGAAACACAAAAAATAGAATGATATGATCATATATTATTCTAAATAACATCAATCACTCTTAAATAATTTAATTGTCCAAATCTCATAATATCCAAGGTTTTCTAACCATTTCCATAAATAACATGAATCGCCATAAGTCCATAATAAAATCATATTTGACTCCAAAATAAAATTCAAAATTTTTTCCTTAAAATGTTATATTTACCTTAATCTAATAGAATTTCCAAAATAGTCAACTTATTCAAAAATAACATTATTCACTTAATCACCAAATAATTTTCCAATCCCAAAGTTATGATAAAATGTCGTTATCCATTATGTATTTTAACTAAAAAATGCCATGATAATCCAGAATTCATATAGGCTAGTGGAAGGTGATGCACCCTTATTGCCCTTCGGTTGTGGGTTCAAACCCTGAAGCCTTTTTGGATATGATAGGTTGTCACCCGGCCTATAGGTTGTTCCTTTTATAAAAATATAATAATATAACTCTCAAAAAAATATAATCGACATCTATGAGATGAGGTTAATCACTAAATATCTTTTTAACTATGGTTTTTAATTCATCCCCAATAAAGAAATACTTCATCCATTTTTTTACCCAAAATAATTTTATATCACTAAAAACAGAAAATTTTAGTCAATAATAATGCATACTTTCATCCAGGTCTTCAGTGTTGGCATCTCTCGTGAAGAGAAATGAGCTAGGAATGCCAGTGGTACCTTAGGTAATCCTATAAATCCTCTATCTCCTCTTCCCAAATGCAACTTTAAAATTTTTATTGAAATTATGAGGACATTGATAAGTAATTTGAAATGTTTTATTTTCAATAAAAAAATTCATACAATAACAATGCATTCCTTCATCTAGGTCTTCAGTGTTGGTGTCTCTAGTAAAGAGAAATGGCCTAGGAATGCCAATTGTACCTTAGTGAATCCTCTAAATCCTATATCTCCTCTTTCTAAATGTAACTTTACAATTATTAGGACATTGATAAGTAATTTGAAAGGTTTTATTTTCAATGTAAATTTTTTGAACATCCACGTGAACCTGACCTTTATAAAATAATCTTATTGTGTTGTGATCCAAAGGTCACAAAATTATCTTTGATACTTCCAAAGATATAAGAATTTAAAATTTGATACATTTAATAGGATTATATTCCACCCTATTCCATATCTCTTTCAATATCGATGAGTGATTTATATGGTTTTGTTAGGGTGAATAACTCAAAAATATAATAGTAATAGATTCCATGTCTAGAATAGTAGGAAAGGTGAGAATACAAGATTTTTTTAAAATACAATCCATGATCCTCATAATTAATAGGGAATAGTACAAGTGTGATATGCCTCATAAAGTTTCTTATAGTTAGATTAGATGTTGTTAAATGTTTAAAAATCATCTGAGCATGATTTCAGTATTATCCTTGAAATTAAACCCTTTGGAAGATAGAGAATAGTCACCCATGAACTTTATCCTTCCATTTTAAGGTTGTACCTTAGATAAAAATGAAATTTATGGAATAATGGTGTCATTAAAATAATATACTAATAAAATTTATTCAGTTATTAACCAAAAAACCTTTTAGGTTCCATTTCTAAACAATTCCATACACTTGGCTATGTTATGAAATAAAATTCATAATTTCAAACTAATAAAAAAGTTAAAATAAATTGAAATTTATGCATACATAATAATCATAAACATGGTTTATTTGGGAACATATTTAATTTTAAATCATTTATAATTTTTTTAAAATAAAATGTGAATTATCCTAATTATATTCCCTGGGAGTGTCAAACCAGGTGTGCAGTAAGACCCGTTGTTGTGTACTTGGTTATGACAAGTCAGGTCTGATGCAACTTTTCATATTTGTTACTCCTAAGTACATATATTCTAAAACAACGTCTACTTGTAGTTTCTAGACAAGGATGTATTTCTAGGAATACCTACAGAATATATTCCTTACCAAAATTCTAGGATGTTCTTCTATACTTATCCTAAAATTTTATCTTAATATTATGTTCTCTAATTTATGATTTTTAAATCTGGTTTCCAATGTTTCTACTAAACATGATCTAATAACAATTGTAATGACCACAACTCCTGTAACTTAGGGTTGATGCCTCTCTTTATTATATTGACATTAATTCATGATTCTAATCCCAAAGGATCAATTAGTTTAGTAATTTTGTAAAACAGATTAGATACATGAACCATACATTACAATTGAAAACATAAAATATAATATAGATAATCCTTTGAACACAATGATTCTACAAGATTAACCATGCATATTACTCATAGTATAAATCTTAAAATCCTGGTAAAATAAAACATAATAAAGGGGTGATCTCAAATGCTTAATAAGGGTAAATAATATAGTGTAATCTATCATAAAAAACATAAAGTTTTAAAGAAAGTTTTATAACTAAAATGCAATACTTTTTAAAATAATCTTGAGAATAATATGGCAATAATAAATAAACTAATTCCATATAAACATTCACATGGATAATCTACTTGTTTAATAACCACATGTAATATCAATAACTAATCTCATAAATAGGAAATGCATAATTTTAGACATCATAAACGTACCATCAAGGATTCGGCCAAGACACCATACATAAATGGGTAAAAATATAAACTAGTTTGTCACGTGATACCTACTGATGCATTGAGGGGCTATAGCAGGCCCAACCCGTCACTTACTAAGTTTGATTCATTCCTCATACAAAAAGGGTGAAACGTAACCAACATAAACATTTATATTAAAACTATCATATGAGATGTTAATACATTAAACATAAACCATGAATGGTATAAAAATATCCAATCCATAATAAAACATATCATAAAACTTTAAATATAATATGGTATTTTTTATCATTAGAAATAAACCTCAATTAACCATAAAACCCAAAAAGGATATTTACATAGATGAAAATAATATAATAAAATCATTAAAAAATTCTTGAGAGAAATTCTCCTTTTTACTTTAAAATCTATTAAAATACATGGAATTATAAAATAAAAAAAAATTCCTATGAAAATAACCTTGTAATTTTGTAAGAGAAGCTTCAAAATTTTAAGGTTTCATGATGGTGAAAAAATCCTCTCATTCCACATAAGTTAAAAAAACATTCTTTCCTTTGAAAAGGTCATAAAGTCCCTCATTTGGAAAACAAAAAAAATATTCCTTTCAAACCATTTTATTAAAATTAAAACACGGATAAAATAGAAATTAAACATTTGTATGATTATAATTAAAATATTTTGGAGAGTATTTTTAAATATCATGGACATTAATGATAAGTATTCACCAAAAGATACTTATGTATAAACAATCCTGAATAAAAATTAGATTACAAAAATTAGATCTTACCAATTTATAATCAATAGAATTGTTTGCCCCATGAATAAAAGAAAATAATATGTATATTAAAATATCATAATATTCAGGATAATACTCATAAAATACATTCATGGTCAGTATATACACCACACAAAATAAATAAGTAGTGTATAAGGTATATGTCCCTCATAGATAAAAGTGATACAAAAATCCCTTATTACTAGAGTAACTTTTGAATCGTGATCCTCATGAAATAATAAAATAAATTAAAGTTTTTAATATAATTAAATAAAATAAATTAATGATATATTATTTCATAGTATATTATATTCATCACACAAAATAAGCGAGTGTTGAATATGGCATGTATCTCACGAAAATAAGAAGTGAACTGAAATTCTCTTACCTTATACTTTACTTTAGTTTAATGTGCTTTAAACTCTTTTATAATGGTTAAAAACATGTTATTAATTTATTCCAGAATAATATAAATATTTATGATATCATATATGACCCTATAATATTATCTTATCACCCATTTTTTAATAATATTTCGTTATTACTTTTGTTTCGGGTGTTAACTACTTCATTTTCATATGTTTATTTTGTCATTTAAGTCATATTTCTTATTAATAGGATATATTTTAATCATAAAAATAATTATATTAAGTTAATAAAAATTATATTCAATAATCATATATATTCTTATAATCATTCTTTAATAGTTAATGTAGAGAATGAATCTAATCGTGTTATGAAGACAGTAGGGCGTACGTAGGCACGAGTAACGGTATCATTCCTTTAATGGTAAAGTGTTAAGGAATTTGATGGTATATTTTTATAAATAATAAATATCATGTCTTATTTATTATTTATATCCATAATATTCATCATTATACCCATCCAAATTAAGTGGATATGAAAAACAAATTACACTACAGCGTCGAGATGGTAAGTCGTACGTACGCATAAATAGTGATATTGTTTTTAATAGGCTGGATAAAAGGAGGAATATAGTTGTACCATAATCATAATAACATCTCATAAAATATATTATACTAGATTTATTTTTTTATAATTGAAAAAAAAATGAATAGTAAGTATAATAAGAAATAATTTTGAAGGAGTTGATAAAGACGATTACCTCTACTTTAGCGAACCTCCTTTGGATCTCCTATTACAAACACTAGGGTTGGTCTTTTGAGAAGAAAATAATCTCTAGTATGTGTGTAGAGAAGTTTATAAGGAAAATTGGTAGGTTTTGGTTGAGATATAAGCCTCAAGGTGGTGTTATTAAGTGAGGGAGGAAGTTCCATAATATAAGAAAGGGGAGTGGCACTTTAGGGAACTCTCAAAATATTAAATTAATATAAATTGATTTTTGATTTCAAAATGCTCAAATGTGAGTAATTTATAAAATAATATGAGTATGGTTTGAAATCATCTCATCTAATTATTTTTAGACATTTTTAGGTTACAATATCAACCTTATATTTTGGTTATAACCCTTAGTTAAACCCTTTAACTCTTACCAAGACACCTTGGATTTTTTACACTGTAAGGCTAATATAGTTACTATAAAATGAAAAAAGAACCTCAAATGGACCATTTATTACATATTTAACATTATTATAGTCATTTGGAAAAAATTTAGATTTTGATTAATTTTATATCATTTAATAAAATATTATTTATTTTAAAGTATCAATTATGTCAATTTTGATACTATTCAATATTTGTCTTTTTAAAAAATATCATAACAACTTGATAACTTAGAACTAACACTTCTAGGATATCAATAAAATTTCTAATTTTCTATAAAATTATTTTATTTCATTAATTATGTAAACTTCTATTTATTTTAATGTTTTTAATATCATTTATTAAATATTTCTATTAATTAAACAAGTATTGCATCATTATTATGCATGCCTTTAATTAAATTTTCTATTTTTTGAAAATTAAAAATAAGTCATAATGATGAAGATAAATTTTTTATATTTAAAATGAATACTTATAGTCTAATTTATATTTTCTTGAACCTTATATTAAAAATGATTTAGTTATTAAAAATATGAGTATGACATTTTTAACATATCTTTTAATAAAATATAATAAATGTCATTTTCTTACCCAAGTATCACAAAAAGGTTATAATTTTGTCCTAAGATTGATTTTGGTCGAAAATCTCTCATAAAATTAAATTAGGGCAAGTGTTAAGGTAATTATAACATTTCTTTACCATTAATTACCTGATTTACCCTTAACCGTGGTAATTAAAATATTACTAAATTTACAAATTATATAACCAAAAATTAAAAAAAAACCAATATACATAATTTGGGCCGAGTGATTCCAAATATGTAATATACTTTTAAAAATTCAAAACATAAAATTTTTGGTAATTAATTAAAAATTATTCTTGTTATATCTAAATTCAACGTAAAAGTTTTGCCAACAACCTAAATTTTATTAAATAATAAAAAAATAATCTATTTATACTTTAAAACCATTCAATAATATAATTTAACACTATAAGTTATTTTTATGAAAAAAGTTTTTTTCAATTAAAATTTAGTATTTTCACTATTCATCAAAATATGAAACTTATCAAAAAAATACCAAAAATTTAAAAAAAAGTAAATTTTTATATTATGATTTAAAATAAAATGATTATTTTTCAAATAAAATATATAAAATTTTTAAAATTGGATTTAAAATAGGTTCACCATTAAAAGGTGTAAAACTGTTTTAAAAAAATAGGTTTTTATGTGTAATATTGGGTTTGTTCTTATCTTATTCTTATCAAATATATTATAGGAATATAAAAAATTTAAAATGAATATATAAAATATAGATTTCATTAATTTCATTTTCTAATAATAATATTTTACTAATATATTATTGCTCGGTAAAACTTGGTCTTGCGTGTAACACAACCCAACTCATTATTATGTGTAGCATAAGCTTATCATGTTGTTTAATACAACATAATCTATTAAAAAATTGAGTTTTTTTTTGAAGAGACATAATGTAAAATATTTGGGTGTTACACCAGATTTCCAAGATCCTCCTATCCCTAGTGAAAGTGTAAAAGGCAATCAGCTCTGGTATCTCTCTGCAATGACTAAGAAAATAGGGGATGAAATTGTCTCTTCTCATGGCCTTTCTCACCTCAAAAATGATAAAGGTTCCCCCAGATCTTCATCTCCATATGATAATATCTCTATAGACTCATATATGGAATAATTAGAGGATTACCTCAATAACACCCATCCCGCATTCAAGGAAGGTATCTCCACCACCATCGATGTGCTCAGGTAGGTAAATCTGGGAACAGAAAAAGACCCATGTTCTACACTAATTATTGTCATCATGCCCCTCAAAGAGAAATTGATGTATATTGGATTTCTAAATCATCACTGTTATGTGTTCTCTTGTAACTATATAGAAATTCTTGAACTGAATCTAGATATGGCTACATACCATATCGAAATACTCGATGAGCATCGAGGCTTCAAAAAGGCATCCATGAGGATTCACCACTATCATTCCACTAATGTAGAGGTATAAGTTGACAAATTTATCAAAACTAACATTATATGAGAATTTTAATAGCCAAGATGGCTTTCCAACTTCATCCTTGTTAAGAAAAATTATGGGCATATTAGGGTATGCATTGATTTCAGAGACCTTAATCGACATTTACCAACAAATAATTTCACATTTCTGATCACATAACTTTTAACTGATGAAACTTCTAGCTTCTAATATATTTATTTTATGGATGGGTATTTAGGGTACAATCAATTATAGATGGCCCCGAAGGATTAGAAAGGTAATACCTTCATATCACTGCATGGTATCATTTTCTATCTGGTCATTTCCTTGGGGTTAAAGAACATCATCTCTACATATCAACAAGCCATGCATCATATTTTTAACCCATTCATGGGAAGAATAGTTGAACATTATTTTGATGACCTGGTGATCAAATCCTGATTGTTATGTTATCACTTTAATAATCTTAAAAAAATATTCAAAAATCAATGACATCGCAGTATGAAATTGAATCTTCTAAAATGAACCTTTGGGGTAACATGAGGAAAGTTCCTTATCATTATGGTATGCCACCACAACATCGAGGTTGACCCAGAGAGGGATAGTGCTATTTTTGTAGCATCACCTACCAAAAATCTCAAATAGATAGGGTTAATCTAAGGTCACCTCACCTACATTCAGAATTTCATAGAAAACATGGCCAAAAATATCTCACCTTCACCATGCTAATTAAGAAGTGGATTTCCTATTAAAGGTACAATGACTACCAAGAAGCATTCGAAAGTCTCAAGCAGAGTTTACTACACCCATCGGTTTTGATGCCTCCAGTTGAAGGGATTCCACTCATCTTGTATGTGTTAGCCATGGAATGCTCACTAGACACCCTCCTTACGCATAAAAATGATGTGAGGAGTGAGAACAGTCTCTACTACATCAGTCAAACAATTATAGGTATTGAGACCCGATATTATTATGTTGAGAAGAATTTTCTTTCACTCATCTTCATAGTGAAAAATGTGATGCATTACTTGGATCACCATGAATCCTATCTGGAATCTAATATTTATTCGCTCAATTATATCCTTATTTATCCAATGTTGATTGGGTGTTTGGGATAATGCTCGGTCATTCTATTGCAATACAACATTTAATTCGTATAACAGAAATTGGTTAAAGGGAAAGCCCTGGTCGATTCTCTCAAAGCACATCCAACCTCAGAGAATACACCAGTGGACATTGAGATTATAGATGAAGAGGTATTATATTCCCATGACACTCCCCAGACATTGGAGTTGTTTTTTGACGGCACCTCCTGAAGTCCAATCGGTAAAGGGATGGAAAACTCGAAGCTCAATTGGGTTGGCTTAGGGATTGTGTTTGTCTCTCCAAACAAAGAATCTTTTATCTACTCTTTATCACAATATGAAGGCTACATGAATAATGAGGAAGAATACCAAGAACTAATATCGAGGTTGGAACTATCCATCAAGCTTCAAATAGCCTACCTGAATATCAAATGGGATTTAAAATTAGTGATAAAGTAGATCAATGGAAAATATGCCATCAAAAAAGAATAATTGGACCCTCTCAATGACTACATCTGAGTATTGATGGAATAATTCTATTTTCATCCCACATTTCATCATATTACCTAATCACAGAAGACTCACGCCAACACATTGGCGAATGTATCCATAGTCCTAGTTGACCCTGGTCCTGAGGAAATAATCTTTTTTATCATGCACCGAAGATTGGTCTCGCCAATATTCATTTGCAATATAGAATAAATAAATCAAGTAAGCACTTCCCCATTGTATGATGAACTGGAATCCACCCTCATATGGGTGGATCCCATAATTAATTATCTCCAAAATGGGACTCTCTCAATAGACTGAGCCGGAAAGGAACAGATTTGGTGTCGTGCAGTGAAATTTACCCTACAGAATGGTCCAAATTAACTAAGGGATCTCTATAAGAATGTATTAAATGTAATCCTCCTTATATGAATATCATAAAAAGTAATTCATTTCATTATGGAAGAATTCAATGCATTCTCCTATGGTGCTCATCAGTCTGGGTCCATGCTCTCCCACCAAATTAGGAGACTGGGTTTTTACTGGAAAACCGTGATAAAAAATGTGTGGAATTCACCGCGAAATTTCATACATGCCAGATCCATTCATACTTCATCCATTAACCCCTTGAATTACTACATACAACTAAATATTCATGCCCATTTTCTATTTAGGGAATCGATATTATGGGTCTATATCCCCCATCCATATTTAAGTAGTTAAAGTACATCCTTACTATTACCAACTTATTTTCCAAATTGTCTAAGGCAATACACCTCAAATAAGTCAATATGAAAAACATTTTCAACATCATAAATTCCCTTCCGATCACTAGGTTTAGAGTCGCTCACACAATATTTATGGAAAATAAAACCAAATCTGTTCTATGGAGTTGAAGAAACTGTTCCAGGAATGAAACATCAAGTCCAATCACTCATCTCACTATCATGTAGTGGAAAATGGAAAAATAGAGGCTTTTAATAAGACACTTTCAAATATACTTCATAATATGGGGAACATGGATAATAATTCATATCTCGAAAAGCTCCTCCATGATTTATGGGCCTACCATACCACCACACGTACTGCTACACACACTGATAGAAAGGTATTCTATACCAATGGTTTCAAACTATTGGTACAGGTAGGAAAACCGTTGGTATACCCTATACCAACGATTTTCCAAAATGTTGGATAGTTTTTAATTAGGATAGGTATATCCCAATGGTTCTTTTTAAACTGTTGGTATGGGGAAGTTTAAAGTTTAGTGTACCAACAATTTCAATACCACTATTGATATATATTTCTACTAATTTTTTATTAACCATTTGTATATAGCATTATTTCATAGTTTAACAATGGTTGATGAACCTTTGTTATAGATTTTTACCAATGATTTATTAAAACCATTGGTAAAAATATGGTATTCAACACTATACCAACGGTTTAAAACAGTTGGCATATGGAATTTTCAAAATTTAACATAGCATCTAATAGACTCTCCTCCTCTGCATACATTTGTATACAACACTTAAAACAACACAAATCATACACCTGCATACAGCACTTAAAACAACACAAAAGACAACACTTCAATACCACATAAAATCAAGACTCCCCTCAGTATGGAATGTATTAATATTTTTTGGTTCAACCACTTTGAGATACTATAAAACTATTTTCATTACTTGATGACTACACCTTATGTCACAGTATAATCCACCTTTGTCATTTAATATAGTAATTTTTCATTCCCACCATGGAATGTACTACAACATAGTATTCCCACCATGGCATGTACCACAACATAGTATTCCCCATTTTATATTGTATTTTATGTAATATTTTTTTGAGGAATTGTGAAATCATATCAATACATGATGAATTACTTATGACATAGTTTGAGGATGTCCTAGTAGGGATAAAAAAACCTATTGCTAAATTTTTTATGAATGGAAAACACCTAGTGAGTTTTTATGTATTTTAAAAAATTGGTTTTAAAATTAGTGATTGATTGGGTATTGATACATGGTGATTTTTCTAGCATGGTTCTAGGAGGCATGACATAGACCTTTTAACACTTTTCCCCATCATTTGGGTGTCACTATGAGGTTTAGTGAGTTATTGAAGTTTATAAAACTTTTAATTTATTTTATAATTTAATTATAAATGTTAATAATTAATTAATTACATCTTGTCTTATGATATTGGAGTTTGATAACAAAATTATTCTTAGTAAAATGTGGGACAAGGCTCGTACTAGCATGGTAAAAGGAGTGGTAACTTTGATATCATGTTTTGTGGTCCCTCTAATACATAACCATATGTTATTTATCCTTTTTCTTGCATAAACATTACTAGGGTTTCTTGTTTAGGATGAATGTGTTGGAACCAGGTGAGTTTAAGATGTATAAGGAGATAGAGTAGAACCTTATAAGAGTGGGGTGGGTACTTTGAGTATTTTTTTTGGACTTAAAGGTGTAAAAGACTTCATCTCCAAGGGGAATCATGAATAATTGTTATGAAAAAAACCTTCAGGTTCTTGGTTCATGAAATTAACAATAAGTGTCTTTGGATAACCCCAAAAAACATGGATAAAGTACTATCATGTGGGTAAGTCATACGGTAGTGGTTTTGGTAAGCGTCTAACATGGTAATTTGTGTGGTAATGACTAGGGGTATGACATTGTTACCTTGTAATTCCATATATGAAATGGATTTATTGGGATGGTAATAGTGGACTATATATATATATTTAGGTTTATTTTACTATGATGGTTGAGTTTATTATAGTGGTTTATGGGTGTATGTAATGACGATGACCCAAGTATCCCAATGATATCAGACTAGGCTGAAAAAATCCCTTAGGTGTACCTTTTGATCACCAGAGGCTGGTTTAATCAATAAAGGTTATAATATGAATATATGAGATATGGTTTCTCCTATTAGGTCATTGAATTATAATTTAATTTTTCATATTGAATATTCGATATGAAATTTAGATAGGTCATACTAACACACACACACATCCTTTTCTTTAGTGCAGATACATGTCCATTGGGACACCTAAATGATATACAAATTTATTCACTATATGTTCATTAATACTTGATAAATAAAGTCCTAATCATACTAATACATTTTAAAAAATAAAAAATACTCCAAAAATCCCATACATAATAATATTCTTGAAAAATATGACTAAAGTTCTAAAATAATGTGTCATTTAGGTGGAAGAACCCTCATGAATGCCCCGGGACAACCCCTATATCCATGACTGAACCATCCACAAAAAACTAAAAATGAGTTCTCTTGAGTTCCATGCTATTTTTTGTCTCTTGGATCATATGTTAGTGCCTTACCCCTATTGAGATCAAATACATTATAATATACAGACATCAAGAAAAGGGAACATACAGAATGTGAGTATAATATACCCAGTAGGAAGTCACCAACCCTCCACTTATAACCTATCATAAGATAGAGTGTGTATGAAAATAATGAAAAGCTTGAGAAGTGGTATATGTGTAGTCAACATGTATAACAGGGATATAAATTACAAAACTAGATATAACAAAAAAATCCTACAAGGGGAGAATCCATACCATGTGCACGTACTTTGAGCCTCACCCCAGAGTCTGAGATGACCTATATGAATAAAATACTAAATACCAAGTCAGATTTTTCTTCCCATACCAAGAATGGGATACATGAATGTCACATCCCGTGTATTGAACCGGATAAAATACCAAGGTTTTTGAACCTTTTATTTTATCAACGGGTCAGTTTTAAAAAACCGAGCTTCGGAGCGAGGTCCCGAGTTTTGGAACCGTTATAAGCAGTGATATCGGACTGTGTGCGATAGGTTTAACCGTGCGGGTCAAACCGCACACTTGGGTGAGTTTAGGTTTTTGTTTAAAATTAAAATAAAATAAAATAAATAAAAACCTAAACTAACTCTCCCTCACCCTCACCCGGCAGAACCCCCCACGGCGCACCTCCCTCCTCTCCCATGAGTCGTGCGCAACCCCCCTCTCCCTATCCTCATCCCTTGGCTGACCTTGCAGTAGCTGGACCACCAACGCGGCGGCCCCCTCTCCCTCTCCTCTTCCCTCGGCCGACCCCGTAGCAGCCGTGCAAAGCGGTTCGGACCGAACTGATGCAGCGCGCAATGGCCCAACACGCGACCTCCACCTTCCGCGGATGATTTCATCCAGTTTTCTTCACCTTCCAGATTCGATCTACCATGGTAAAGTCTTTAGATGCATCCTTCATCCTCTCTTTGACGATTCGTCCCTTTTTTCGGTGCCCGTTTGGTTTGGCCGAATTTAGGGTTTTTATGGTAACCCAAATTTTTGGTTTTCTTTTGGTTTTAGGGCATGAGAATGATTCTTTGGGACTCCTTGATGCGTGTTCTGACAACCGCTGCTAAAGTAGAAGCGGTTCGGGTGGTTTCGGACTATCGGTATGGTTTCAGGGTAAGGATTTCACCTCTTTCTTTGTTTTGCACTTGTTAAATTTGGGGATTTTGATGTTTATGAGTCCATGTTTTGTCATTGGAAGTACATTTAGCTTCGCGGTGTGGTTCGCCTTCATTTTGGTTTTTTTCCATCACCCGAGGTAAGGGTTTATTATTTCTGGTTGGTTTTTCCTTGCCTAAATTGGTTTATCTTTGTGTCTTAAGGTTCGTAGTGGTTGTCTTATAGTGCGTTGGAGGTTTTGGCGTGGTTTCGAGTCTCCAGAGTCTAGTAGACTCGCCTGCGTAGGCATAGGAACGTATTTATATGTACGTGGGTTCCCCCGGTGTGCGTATATTTGTCCATGGTAGCGAATATACATGTATGGAGCTAGTTGTCCTCATTTCATATATCAAAAGTGAATGCGCAGGTGAGCGAAGATAGGTGTATGTGTATAAAAATATGTGTAAGGATCCTCTTGCACACTCTCATGGCCATGCGGAGCATGTGCATAGAGGATAGGTGTCCTTATACGTATGTGAAATCATATATGCCTCATGTGGGAGTAGCAGCGGCTCTTAGTTAGAAAGCGCCAGGAGCCGGAGTGGACGGATGGATCCACCTTGAGGTAGGGTCCCTCTTCTTGCCATTTAAATCTAAGTAAAGTAATAGTGAGTTTAATATTGCACTGTCTTATCATTTTAATTATACAAATTTAGTTCTGATTAAATGCTTCTGTGCAAATCATGTGAATTGCAGGAATAAGATAAAAGAGGTTTCTTGGTCACTAAACTAACGATTTAATAATAAAACCCCTCTTCTGAGGTGCGCTGCCTTCAATCTAAAAATGTAGCGATAGCATTTCATGATTTCCTTCCTTATTGCTTGGATTCTTAATTTTGTTAAGTGTTGAATTATTTTTAAAATAAATGTTAAATATCACCAAATGAATTGTTTGATAAAGTAATGACATGTTTTCTAATAAAACTCCTCCAATGGAGGTGAGCTATCTTCAAGTTAAAAATGTAGTAGTATATTTTTGTGCTTTCTTGCTTAAATGTCTTATGACTCTTTATACTTGACATTATTCTTGATAAATGACATGCTTGTACATGTACCTTACTGGTTACCTCAAATGATGTTGCTTCGTTAAAAATAATAAATGAGCCATGACACCTCTTAAATTCATGGCTTAACATGTAATTGGAACTTTTAGTGTAGGGTGTTTACTGTCTTCCCTTTACTTCGGTGCTTATGTCATGCCACATCTTGTGCCGCTTGTCGCAACCTTTTGGCGACGCCTCATTATCTTATATTGAAATTCTTGGGTGGTTTGCTCATGCCCATTGTGGCCTTCGTTTATGGTGAAGCCCATCCTGGGTGCTCGCTTTTCCTCTTGGCCACCCCCTTGGGTGTTCCCCACCTAAACGCCCCCCCTTTTCCATGTTCTTTAAGTTATAAATGTAACGTGATAGTTTGAATTGATTTCCTATCTTGAACAAGTTTGTTACCTTGTACCATTTTTTTAATGTCATTAATATCCTCTCATTCAGGCATGTTGGTGCCATACACTTTTGTTTAACTTCTATTTCTCATGCAAGTGCCAGAATGCTGATTAAAGATAATTAATTATGAGAATTAATTAGGAAAATTTGAGAAATAATTTGGATGATTAAATGTGAAGAATTAATTATGAAATGGGAATTGTGTCGACTGATTAATTAATTGATAAATGGTAATAAATAAATGAGATTATGGGTCCTAGACATGGCGTTCTAGACCAATTTAAAAGTTGGGTTTGGACATGGCGTTCCTTCCCAATGGTTATCCAAGCTTGTGATAAAGGGTGTTAGACATGGAAATCTACACCAAATAATTATCTAGGTGTTAGACATGGAAATCTACACCAAATGTGATTCGGGGTGTTAGACATGGCGATCTACACCGAATAATTATCTAGGTGTTAGACATGGCGATCTACACCAAATGTGATTCGAGGTGTTAGACATGGCGATCTACACCAAATGATAATTGGGGTTCTTGACATGGATTTCAACACCAAACGAATGATAATAATGATTTATGAAAGGAATGAGAGATGTGGGTAAAACCTGAGTGAATTGTGATCAAATAAAGAAAGGTAAGAATGAATGGATTTCCGATCTGAGTTGAAATTATAAGTGAATAAATAGAGTAAGTGAGAAAAATGATAAAAAGTGTTTTTATGATTGAACCAAATTTACTTGTGTTGTTTTAAACAGGTTCTTATTCTGGCTATGGGTCAAGGCAGGTATTTCTATTAGGTGTCCTTTTTGGAACCTGGACGGGCGTTTATTGTTTGTATCGTATCGTTATTGTTCGTAAATACCAGCACATTGTTTAATTATATTTCATGGTCTAGAGTGGGATAGACCCTGGTGGTTTCGGCCTACTGAGATACATATCTCCCATCCTAATCGGGCCGCCATTGCACTGGGGTACCTGAGTAGATTCTATTTGGTTACAGGACCTTGTCGTTATTGTTTCTTGTACTTGGAGTTAGGAGCAAAGGACCGAGTTGGGGCTCGGGATGCTCATGGAGATCACCCTCAGGGCTTGAGACTTTTCTTTATTTACTTATGCATTGATGTGTAAGTAGGTCACGTGGTTTAATGCTTCCATTGTATCATTATCATGTCATTCATGCATCTCCTATATAAACTGACGTTCTCCAATTTTATTCAAACCTTATAAATGAAAAATGTTTTCCGTTGTTTTCTTTTTATTTACACTACTTCCGTTGTTGCTGTATTTTTTCCTTTTTCTTCACTTTGATAATAGGGTATAGTCTCCCCCCTGAATTACCTTACACCCTCGCCGCTAGTTGGAAACCTCTGGCATAAGGGGAGAAGCGCTTGAGGCCATGTCGTGGGCCGGATCGGGGGACCGATTTAGGGTCGACCCAGGTTGGTTCGTGACAATGAATACATAGTTTGGAAATCTTATAACCCAAACTTTTATGAGAGGGGAAATGGGGATACCAAGTATGGGCACTGTTAGCCAATCCAAATACTTAGTTAGGGTGCTGCAAGCCCATCCTAGACATTCCTCTTATTCATTGACATGTGGTTACTTTATTATAATAATATATAATAATATATCTATTCTAATATATGGAAAAAAAACAATCCAATCATGTAAATATATATATAACAAGTATAAAAAATATGTAATCGGTAAAAAAATAAAATTATTTATGTTGAAAGAATAGACAATAACATATTTGATCATTCACTCTTCATTTCAAACTCATACACATCAATTTTTGTCTTAGAGCATTCCATAATTCCTCCTAACTCAAATTAGATGTATCATATTAACCCATGATTGTTTATGATTTCATTTGATGATATATATTAGATAATTTATATAGAATTCATCATCCCCATGATTAATATCATCAAATTAGATCACATGTGAAGGTTGAGGCACACACCTCCTTAGTTGAGAAACATGGACAGTTCCAAGCATGACACTGAACCTTGGGGGAAAATCAAGATGATGTAAAGTTTCTTCAAAATTTTCGAATATCTAAAAATTAAATAAAAATCTTAAATTCAAATTTTCTTTCCTACCCGTATGTCAGAAATCCAATCTTGGTGAATCCCAAAGAAATAAATTCTCACCAACCTTAAATTCCAAAGGTCACCTTAAATGATTATCATATTATTTTTTGGGACTCTGAATAATAATGATAGAGTTCAAAATCAACTTCACCTATTTTGTCATATCTTAGACAATACTAGGTTTGGTCTTATAGGATTCAACAATTTTAGTTCATCAGAGGAGAGAATAATGAGGTATTCAATATAAATATTCATATAAATCCATTTAAATTTATTCTAGGTAGTTGTTATTAAAGTAAAATTCAACCATGGAGTTGTGATCCACCCATAATTCACTAAAATCAAAAACAAAGTCCCATGAAATATCTTCAAAATTATGAATTTTTCACTTAAAATATCCATTAATTTATGGATGAAATGTTATAATCAATATAACTTGAGTACCTAAATCTCACTATGGAAGTTTCCAAAATTGAGATGTGAATCTTGGGTCTTTTTTAGAGAAAGTACTTGCTAAAAAGACAATGTATATTTTTTATTTACCTTATATATAACCTCTCAAATTCAATAAATTACAAGGCCTATTTTTTAGGTAAAAAGTGAGTTATCTTGGTTAGATAGTCTGTGATTAACCAAAATGCATCATAACCTTTAGAGGATATTATTATATGAGTTACAAATTTTTTGTAATCTAAACCCATTTACAAAATTAGATGTGAAGTGGATTAAATTCACTGCTAAGATTTTGAAATTCTACTTTAATATACTAATATGTTAAATATTTATAAATAAATCATGTAATATTACAATTTAAACTAAGCTATAAAAACTTCTAATGAATGGTTAAATACACTTTCATGATATTTGGGTGTACAACCCATCAGGATGAATAAAATTAAATTATGACCTCTTCTCTAATGGTGATGGGTACTACAAGACTCCCATGAACATACAACAAGGAAGATGAATCTTTAAACCATCCATCAAGAATCTCCCTACCATTAATACTTTTTTGATTAATTATAAAATCAAAATATGATATTTGGGTGTCCTTAATATTTTACATCTTGGATGATGTGATTTCAACATGATATAAATTTACACCAATGGGATCTTAAATAAATTTATGAGGAGTTAAACCATAATATAAATCAAAATACATTCTTCATTTTTTTCCTATAACTATTGGGGTTGAATTTTGTGTCAAAGAGAACTGACAGCATCATTAAAATTTTCAAGTTTATACTGGATAAAAGAATCAAACAATTGAAGAAATATGATCCAACATCGCTACCTCGTATTTAAATATTGTTGTGAAAATACAATGACCTAATAGACAGGGGGTCTTCACCTCTGAGTGGCCTCTATCTCATTTATCCCTGATCTAGGGTTCCTTCAGCGGCATTCTGGTGGGGGAGGCATGTGCGCCACTTCTCTGGCGTTGTCTCCTCCTCTGCTCTTTCCTTCCTCACCTCCCCTCTTTCTCACTCTTCTTCTTCCTCCCTCTCTCATGTTTTCTTTTGGTCCTGTCTTCCCCCAATCTCTCGCTCCTATGTATGTGGTCTTGACTCTCTATTAAAGCCCCATCAGTTTTTCCTCTGCTCTTCCATTCCAGTTTCCGTGTTTCTGAACCCACTTTGTTCTGGTGTTCTGGTTTTCTCAGGGAGGTTTGGGTTGTGTAGGTTGAATCGTGTCGGTGTCCCAGGAGCTTGAACGTGTTCATAGTGTATTCGACAGCTAGGGTTGGTGGTTCCGGGTGAGGATGAGCTTCTTCGTGGAGACCCCACCACATCAAACACTTATTTGGCTTCTTTCTCTCTCATTTCTCTCCCTGTCGGTTTGTTACGGTGGTTTCAAGAGGCTTTGGGATGTGTTTTTTGTCCGGTCGGCAGTTTTCCAGGAGGCGCACCCTTTGTTATCTTCGATCTTTCTATAGATGTTTCAAAAGTTTTTTGTAGTTCATATTGATGGAATGGTTTTGTTCAACAATGTTATGCTTGATTTTCTTTATGTTTAGGGATGCTGGGTCTACGAAGGTCATGCCGCTACAGGCTTCTCGTCGATGGATTCGGTGAATTTGTGATTTGAAGATGGCGAGGTTGAAGGAGTTTCTGGTGAGTGTGATTTGATTCTATAGTGGGACATGTGTGTTCTAGCCAATAGTGGTGTTGAAAATGGTGTATTTTTCTATCAAGGGCATGGATCGAGGTGCCTCGGGTTGACATCTCGTGACTCGAGGTGGTACAGTGGTGTTTGGTTCGATGCAGGGTTTTTTTATTTTTCAATATGTCTTTGTTCTCTGTTTATGAATTTAAAATTTGGTCTTTGTGGGTTTTTTGGTTTACCAGTATAAATGTGAGGTTCCCACTTTTCTATAAAGTAGATTTTTAAAAAATTAAAAAAATGGATTTGGAATTAATTGTTGTGAAAATACATACTTGAGGATTTTTTGGTTAGTTAAAACCATGAATCACTCACAAAATAGGTAGTGATTAAAAAATATGACAATACATTGGTAAAAGTTGTCATTAAAAATATATAGTATTTAGGCTACCCAAGTCAATTATAATGTGACCTACCTAATCACACATATATTTAGGCACATCAAATCATCAAACATCAAATGTCAGTAATATTAGTAAAAAAATATAACAGATCAATCTATCCCTCATCACTGTCACTATCATCACTGTCATCATCCACCTCATCCTCTTACTCATCTATGTCCCCATCGTTGTCCTTTTCCTCATCCTCTACCTCATCCTCAACCTCATCCTCTCCCTGATCCTCTACCTCAGCCTCATCCTCTGCCTCGGTCTCGGCATCATACTCATCCTCGGCCTCTTCCTCACCATTGTCATTGCTAGGAATAGCATCGTCTTGGCCACCACTAAAGCTTCCTCTTAGTTCACTATATAATGAATGCATCGATGAAATATATTCATCACAGGATGTTTTGTCCTCTGGTGGAAGTGATGGATATAAAACTTTCATTAGTTTCATAAATTCAGTGTTTTCCCTATCAACTCATTCTTTGACCTGTGTGACCCTTTTTTCAGCATATTCTGCTCATGCCTTAAAATTTTCCAACTTGTTAGTACTAAAACTGGTACCTAAATAGGGCCAATCCCTCGTCGGGGCTATACTCTTCCCAGGTCGGCAGTGTACTCTTCCAGGGTGCTCATCTTCCAACACCTGATGTAAGTGATCATTTGTCCCAAAATTTTTAGGTTCTTGAGAATAAAGAGACTCCAAATTATCCTATTACAAATATAAATAGACTATTAAATCAAAAAAATAGATATTAAAATTCGAAATCAAAAAATTAAATATTACAATATGCTTCTGTGTTGGTTTGTTAACCGCACTTCCATCTTTTTTCTTCATACTCAAGCAAAATAGTTTTTCATGAGGCACACGTCCTTGAATATTCAATATCTACCTCTGTAATGACATTGAATGTGGGAAACCATAATTGAAAATAGGTTAATAATAATGAATTTCATAACTGAAATTATATCAAAACTTTAGAAATAAAATAAATTATAGATCAAACAATATAAAGTACTAGTCCTAAAGAAAAATTGTAAACAACTATCGTACCTTCTTCCTCTCATGATCTGACATCATAGTACGCCCCAATGTGTGGTGGTATTTTTTTGAATCAATGTTTTTTTTTGGATGATTCTAAAATAAAATTCAATAATATAAAAGAGAGTATTAATTCAAAAAATGAAAATTTTAATTTAAAAACCTCAAATGTGATTAATACCTCAAATGTGATTAATACCTCAAACTCAGTAGTTATATAATGAGTAATCATTTGTTAACACTGTTTTATCAGACACTCATTCATGATAGGTACCACCTCTAACTCTGTGCCAACTCTAGCATCCCATCCAATATACAACTCGTGTTTATAAGCTCTCCAATGCTCACTTAATTCCTTTAAACATGCTGATCATGCACCCTCACCATTGGGAAAATTAAACCAAAGATAAAAAACGAATTTTAATTCATATAAATAAAAAATATTACATTAAATTCAACTTATTTTCTAATAATATTTGTGCCCAAGAATTGTCTTTATCTTTTTTTTGGAAACTTTCTCCAGGAGAACGGATTTATGGTAATGATGTCGAAGTATTTGGAAAGCATTTCCAAACAAATATGACATTACTACCCTGTTTTTTTTATCATTTGGTTGTCTTCATTGTAGTTCACCATCAACTATGTGTGTCGGTTCCACACCGCATGCATGAATGTAATATTCCTCCACCTATCAGTAGATGTGTTTGTTATGAAATAAAAAAATATTATACCAATACATGATATAATGAAAATAAATTATGGTATAAAAATTTTTTAGGTTTCTAAAATATACCTACGGCATTCTGATCAATGGGTGCCACTAAATCCGCAATCACTAAAGGAACATGAGCATGTACAAGTGGATTGGGACATGTTGTATGCTTTGTAGGTACATACTATGTTAGAGGAGTTAAAGATGGAATGTATAAGCTCATAGAGAAAGAATTATATGGTAAAGAATATGGAATTTATGGATGGACAAATGCATAATATGGATGAGGAGTAGGAATCATCATAGTATATAGTAAAGATGGGTGAGGAGGCTCAGATGTAAAGGATGGTGAAAATATGGGAGGCCTAAATATCCCATGTGTCCCAAACAACACAGTGAAATCATAATGTGTGGAAGATGGTACACTAGTGGGAGGTGCAGGGTATAATTGGGTATGTTGACTAAAGCGCCTAGCTCTCATACACCCCCCCATACCACCGGCCTGAGTACTAGGACAACTACTAGGTTGATCATAAAATAACTTGTGCCTAAGTGGTGGATCCTGTATAAAAGTTTTAAACAAAATTAATCACATGACATTATATATTATTGATATATATATATATATATATATATATATTGAAATGAAATACTCACAACATGAACTAATGGAGGAATTCCCATATCATTCATTAGGCGATTGTTTTCTATCATCTTTTTTCTTCACCACTCATCAATAGGTTTCATTTCATTCATTTGAAAACAAATATAGAAGTAATTGTAAAAGGATAACTAATGATTAACCCAAAAAACAAAAAATATTAGACATAACTTATTTTTCTTGGGTCATTTGGTTTATATTTTCGGTTATGTAATTTAGATTTTTTTGTGACATAATTATTATCATTTTTTTTTTATTTTCATATCAATAAGTTTAATATGTCCAATTCAATTCCTCTTGTTTTTTATTCTAATTTAATTGTTTCAATTGTGTTTTCTTTTTGAGGTTTGAATATAGTTCAATAAAATATTAGAAAATGAAACTCAAATAAAACTATGGCCAATAAACATTAAAAATTAATATTAAGGTCAAGTAGGATATAAAATATTTGTGATCAATATTAAATCATTTTGAATGGTACCAACCTTAACAACCCAAGTTTTTATAAACCAAAATAACTGAGAACACTGATGGATGATTCTATATATTTCCCACCACAAATTCTAGTTCAAAATCAACTCTGAAAAATGAGATATTAGAGTCATCATAATTAATAAATGGATTGGTGCCAATGGCAGTAGGGATGGTGTCAACTCCATTATCAGCATCATCAAAAACATGTCTTTGAATAACTTTAACAATGACACCAAATTTAAGTAAAAGATGATTTTGACATAAAAAACATGTTTTGTCATTGATTCCAATATAAATGGTTCATCAGTAGAAAGAGTGTGAGTCATGTCAATAACTCAAAATCCACAATAATCAATAAAGTTTCCCTTCCTAATCATCAAACCAAACCATTAGCATTTCGTCATCATGACTCAACCATGAGAGTAATAATCTAATATTTTTATTTTCTCAACGACTCCATAATAAGATACATTTTAAAAACAAGGTCTATTATCTGATACACTTGCATAATATTCTATTGTGGTAGTTAGCATAACACCATGATGTTTTTTTCTCATGTTCTTTGCTTATTCAATGATAATAAATGTGTACCCATTGATCAAAATATATTTACATGCATAAACCATGGTTTTAGGACCAAAATTCAAAGCTCTTATTTCCTAAAAAATAGATTCAGCAGACAAACTCAATGCCTGAAATATAAAAAAATATTAAACTTAATTAAATATTGATTTTATTTATTTATTACAGCAATATTTATACCTTTAATTTCAACCAAGAAGAAAACTATTTTCCAAGATAAGTATATATCCTTCTCAAAGATAAAGAATGATGATTTCTATTTATCATTTCTTTATGTTACATGTTGTTAAAAATAGAAATAGTTTAACAAAATATGTAAAATTACAAGAGATGAGATAATATATACATGTTCAATTTACTTACTCGATGTAGTCATCAAACAAATCATTGTTGAACAACATTGTGCAATGTTCCATCTCCCGCTCTTCAAGGCTTAATGTTGTCAATGTATATGATCAGGGAATTCCTCCTGTTTGAGAAAGTGATGAAAAACTGGGTTCAATTTACTCATACTATTCTTCTTCATTTTCCCATTGTTCAGTTCATTCTCGTAGTAATATCAGACAAATACATTGATCAGAAATTCACTCATTTTTTAGACAGGTAACCATTCACAATAGAACCTTTGAGATGATTTCTATTCTGAACATAAGATTTCAATCTGTAAATATTTTTTTTAGTTGGATACATCCAACAAAAAAAATTTCCTCCAAGAAGTATTTTTGTTGGAATATGGACAGTCAGATGCAATATTAAAATGAAAAATGATGAAGGAAATATTTTCTATAAATCACACTAAATTAATGGTGTCTCTGCCAACATTTTTTATAATAAATACTTTGACAACTTCTTAGAAAAAATATCTCTAAACAAATGGAACAACTAAATCAATGACACCATTAAATTATTGGAAAAAAGATGATGGATTTCTATTGGAATCAACTCATGCAGAAAGACATGATAAACATAAGCCTTCAATGATTTCAACTCCAACTATCTTCTGTTGACCCATTATGATATATTTCTTGAATACCCATCAGGAACATTAATAGTCTCTAGTACTTCCATAAATTTATTTTTTCTATAAGTTTCATCACATAAGAAGCACAAGGAACTTTCCATTTGTTTTCACTCATACACACAGGATGCAATTCTGGTCTGATCACCCAATCCACCAAGTCACACTGAGATCATAAATCAACTTTTTTATTCCCCTTGACATTTAGAAGAATAAAAAGAAACATTTCGCATATATTCATTTCAATATGCATTACGTCTAAGCAATGATGTAACAGATTGGTTTACTAATAAGGAAACTCAAAGAAGATACTCAAATCTTACAATTGTAACAGGTATCAATGGAAACATTCTTCCTCTTTCTAGATTTCATTTTACCCTTTCCAAATGAAAAACTAAAATCTTTCAATTCATTAAGAACATCAGTTCTAGACATACGCTGAGGTGGATTGTCGGTCTCCATGGTATTATCAAATCATTGATGATTATATCTATATGGATGGTTCATTGGAAAGAATCATCAATGCCCCATAAAACTAAAACTATGACAATATTTCAGTCTTTTGTATTGAGTATTCTTCATAAAATAGGACATGATAGTTTTCCCTTCATTCTCCATTTATGCATCATTGCATAAGCAGGAAAATCATTGATCTTTCACATAAGAGAAACATGCATCTAAAATATGCCTTTCGAACATGCAACGTATATGTACACACCCATATCCCAAAGAAGTTTCAACTCTTTTATTTAAGGTTTCATGTATACATCTATACCATTATTGGGATTAGAAGGGCCATATATTAGTATAATCATCAAATTGTAAGGTTTTTTCATACACAACCATGGGGGTAGGTTATATATGTGTATGAGAACCGGCCATGTGCTATGAAAAGTAATAATCTAACCTAATAGATTAAAACCATCACATCAAAGATCCATCCTCACATTACATACATCAGCTACAAAATCATGATACCAAGCATCAAATATCAACCATGAAAATCCATATATAGGGTGAACAAACTCTTCGTTATTCTTCTTTCTCTCAGTATCATGTCATCGCATTTTTATAGATATTTCATAAAACATGAAAAGATTCTAGAGTATGGGGATCAATGGGAAGTGCCACATTCCTTTCTGTCGAACACAGGATGGTGTTCCATCCACTTTTGGATTCCATCGAGATGTTTCACATTTTATAAAACCATTTCTTTCAGTAGTTTCCTCCTAGAATAAGTTGTAATATTTCAAGAGATCATGAATTTTGTTTCTTGAAAATCCAAGTTCTTCAACTAACGTCCATGCCATATAGTGGTTTGAGGGAATATCTATATCTTATGGAAGTAATTCCTTCAAGAATGTAAGAATGTAATTGATGGAAGTATTAGAAAACCCATAAACGGTTTTCCCATGAAGCAATCAGATTAAAAATTCTAGCCTTTTCATCTTACCACATTTCCAATATACTAGAGTCCTCACAGCATCATTCAAATTTTTCACCCTGTCAACATCATCATTTTTATTGGACACATCATGTGTTCTCGTATCGAATTATTCTTGGTTAGATATCCTTTTTTTATTATGATGAAAAATAAATGGAAACCGATCATATATCAAATTATCTAATCCAATCATCTCATTTGGATCATCAGTATTTTGAGATTCCATTTTCTCCCCATTGTTATACCAAAAATAGTAGTTTTTTTGAAAATAATATTTCATTATATGGTATCTAACTTCTTCATGGATCAACCATGGTCTTACAAAACAATTATAACAAAGTAAATGTATGTGAACACTATCTTAAGCATTGTCAAATGAGAAATCTAAAAAGATCTCCAATTTTTTTTTGAAAATCACTTGAGATCCGATCAGTTTCATACATCCAACTTCTATCCATTTTGTAAAAATAATTTAATAAGTCATTTTGTGAAAGAAATTCAAAAATATTGACGTTTAATTGAAAATATATTTAATTAAACTATAATTGTTCAATTTATATAAAACCATAATTTATACTCTACTCTATATGATAATCATAATATGAAAGTCAAAAAAATAATCTATAGATAGGATTTGTTAAGTAAATGATAATTGTTTAACTCAGTTCATTTTTTATCATTGCTATATAATTTCTTTTAGTTAGGTTAACTTTAGTTCAATTCTTTTTATTTTAGTTCATTTTGATGCAATGTAGGGTTTTTCGGGTCCACACAAGTCTACTTGGGTGAAATCAAGCCATTTCAATTCAATTTAGTTGGTTTGGTATAGCCTAATAGTTTATTAGTATGAGGGTTGGAGTAGTGTGATCTTTTCCACTAGTAATAGTATCATATTGTTGAGATACTTCTTCAGCCTATAACCATTGATATCAAATTCATAAATTTCTCCTTTATTTACTATCAAAACAACACTGAATAGATACCCATTAGTGATGGTCAATGGACCTTCCCCTGTGGAATGAAGTTTATCAGACATTAATTTTAGTATTGAGTTGTGGAGAAATATATTTTCTCTGGGTTGAATGTCTCTTTATTGAATCAACAAGTAATGTGATACTCCTATTCTCTCCATGTAAACTATGGAATTTACAAATTATTCTCTATTTATTTTAGTATATTATTGAATATATAGTCTTCTTTCATATCCAACCTTTTCTATATCCATATTCATCTCTTTAACTTCCTAATAAGATTTATGCTATATCTCTACATGCATATGATAACTATTCTATTTGATAAATTAGTATGCGCTCATTCCATTTTGGGTTTTGTAATATATTCTATAAACCCACAAGGTTTCTTCCAACCTTTTGTTCATATATTTTCTATTTGACTTTACTATCTTTTCCAAGATTCCTTTAATATAAATTTTAAAAAATTCAACTTTTTTATTGGATTGCGGATGGTAAGGTGTTGATGTATTATTGTGCACTCTATACATCCTCAGTTTCGCTTCCAAGAACCTGTAGCGAAAGTGGGTTCATCAGATGAATTATTGTATGATTCTAAATAAAAAATATAGTATTACTCAAAAAAGTACAAACAATATAGGAATATTCAATTTTTTTGGCCTTGGATTCCACACATTTTGAAACATATTCAACAAATAACAATAAGTTTAAATATCCAAATGACTTGGAAAATGGTTTTATAAAGTCTATACCCCATACATCAAATTTTTCACAAAAAATAATTGTTCATTAAAGTATTTATTATCTCTTAGATATATTTATAGTGAGTTTTCACTACTCATATTTCTTATAAAACTAAAAAAACATTAAAAAGTTTGGGATGGTATATTCTATATTTAAGGACTTTCCAAAATGTTCAATTAGGCTCAAAGTAACCTCCAAAAGATAAATTATGATAAAATTATAACACATATTATACCTCAATTTTAGGGAAACATATGTTGATTACTTGATCATTATAAAACTTTCATATATATGGATCTTACCAAAAATAAAACTATGATATGATATTTAGTATTAAAATTTGTTTTTGGATTTGATGTTATATAACATGAGAGGTTACCAAAAAATTTAACATATCATCATACATTAGTAATTTTCCTTCAAACAAATATTGTTAATATTTTGGAATTATTTTGTTAAATAGTTCCTTTTCTAGAATTTTCACCTTGGTTGTGTGTTAAATCCTACAAAAGTGGTCTTCCACTTGATTTTTAGCTCCTCTCTATTGTTTTATTTTAAAATAGAATTTCTATCATTGAAAATTTTGTCTTACCAAACTTAGATTTTATAATGGAATCTTGATCAAAACATAAAACAAAAAACAACCCAATCATAAAATCAATACGAATGAAAAAAGGTCAAAATAAATGGTGGCAGAACATATAACTTAGTTAGAGATTACCGATTTTAAGAGGAAGAACAAAAAATGACTTGAATATGGATCCTCGGTTAGGAAGAATGGTTGGAACGCTGGTAAGGAGAATGGAGCTATTGTTTAGGGAAAATCAAAATACAAAACAAAAAATAAATAGATGTAGAACATTAAAACTAATTTGCCACTTATAGATTAAATTCTTAGAACAAAAAATAACTTGAATCAAGATGGATCAAACGATGGGAAGAAGGTATGCATGTTGGGGAAGAGGGACGCTCAGGTTTAGGGAAACGAGTGGGTGGAGGGGAAAAGTGGATGGTCATTGTGTATTTGGGAGAAAATTTCCCAATGGTTTAAAAAAATAATTGGGATAGAGTGTGTATACCAACGGTATTAAATAATCATTGGAATATGTTTTTAGAAAGGGCCTTATCCTAAAGGTTTATTCAAACCATTGGGATAATTTGCCTATATCCCAATGGTTCTATGAAACCATTGGGAAACCAGCATCTAAATAGGCCTATACCAACAGTTTGTGTAAACTCTTGGTATAGGTGCATTAGTATAGAGTGTTTTTATAGTAGTGACAATACATGCCATACACTTTAGTGTATGGGACCGAGGCAGTTTTACCCATAGAATTCTAGTTACCTTCCAGATATCCATTTGAAGACAACTCTCAGATGATGAGAAATCATATAAGTGGCTAGATTAAATGGAGCATCTCGATGATCACATGTTTTGTACATTTCACAACCTTGAATTCCATCAAAATCATATTGCATGAGCTTTTAATGAGAAGGTTTTCCTCTATTCCTTCCTCTAAGAAGAACTGGTGTTGGCTCTTAGGACCCTAGTGATACCAGGAAAGAAGCCTCTGAAGCTCTAACCCAAATGGGAAGGTCCTTACATCATACATAAGTTCTAGAAAAATATAACTTACTCATTTTCCACAATGGATGGGGAGCATGTTACACCACTCACCAATGATAGGTTTCTCAATAAATACTTTTCATTGTTGTAATCAAGAAAGAATGTCCTTTTTTATGTTAAACTACACAAGTTTATCTTGATCGCCTGATGTTAAAATATATGGAACTCATCCTGGCATCAAGACATTAAACTACACAATGTCTCTCATCCTAGTTGCATGACATTAAACATCACAAGCACATCCTCACCGCATGAAATTAAATTGCATGGGAAGCACCATCTCACTAAAGAATCACCATACAAAATCCAAATTTGTTCAAATAAAGGATAAGATTACCCCATCCTCATGTGAGATTTATCTCCACAGGAATATATTCATCTAATAACTACATATTGACTGATTCCTTCCATCATATGATATATATTGGTGCTAAAACCTCTAGTCTTGGGCACAACCAAAATAATAATTTTCTTTCTCATTAGTTGATCTATGACTTTTCCGCATGACATTAAACTGCATGGGTTTTCTAGAACTACATATGTCTTGATTTTCATTTTAAATGAGATGCCTAGGGACTCCATGATCCTATATCTTGGTCCAGCCACCATATGATGCAAAATTCCCCAGTTCATTCCTTAATAACCTCTTCATGGAGAGAGAAACCCTCTCAATTAATTTTTTATCACACTGATCATATCTCCCATGAAATTAGGAATTTTATAAAGGAATCCCCTGAATTAACAAGGAAGAACAACTCATAGAAGGTTCAACACGGTCCTAACGGTAATACCTTAAAAGAAATACCATGATTCCTCATCACATGATGTTAAAATACACAGTTGATGTCTTATGTATGGAATAAAACTCTACATACCTATGGACCTCACCCGAGAGGACCACTATTGTGGGTGATTGGTCTCTTACCACACCTTATTCCTCAAGAACTATGTGTTACATGGTTCCAGACATGACATGATATATAGTGATGCTCGGATCTTAAATCCTGGGTCCAGATGAAACACATATTAAAAACCCCATCTCTATGTATAGGAAAAAATTGTACAGGAGGGTCATTCCTTAATAACTATATATTGATTAATTCCCATTACCATAGGATACATAGTGACACTCATATTTCTATCCTTGGTTCCAGCCACCATACCCCTTTTCACATCGGAAATCCAACATCCTTTCCATAAGATTTTAAACTATCATGTTCCTCAAGAACTATGTGTATCTTGATTCCTATCATCATAGGATATATAGAGATTCCCAATTCTCCAATCCTGGGACCAACTATAACATTTAACAGAAATAATGACCACGTCTACGTACAACCCATACCTACGTAGAGTGTTTCCTATTAAATAACTACATGTTTCTTGATTCCTCCCATCAGAGCATATGTAGTGATGCCTGGATCTCTAATCATGAGCCTAGCTACAACAACCGATGAAATAAATTCACTATAACTGTGTAAGGGTCAAGACATATAAATCCATTTCTCCTATGTACGATTTATATCTGCATAGAACCTTCTTTCACGTGTAATATTTCTTATATAATTTCTCACATCGGTTCCCACATTAGTACCACATGACATTAAACTGAAAGGAAAACATCATGGTCACATGAAATTAAAAATACACTAAAAAATCATCCTTACCACATGATGATAAAATTCAAGGTAACTTCCTTGATGTATGGAAATAAACTTCATTAAAAACATCCTTATCAATTGAAACTAAACTGCATGAAGAAAAAAACATCCCCACTGCATGACATTAAACTATGAAAACCATTACCCATTTTTTCATCCATTATCAAAGGACCAAGAGAGAAATAACCCTACCATCCAGATTATAAGGTTATTTCATAATCTTTTAATCATCCCAATCCATAAATCACACTTCATTTTTTGAGAACCTTAGGTTACCGTAAAACATCCATGGACCTTGGAAAAGGATTCCCATCTTCAAGGGACCCTTTTCATGACTATACATGTATGCATATGGCTCTAGTATATGTGCATATGGCCTTTAACAAAATTCTTCACTCTGAAAAAAGTTCTTTCTGATCCTATGGATCCCAAAAAACATCGTGGTAGAACTCAAGACCTCAGTGTGTTCTGAACCACTCCTGGGGTGATTTTCCTATATCACAACTCATGACCTGCGAAACACGATATGTTATTTTCAACATTTCTATCACCCAATTAAAAATATTATAGGTTACTCTTGACCCTAAGTATCCTAATTATTATCTTTTGTATCATTCTCTATGTTAGGTCCATGTGCATTGTGACCTTAAACTACCTACAATTTGATCAAATCTGTATGATCTTAAACTCTATCCTATAATGGTCCAAATCACAAGACCTTGTACTGTGAGAGAAAGAGACACAAAACTCATCATGTTGAAAACCCACAAAGGGAGGACTGAGAAAAATTCAAGTCTTCTCTCACTAAAATCTTCATATTCAGAGTTTAGGAACAAATTAGGGTGAAAATAAATAAGGCATAAATCTTATATGTCCTACTCTATAACCCTAATAAAATCCATGCAATGCTCATTGGACACCCATGGTTCTGGTAAAAGTTTGAGTAATTATTTTTCATATCTCCTTGTCGCACGAACATGTTCGCTAGGTGGTGAAAGAATATTTAGGGTGCTTAAACCCTTCCAAAATATTACAATATTAATAAATCACTTTTCATGTTTTGAGTACTCCGGATCACCATAAACCTTCCATTTCCCTTGGAAAATGATACCCATCTTCAAGGGGCCCTTTTCTTGACTATGCATGTATGTCTATGCCTCCTTCATATGTGCCTATGTTCATCAACCAAATGTGTCACTATAAAAAAATGGATTTATGATCCTCATGATCCCTGAAATCATTTTAGTATAATTTATCATCTAAGTGTGTTATGATTCATTCTTGGTATGACTATCCCAGACCATCCTCATGACCTAGGCAATTTTTACCATGATTTACAATTCACATATCAAACTATGAAATATGATTCAAAATCCTCAATGTTATTTCACTGTGTTTTGTACCCTTTATTGAGGCCTAAATGCAACACTCCATTCCTTAACCTTTGATGGTCCACACCTCATGATTTTAAAGAATAGGTCAGAGAGCACAAGCTTCAAAATTTAAGATTTGAACTTCTCTAGGGTTCCAGAACCCTTCCTGTATAGTTTTCTTCACATACCCAACCTCATCATCTGAACATTTGAGTCTTCACAAATATTTCATGGCCCTCTAAAAGGAGGGGATTTCATCTTTTCTTGACTATTATATTGATTCATAATGGCCTTGACCTACCAAATAAAGTCATATCCTCCTTGAATAAAGAAGCTTCAATCCTTGCGATCCCTAGAAACATCATCGTGGAACTTGTCTTCTCAGAGTGTTATGGGCCATCCTTGGTATGTATTCCCCATTCCATTTTCACTAACTAAAACTTTTGGGTTGTGACTTATATCACCCATACTCAAACAATCTAGGTGGACCTAGCATCCCTAGTATTTTTCCCTAAAATGATATTACCCCTATAAGCCTTCCATGACCCTTGAAAATGAGTGCAGACACCTTTGTTTGGAAATGATACCAATGCATAAGATATTTAACCTAACAATAATATGCATCTCATAATTTTGGGAAAGTATCTCTAATAATCTTGAGCCTTATCAAACCAATGGAAAAAAACTCAACACCCTATGGTGTTTTGGGTCATTCCTGACATGTATGTACCATATTCCATGGTCATCGATAAGTTCTGGGCTAAAAGGCATTAAACTAAAGTGATAGAAGGTATGAGCGAGAAGTCCTTAAACTACAGTGATAGAAGGTATGAGATAAAAGACCCTGAACTACAGTTATAGAAGGTTCGAGCTAAAATACCCTAAACTAAAGTGATAGAAGGTCCAAGCTAAATGACCCTAAACTACAGCGATAGAAGGTTCGAGCTAAAATATATTAAACTATAGCGATAGAAGGTCCAATATGGCCTTTGGAAAAGTCAATGTAACGACCCAAAGTTTTATCAATGAAATTACCTTCTTAAAATTATTGATTATAGTATAATAACATTAGGAAGCACAATGTCATATAATGATACTAAATATTATGTGACCAGTAAACATAATTTTCCTACATCTATGTTTTGAATTTGGAAAATATGACATACACAGTTGTGTTCAAGATGATTTTTGGATTCTAATAGAAAAAAAATAATTTTTGGTGATTAGTAACATACCCTTATGAATAGTAAACTAACCTTAT
The DNA here is from genome assembly GCA_963277665.1 of Viscum album. Taxonomy (NCBI): domain Eukaryota; kingdom Viridiplantae; phylum Streptophyta; class Magnoliopsida; order Santalales; family Viscaceae; genus Viscum; species Viscum album. The sequence goes on from OY728119.1 coordinate 256,419,386, forward strand.
GAATAGTAATATAAACCTTATGAATAGTAAATCATCTAAAATAATAGTAACCTTACCCATGAATGATTAAATAAAATTTAGGCATCTTATAAGTGATGATTGGACCATAGTAAAATTATTGGTATTTTTGTAAGTCATAAATAACTAATTATAATTAATTAATGAATTTAAAAGAAATTTATTTTCATAAAATGTGTTCATAAATTAACAATTATATGTTTTATAGTATTAATATAATTTTATAAGACCTTATGTAATATTTGAAAGCTTTATAAATCCAGTTTTAATTTAAAAAAACTGTATTTTGTAAGTAAATTATCATTTTAATAAAAAATTAAATTAATCATATTCAGAAAATTATTTTTCAAAACTGGAATTCTTTCTTGGATTCTATATATCTAAAAATGGTTAGTGTAAATTTTTTGGATTTTTCTGAAATACTTGATTTTTTTATGAATAGTGAAATACCATAATTTACAAAATAAGTTAAATACACTAATTATAGAGTCATGTATGATGTTTTGCTGATGTAAGCCCAATTCGTTCGGATTCACATGATAAAATTACTTTAATTAGTCATGGAATACTCACTATTAATTTTCTTGTGGAGAAATAATAAATTAATGAATATTATATTGAGAAAACCCATCTCCCCTCCACTATAAATACCACCCTTCACACCCTCATTTCCTCACACCTCTCAAGCTTCAAGACTCTCCTAAAATATTCCCAAAGATATTCCCTATACCCTCCCCTACAACCATTAGTTGTTTTCTTTATCAAAAGACCAAGCCAAGGCTCGTTAAGGAGGATCTCAAGAGGAGGATTCAAGAGGTAATTCCTCTCTCTTTTCTTTCATTTTCCTTTCAAATTTCTTTTCTTTTCTTCTATTATCCTCAGATTATATTATCCAAATTTCATGATAACTACAGTATTATTGATATACTAGTATGATATCATTTTAATGTAAGATTACTCATTATACTCCTCCCTCCCTCTCTTTGTTAATAAAATGAAATTGTTGCCCATGATGTGTTAATTTACCTAAATTAGGGGCGCTGCACTTCCTTTTTCTTAAAAATCCTTCAAGGATGGTAATAAAACCATAAAATGGTTGAAAAAAGATTTTAAATTGTATTTATTATCCCTATTTATGTTGTGTAACAAACTTGGTTAAATGACACTAAGTGATAAAATAAAACAAGTTCATTGTGATAAAAAATTCACCCAAATTAACCAAAAATGATCATCAATAAATTTTATCTAATTATTCATCCTCTTGGTACATAAAAAATTCATTATAAAATAATTTATATCTTTTTAATGTCGCTAATAATATATATTAACAATTATGTATGTTCAACCACATTTCAAATGAACATTCGTTCATGAATACAAGTGAATCGTTCATAAAATCTATGAAAATTAACACTCCCAAACAATGAATGTAAGCTCCATAACTCATCCAAAGGCCTATAAAAGAAATTATTTAAACCATAGTGTAACACCCCAAGATTTCATGATATATATTATTTTTAATTTCTTTGATGTCTTCTATTATACACTACACCAATATTAGCTTGTACTATACGCAACATCGTATTAGCTTGCAGTATACGCAACACTATTCTTGGCTCGTGTTACACACAATTTCAAGTTCGTTTTGGGGAAATTATTCTACGAAACATTAAGTATAGATTCTGTTTAATGTATAAATGAAATAAGTTTTGATTATGTTATACGCAACACCAAACGGAGTTTTCACTACACGCAACCCTGACTTGGCTTGCATTACACGCAATCGCGACCTTCCTCGATAGCGTGTGTAGTACGCAATACCGGGTTTCACTAAACAACGATATATTGTTATAATATTATTATGGAATAGCCTTTATGAATATTATTAACTAAATTTTTAATTTTATAACATTATTATTCATCTTACATATTTTCTAGAACATGGTATGGGAACTAAATAAATTTTTCAGGTAAAATAAGTATTTATGAAAAAATGCAGTTTTGCCGCCTTTTGATGGCGCACCCACTTTAAATCTAGTTTTTGACATGTTTATAAGTTAGATTTGACAAAATGAAATTATTACTTGGAATCGGGATATAAAAATTTAATTTGGATAAATTTTTCATATTATTCTGATAACTTTCATATTTTAATGAATAGTAAAAACATGCTATATTTTAATTAAAAACAACTTTTTTCATCACAATAATTTATATGGTTAGACTATATTTTTAATTGGTTTTAAAGTGTAATTAAAATATATTTTTACCATTTAATCGAGTGTTGGTCATTGTAATTTTAACTTTGAATTTGGACATAAACAAGTGTCGATCTTTGATAGTTATTATTTCTTAAAAACACGCTATTTGTTATAATAACGGGAATTAATTTTAAAATTAATTGATGCCACTTATATTTTTTGAATTTGAAAAAATAGACATCATTTTTGAATTCGGAATATCAAATATATCTTAGGCTGAATTTTTGGTATTTTTCTCAAAAAACTTCAATTTTTGATGAATAGTGAAACCACTTAGTGATAGTTAAAAAACTGACTCTTTCATTTAAATGAAATTTTACCACTTCTGTGAATTGAATTTCAAAAATCCGATATACATGGTTGTTATTGAGAATTAAAATTTTGTTCAATAAGATGAAAATATTTTTTGGTCAATAGTAACATTTGACTTTTATTTACTGCGGTGAAAGGTAAATACGGTAATTTAAGGTTAAAAGAATATTATAATAATTCAAAATTACCTTAACACTTGTGCTAATATTATTTGATGAGTAGTGTCAGACCATGGGCATCCTTGGGTCGATTTTGGGACCACATTGAGCCACTTGGTAGTGATAATGACAATTTGGATTAATTAATTTAATGTAAAGACAAAATTGACATTAACAAAAATCTTTTAGTAATTAATTTTTATACGGGGTTATATAAATTATCTTTTTGACAATATATATTCATTGGAAATATGAAAATACTTCCTAATTATGGTGTTTGTTTTATAATTTTTTGACATCAACTAAATTAAATTATTTATGACACAATAATGATGCAGTATTTACCTCATTAATAAATTATTTAAATAAATAAAATTATAATGATTAAAATATTTTCCAAAACATGTCCAATTCTGATTGGATGATTTTATTTCGACCATTAGTCCTCTTATCTTTGTCTTTAATGATTTTTGGACCTTTTGAAACTGAATATAAGTTTATAATAAAATAATATTTTCACACTTTCTAAAGGTGCCCCTCTCCTCCCTTATAAAAGGGCACCTCCTCCCTCTTCTCTTCACACCATTTTGAGCCTTTAAGCTCATCCAACCCCTGCCAATTCATCTTCTCAACCTCTATAGTTATATCATAGAGGTTCTGTTATTCTCAAAAGACCAACTCTAGTGCCCTAAGAAGGAGTTCAAAGGAGGTGCGTCTCTTCTACCGACTCTTTCAAGTTTATTTCTTCTTCTACTTCCTCTTATTTAGTTGTTTCATTATAAAGTAATAACATCATTATTACTTATAAACATATATGTTATTATAAATACTACACAACCCTATTTCACCTTCTATCCATCCTACGGAAAACGAAATCATCGTGCATGTGTACGTACGGAATACTGTCTTCACGCTGTGGTGTAATCAGTTTTTCCACCACCACCTTACTTGGATAGGTATAATGGTGTAAAGAATAACTATATATGATTATTATTACATCATACCGATTCTAAGATATTATATCATACACTACAATTCCATTCAATAAATATGGGAACGGTATCATCGCTCGTGCGTACGTACGGATTACCGTCTCCATGACGCGATGAGATTCATTTTCCATGTTAACAATTCAAGAATGAGTATAAAGTATATATAATAAGTAATAATGAAATATATGACATAATAATGCTACTGTATTTATGTATATATATATGTATTTCATCAACTTAATTCCATTCAATTCAATAAGGAAACGAAAAGCAGCGTTCATGTGTACGTACGGCCTACCGTCTCCATGAACGATGTATTTCTTTCCATTTATCGATCTATTATATATATGTATATTATGAATATATATTATATATAAAAAATGTTTTATATTATGGAATTAATAAATCATGATCTAAGTAATCATATTAATAATTACAAGTCAAAACACGGACGATAAATAAAATGATTTTACCCAAAATGCTTCTTTAACATGGAATTGACAAATGAACGGATAATATAAAGTCGTAAGTGAATCATATATGATATCATAAATATTATTATGGTTCTTTTAAAAGTTAATAATATGTTTAAACCCACTATATTGGAGTCTCAGACACATATAGAAGAAATTGATCCTAAGGTAAGGGATAACCTTTCCAATCTCGTTTTTATCCGAGATTGTTTATTCGTAAGTATTTACTGGGGTTATATTTATCATCCATGTCCCTATTTTCTAAAAATGGTTTCATGTATGTATAAAGTCCTTTTTACCCATTTTTTACTTTTACTACATGATATGTAACGAATCTTTATTTTGTTTACTATACAAGGTACTTTTTGACTTTTTGGGCAAAAGTATGAGAAGAATGTTTTTTTAACTTACAGGGAATGAACGGATTTTTACGGTTTTATAATGCCTTATTTTCATAAAGATTACTCTACAAGATTTCACGACTATTTTCAACAAAATCCTTTTCTTTTAAAATTTCATGGAATTTTGTGAAAAGAAAATGATTTTGAAGAAGAAAGGAAATTTTCCTCAAGAATTCATTTCAAGTATTTTATCAAAACTATTTCCATCTAAGATGACATTATTTAGCATGTTTATGTTTTAAGTATAATGTCTCTATTATTTACATGGTGTAATTTTTCTAATGATGAAATGATATCCATTTCTTTTATATGGATTATGTGATGATGGGATGATGTTTATGACACCCATTTTATTCTTTGGGTTATCATGAGTGTTTTATGTTTATTTTGTGGCACAAGTAAGAATGATTTCATTATGAGATGGGTGGTACCTATATATGTAACATCCCAGGTAAATAAAGAATAAATAATTTTCATATTTATTAATATTTACGAATTAAATATTAATTTTATTTTAAAGGGGTTTCTATGTTCGATAGCGTACCCGATACGCAACGATGAGTTTCTTTGAAACTTACGTAGCACACTAGTAATAAAATAATATTATTTTAAATGTTAGTTAACAAGTAGCTGTTGTACTGGCAGGAATGGATAGAAATAACTAAAATATTATTAGATATGTTTTTTAAATGTTTATACATCTACCCAATAAAAGATAAAGGCTTAAAATACGGAAAGAGTTCAATTTTAGGGCATATATACTCTAATTTTCACTAAAGGTTCACTTATCACCTTTTAATGGTGAACCGTCATTAAATATAGTTTTGATCACTCTTATACTTTATTTTGGACCAAATATAACTCTTCTTTAGAATCAGGACATCAAAATTTACTTTGTGTAAATTTTTGGTACCTTTCTGATAAAGTTCTTTTTTTATGAATAGTGTAAAATGTTGTATTTTAATTCAAAACCTCTTTTTAATCTAAATTATTTATATGATTAGATTATTATTTTAATTGGTTTTAAAGTTAAATTAGAAAATATTTTTACCATTTAATCCAATGGTGGTCATTGGAATCAATTTCACTTTGAAATTGGACTTAAACTGGTGTCAATCTTTTGATACTTATTATTTCACAAATGCACGCTATTTGTCATGACAGCAGGAATTAATTATTAAATTAATTAATTTGACTTATATGTTTTGAATTTTGTAAAATGGACTTCATTTTTGAATTCGGAATATCAAATATAGCTTAGGGTGAATATTTGGTAATTTTCTGAAAAACTTCAATTTTTGATGAATAGTGAAACCACTAAGTGGTAATCAAGCAAACTGATTTTTCAGTTAAATGAAAGTTTACCACTAATGTGTATTAAATTTTGAAAATCCGACATACATGGTTGTCATTAAGAAGTAAAATGTGGTTCAATGAGATTAAAATAATTTTTTGGTGAATAGTAACTTTTTTTCATTAATCGCGATTAGAGGTAATTAGTGTAGTTTAAGGTAAAAATGGTATTATAAGAATGTGAAAACACCATGAAACTTGTCCTACACCTATTGGGTGAGTCATGGCCGACCAATACAAGCCATGGGCCAACTTGGGGACCCCATGGAGCCACTTTAGTTGGAAAATGACATTAATATATTTTTATTTAATGTTAAAGTGAAAATGACACTAACATAAATTGTTTTACTGAAATAATTTTTAAGTGGGGTTATACAAGTAAAAATTTTGATTATAAATAGTAATTCGAAAGCTAAAAAGATTTCCTACATCATAGTATTTTTTTTATAATTTTTAGACATTAAATAAATTAAATTATATATGACATAATAATGATGCAGCGATGACATCATTATTTGACGATTTAAATAAAATTGAAAGATAATGAAAAATATAAAACCTACACATGGAAAAAACCAATTGGATGGGTGGATTTCGAACCCTTATAAACTTATCCACGAATTATATCAATGTGGGACCTTTTAAAACCGAAACACATTTTCAAATAAAGTAATATTCCTTTACTTTCCAAAAGTGCCCCTCCTCTCCTCTTATAAAAGGCCCCCACCTCTACCCCATTTCACACACTTCTCAAGCCTTTGGCTCGGCCAACCCCTTCCCATTTAATCTCTCCACATCCCTCTCCTCATCCTATAGGATTCCCTTTGGGCAGAATCCTTTCAAAGGAAGCCTTTAGGCTCAAATCAAAAAGGAGTTACACTTTTAAAGGTAATTCATTCTCTCTTGTTCATTTGTTTTATTTTGCTTCTCCAACCCTCTAAACTCTTTTTATTTACTTATTTTATAACAAAAACAGTATCTTCAATATACTATGATGTTTTTATAAGATTTATTTGAGCTACACTCTCACACAACTACATCAAATGGTTAAAGAACATACGGTTTCCGTGGATGGCGAAATTCTGCCTCCCGAAACGATGATTGTTCAATACTCATTTAACACCTTAAAGGGTGGCCATTATGATGTCACTATTTTTATATATGATCTATAATATGTTTATGTTTTCTTTAATCTTCTGTATTTTTCATTTTTGGCATACCTTTATGGTTTCCATTATGGGTAAACACGATATCTTCATTTAAGGAAGTGCGGACTACCGCCCCCTAAAAGTGATGTGATTCGTTAATGCCATATGTGGGACGTGTAAAGGATGGATTTAAAGTTATTATATATGATGTTATACTAGAATTATAATATAACTCTATATCATTATTATTTCTTTCCATTAAAGTTTGACATAGAAATGAAAGTAGCGTTCATGCGTACGTACGACTTACCGTCTCCATGAACGGTGCATTTCATTTCTTATCCCCAAATGTAATGTACTATTAAAATTACATGTATATAATGTATATATATAATTAATGATATATCTAAATGATGAATATAATTCTGGAATTAAAATATACATACCTCTCATTTAGTTTTAATTCCACTAATATGACAAAGAAATGAAAGTAGCGTTCATGCGTACGTACGGCTTACCGTCTCCATGAACGGTGCATTTCCTTTCTTACCTCTAAATGATTATGTAATATTATAAATACATGTATATGCTGGATATATATGATACATATTATATCCAAATCGGGAATTTCATTCTGGATATAAAGAACTTTTGACCACATGAACAACATGTAATTGTAAGAAGTCAACTTTCGACTTAAGAACCAAATATTGACAAAACAAACATTATTAACTTAAATGGTTACATAATGTTTATAACATGGCAATAAGTGATATAAAAAGAATAATGAACTTTAAAAAGGTTCTTAATCAAGTATAAATTAACTCAAGTTTATTATTCATGAGGTTAAAGAACGGTCGAGTCAGGACAAGACGCAAGGTAAGGGAATTTCTTAACCCAACTTCCATTCTTTGGGTTAATCTCCTACTTTCAAATTATGTCATGATATTATTATGTACTATCTTATATGTGTACTTTATTTATGTGTACTTATAGTGAATACACATAATATATCTACTTTATTTTAAAAAAATGATCTTTGTAAGGGACTTCGTCTCAATCTCCTTTCATTGAGGCATATTTCATTTTATACAAAACTTTCTTTTATACGGTGCATAAACCCCTTTGACTTTTACTTTTATACAAAAGGAATCTTTTTCTAAGAAGCGTTTTACTAAATGACAAAAAGGAATGTTTTTTTTTTCGTACGCGGTGACAACGACCTTTTTCGCCACCGCGAGTATTATTTGGTCTTTGGATTTCTCAACAAGCCGTAATGTTTTTAAAATAAAATAAATACCATATACTCTTTTATGTATTTTGGTATTGAAAATGGTTTTGATAAAGGATTCTATTATGATATATTGTGATTTAAATATGGAAATGTTATCATTCCTTTATATTGGTTTTATGTTTTATGATTTTATATTGGTACTTGGACATTTTAACGGGTGGTTATGTTATAAACCATATGACGGGTGGTGCCGTGAATACCAGGACGGGTGGTTACGTTATAACCTCCAATGCATTGGGTATGGAAGTCGGCCGTATGGATATTCCATTAAGTATGTATGGAAATTGGTCATATGACTATTCCATTAAGTTATATGTGTGGAAGTCAACCGTATGGTTATTCCACTTAAGTATGTTTATGTCCCAAGTTACCTTAATATATTCTATGTGTTCTTTATATGGGTTTTATGTTAATCCTTTGGTTACAAAAAGGTAAGTAATGATACTTTATTCAGTGAAGATTTCTTTTTACTACTTCATGAAGGAGAAGGTATTACTTTGATATAGTATACATGGTTTACTTGATGTTTGAAAAACTAACAGTTTTCATTCTCTTTGTATCCCTTACAGAGCTTTTTATGCTCACCCCAAGTTTTTCGAAATGTTTTTCACAGGACTTAAAGTGGAATAAGATCAAGGATGGGATCAAGGGAATTTCATGCTATCTAAAACATGGAATCTAGACATCTTTCTTTTTAAGAGTTTTTATTTTATGGAGACTTAGTAGAAGTGTCTACTTTGTAATCTTTTAAGATGTAATAGTTATGTTCAAATTCTCTAAAACTCTAAACCTGAAAAGATCCTCAATGTGAATTATTCATTTAATTCCATATTAAGTAAGGTTTAAGGCTGGGGCCTTATAGTTGGTATCAGAGGTCAGTTTAGACAACTTTAGGAGTTATAAAAGTGTTAAATTATAATATGATTGAAATGATATAGCATTTACGGATTACCATGTTGCTTCGACTAAGATATTTCTGTGTTCAGAATGGTTTTCCGCAGAGGAAACAAAGCAGCTATGTTGCGACGACATCAGGAGGAAGATAACCTTCCAAATCAGGAACCTGATATGGTCGGAATCGGAACTGAACAGTTTGTTGCAGTGATGGCACAGTTGACTCAGGCTATAAATGGTGGTGGTATCCATTCACGAGATCAGCCAGATCAACCGCAGAGGGACATGTCAGTGGTGGAACATTTCATGAGGCAACATCCCCCATCATTTAGAGGATCATCTGACCCTGTGAAAGCTGAAGGGTGGACTAAAGCACTGGAGAAGATTTTTGATGTCATGGGGTGTTCAGAACATCAAAAGGTTAGTCTTGCTGTTTACCGTTTTGAAGGTGAAGCTGATCAGTGGTGGTCGATGGTGAAAAATATAAGGGATAGTGATGATATTGAGGATCTTCACTGGGACGAATTCAAAGGTATTTTTCTTGAGAAATATTTTCCTAAGGTGGTTCGTCTTAGGATGGAAAAAAAATTTCCTAGAATTGAGGCAGGAGGATGATTCAGTGGCTACTTATGAAGAAAAGTTCACTCGATTGGCAAGGTATGCTCCAAACTTCATACGAGATCTTGATAGTAAAATAAACCGTTTTTACTCAGGGTTAAAGACAAAGTATCGAAGGGATTTAGATTCTCGTGGGGTCAAAAGTTATGAAAAACTTGTTCGATGTACGGAGAAGGTGGAAATGGAGTTTGCCGATGATCAGGTGTTCTATGACAAACAACAGAATAAAAGATCTAGTTGGTAGGAAAAGGGGAAGAATTCATCAAAGAAGCAAGGAGGTAAGAAAACCAAATATCCATCCTGTGAGAAGTGTGGTAAAATGCATCCTGGAGAATGTTTATCCAAGTCTGGTAAGTGCTTTCGGTGTGGTAAGTCTGGTCATATTGCTCGTAACTGTAAGGAATATGATCAAGCGGGAAATGAAAAACCAACGGTAAGATGTTTTAAGTGTAATGAAATGGGTCATTATGCAGACGAGTGTCCGACAAGGAGCTTGAGTGATGGGAAGTAGTTAGAATACAAGCAGAAAGGGGTGGTAAAATCCTTTTCAACAACTTCAGCAGATGTTGGGCCATCGAATGAAGTGGTATCAGCTTCAGGGAGCTCAGTATTTTTCAAAGATTGACTTGAGGTCGGGGTACCATCAGTTAAAAGTAAAAGAAGCAGACGTTCCGAAAACTGCGTTCCGTACTAGATATGGCCATTATGAATTTGTAGTTATGCCTTTTGGGTTAACCAATTCACCTGCTGTATTCATGGACCTTATGAATAAAATTTTCCATGAGTTCTTGGATAAGTTTGTGTTTGTGTTTTGAGGTTTGTGAAGAGGTTATGTGTGCCTTGTGATTCACAGTTGAAGAGAGAATTGTTATGTGAAGCTCATAGTTCTCCGTTTTCAGTTCATCCGGGCAGTACTAAGATGTATAGAGATCTGCGGGAGTATTACTGGTGGGACGGAATGAAAAGAGACATTGTTGATTTTACTGTGAAGTGTTTGACTTGTCAGCAGGTTAAAGCAGAGCGGCAGTTACCGAAAGGGATGCTTCAGCCTTTACCAGTGCCAGAGTGGAAATGGGAGAATATATCCATGGACTTTGTTGTTGGATTACCAAAGACATCTCGAGGTAATAATGCAATCTGGGTTATTGTTGATCGCTTGACCAAATCTGCTCATTTCCTTGCTATACGAGATACTTTCTCTCTTGATCAACTTTCCCGTTTGTATCTTAAAGAGATAGTCAGGTTACATTGAGTTCCTCTCTCCATTGTATCGGATCGTGATCCCAGGTTTACTTCTAACTTTTGGAAAGGCCTTCAGAAGTCGTTGGGTACTGAATTAAAATTTTAGTACAGCTTTTCATCCTCAATCAGATGGGCAGTCAGAACGAACAATTTAGACATTGGAGGATATGCTACGAGCTTGTTTGATGGATTATCAGGGAAGTTGGGACCAACATCTTTCTTTGGTTGAATTTTCTTATAATAACAGCTTTCATTCCAGTATACAGATGGCACTATTTGAGGCATTATATGGGAAGCGGTGTCAAACTCCAGCATTTTGGGATGAAGTGGGTGAAAGGAAGCTGATGGGACCAGAATTGGTAGAAGAGATGGCAGAAAAAGTTCAGTTGATTCAGAAAACACATGAGAACAGCTCAGAGCAGGCAGAAGAGTTATGCGGATAACCGGAGGAAGGATCTATCTTTCGAGGTAGGTGATCATGTTTTTCTCAAGGTTTCAGCTTAGAAAAGTGTGATGAGATTTGGTAAGAAAGGAAAGCTGAGTCCAAGGTTTATTAGACCATACGAAATTCTGGAAAGAGTTGGATCAGTTGCATACCGAGTGGCTTTACCTCCTAGTTTATCTCAGGTACACAATGTTTTTCACGTTTCGATGTTGAGAAAGTATATTCCAGATCCATCTCATGTTTTGAGTCCAGAGGTAGTTTAGCTGGAAGAGAACCTATCTTATGAGGAACAACCGGTCCAGATTCTTGACCACAGGGAGCAAGTGTTACGGAATAAGGTGATTCATCAGGTAAAGGTTTTGTGGAAAAACCATGTGATTGAAGAGGCAACGTGGGAATCTGAAAATGCTATGAGGGATAAATACCCCCACTTATTTTGATAAGTGAATAAAATTGCGAGGACGCAATTCCAAAAAGGGGGGAAGGATGTAACATCCCAGGTAAATAAAGAATAAATAATTTTCATATTTATTAATATTTATGAATTAAATATTAATTTTATTTTAAAGGGGTTGCTATGTTCGATAGCGTACCTGATACGCAACGATGAGTTTCTTTGAAACTTACGTAGCACACTAGTAATAAAATAATATTATTTTAAATGTTAGTCAAAAAGTAGTCATTGTACTGGCGGGAATGGATAGAAATAACTAAAATATGATTAGATATGTTTTTTAAATGTTTATACATCTACCCAATAAAAGATAAAGGCTTAAAATACGGAAAGAGTTCAATTTTAGGGCATATATACTCTAATTTTCACTAAAGGTTCACTTATCACCTTTTAATGGTGAACCATCATTAAATATAGTTTTGATCACTCTTATACTTTATTTTGGACCAAATATAACTCTTCTTTAGAATCAGGACATCAAAATTTACTTTGTGTAAATTTTTGGTACCTTTCTGATAAAGTTCTTTTTTTTATGAATAGTGTAAAATGTTGTATTTTAATTCAAAACCTCTTTTTAATATAAATTATTTATATGATTAGATTATTATTTTAATTGGTTTTAAAGTGAAATTAGAAAATATTTTTACCAATTAATCCAATGGTGGTCATTGGAATCAATTTCACTTTGAAATTGGACTTAAACCGGTGTCAATCTTTTGATACTTATTGTTTCACAAAAACATGCTATTTGTCATGACAGCGGGAATTAATTATTAAATTAATTAATTTGACTTATATTTTTTGAATTTTTTAAAATGGACTTCATTTTTGAATTCGGAATATCAAATATAGCTTAGGGTGAATTTTTGGTAATTTTCTGAAAAACTTCAATTTTTGATGAATAGTGAAACCACTAAGTGGTAATCAAGCAAACTGATTTTTCAGTTAAATGAAAGTTTACCACTAATGTGTATTGAATTTTGAAAATCCGACATACATGGTTGTCATTAAGAAGTAAAATGTGGTTCAATGAGATTAAAATAATTTTTTGGTGAATAGTAACTTTTTTTCATTAATCGCGATTAGAGGTAATTAGTGTAGTTTAAGGTAAAAATGGTATTATAAGAATGTGAAAACACCATGACACTTGTCATACACCTATTGGGTGAGTCATGGCGGACCAAGACAATCCATGGGAAAACTTGGGGACCCCATGGAGCCACTTTAGTTGGAAAATGACATTAATATATTTTTATTTAATGTTAAAGTGAAAATGACACTAACATAAATTGTTTTACTGAAATAATTTTTGAGTGGGGTTATACAAGTCCAAATTTTTATTATAAATAGTAATTGGAAATCTAAAAAGATTTCCTACATCATAGTATTTGTTTTATAATTTTTAGACATTAAATAAATTAAATTATATATGACATAATAATGATGCAGCGATGACATCATTATTTGACGATTTAAATAAAATGGAAAGATAATGAAAAATATAAAACCTACACATGGCCAAAACCAATTGGATTGGTGGATTTCGAACCCTTATAACCTTATCCACGAATTATATCAATGTGGGACCTTTTAAAACCGAAACACATTTTCAAATAAAGTAATATTCCTTTACTTTCCAAAAGTGTCCCTCCTCTCCTCTTATAAAAGGCCCCCACCTCTACCCCATTTCACACACTTCTCAAGACTTTTGCTCGGCCATCCCCTGCCCATTTACTCTCTCCACATCCCTCTCCTCATCCTAGAGGATTCCCTTTGGGCAGAATCCTTTCAAAGGAAGCCTTTAGGCTCAAATCAAAAAGGAGTTACACTTTTAAAGGTAATTCATTCTCTCTTGTTCATTTGTTTTATTTTGCTTCTCCAACCCTCTAAACTCTTTTTATTTACTTCTTTTGTAACAAAAACAGTATCTTCAATATAATAGGATGTTTTTATAAGATTTATTTGAGCTACACTCTCACACAACTACATCAAATGGTTAAAGAACATACGGTTTCCGTGGATGGTGAAATTCTGCCTCCCGAAACGATGATTGTTCAATACTCATTTAACACCTTCAAGGGTGGCCATTATGATGTCACTATTTTTATATATGATATATAATATGTTTATGTTTTCTTTAAGCTTCTGTATTTTTAATTTTTGGCATACCTTTATGGTTTCCATTATGGGTAAACACGATATCTTCATTTAAGGAAGTGCGGACTACCGCCCCCTAAAAGTGATGTGATTCGTTAATGCCATATGTGGGACGTGTAAAGGATGTATTTAAAGTTATTATATATGATGTTATACTGGAAATATAATATACCTATATATCATTATTATTTCTTTCCATTAAAGTATGACATAGAAATGAAAGTAGCGTTCATGCGTACGTACGGCTTACCGTCTCCATGAACGGTGCATTTCATTTCTTATCCCCAAATGTAATGTACTATTAAAATTATATGTATATAATGTATATATATAATTAATGATATATCTAAATGATGAATATAATTCTGGAATTAAAATATACATACCTCTCATTTAGTTTTAATTCCACTAATATGACAAAGAAATGAAAGTAGCGTTCATGCGTACGTACGGCTTACCGTCTCCATGAACGGTGCATTTCATTTCTTACCTCTAAATGATTATGTAATATTATAAATACATTTATATGCTGGATATATATGATACATATTATATCCAAATAGGGAATTTAATTCTGGATATAAAGAACTTTTGACCACATGAACAACATGTAATTGTAAGAAGTCAACTTTCGACTTAAGAACCAAATATTGACAAAACAAACATTATTAACTTAAATGGTTACATAATGTTTATAACATGGCAATAAGTGATATAAAAAGAATAATGAACTTTAAAAAGGTTCTTAATCAAGTATAAATTAACTCAAGTTTATTATTCAGGAGGTTAAATAACGGTCGAGTTAGGACAAGACGCAAGGTAAGGGAATTTCTTAACCCAACTTCCATTCTTTGGGTTAATCTCCTACTTTCAAATTATGTCATGATATTATTATTTACTATATTGTATGTGTACTTTATTTATGTGTACTTATAGTGAATACACATAATATATCTACTTTATTTTAAAAAAATGATCTTTGTAAGGGACTTCGTCTCAATCTCCTTTCATTGAGGCATATTTCATTTTATACAAAACTTTCTTTTATACGGTGTATAAACCCCTTTGACTTTTACTTTTATACAAAAGGAATCTTTTTCTACGAAGCGTTTTACTAAACGACAAAAAGGAATGTTTTTTTTGTACGCGGTGACAACGACCTTTTCCGCCACCGCGAGTATTATTTGGTCTTTGGCTTTCTCAACAAGCCTTAATGTTTTTAAAATAAAATAAATACCATATACTCTTTTATGTATTTTGGTATTGAAAATGGTTTTGATAAAGGATACTATTATGATATATTGTGATTGAAATATGGAAATGTTATCATTCCTTTATATTGGTTTTATGTTTTATGATTTTATATTGGTACTTGGACATTTTAACGGGTGGTTACGTTATAAACCATATGACGGGTGGTGTCGTGAATACCAGGACGGGTGGTTACGTTATAACCTCCAATGCATTGGGTATGGAAGTCGGCCGTATGGCTATTCCATTAAGTATGTATGGAAATTGTCCGTATGGCTATTCCATTAAGTGATATGTGTGGAAGTCAACCGTATGGTTATTCCACTTAAGTATGTTTATGTCCCAAGTTACCTTTATATATTCTATGTGTTCTTTATATGGGTTTTATGTTAATCCTTTGGTTACAAAAAGGTAAGTAATGATACTTTATTCAGTGAAGATTTTTTTTACTACTTCATGAAGGTGAAGGTATTACTTTGATATAGTATACATGGTTTACTTGATGTTTGAAAAACTAACAGTTTTCATTCTCTTTGTATCCCTTACTGAGCTTTTTATGCTCACCCCAAGTTTTTCGAAATGTTTTTCACAGGACTTAAAGTGGAATAAGGTCAAGGATGGGATCAAGGGAATTTCATGCTATCTAAAACATGGAATCCAGACATCTTTCTTTTTAAGAGTTTTTATTTTATGGAGACTTAGTAGAAGTGTCTACTTTGTAATCTTTTAAGATGTAATAGTTATGTTCTAATTCTCTAAAACTCTAAACCTGAAAAGATCCTCAATGTGAATTATTCATTTAATTCAATATTAAGTAAGGTTTAAGGCTGGGGCATTATAATATATCCCTACAATTAATTGGGTAAAGATTTATATATCATGAGATAGACATTGCTGGAATGGTAAGTTAATCTGGTTCAGTGATACAGGACTGGAACGAGGAGTGAACTCGACTCAGAAAGGGACTTTGTCCACTAAGATGGTCTTGGCAGCAATGCCTTGGATACTATGGAAATCATAACATGTGATTAATGGTTTCCACAATTACATGTTTTATTCCCATTCTATTTTATCATGATTAATGTTTATTTATGATCTATGCCTTACAAACTTCCATGTTTTATGTCATTGCTCAAGATTTTGATGTTTAAACATCATGTTCATGTTTTTTGTTAAAATGTATATGATTTGTTTTATTTTATACATTATTACCCTTACTAAGAATTTTATCTCACCCTTTATATGTTTTCTTTTCCCTGGGATTTAAAGAAAGGTTTTAGGTAAGAGAAAAAAAGGGAAGATCTTTATGGGATATGTTGAAGAACTTTCACCACGATTAGAAGATTATATCCCGAGTTTCCAAAGTCACTAAACTATTACGGTCCTTTGGTGTCTGTTTTTGTTATGTATTAAGTATTCCGAAAAAGTAATGTAATGTCCATGTACGTCAAGATTTTGGTATCTACAGTTGGTATCAGAGGAAAGGTTTAGTTAACCTTTGGAAACTAGGATGCGAAAACTTTAGTGAAATCCCTAGAGATATTTCTAAGGTATGTCTAGGGATGTACCTAAGGGTAAGTATAAGTATAGGTTATAGTTTTAGAATTATGATAAATATATTATAATTAGACCTAAGATGTTGGATATTGAAGTTACTCTCCCTTTATTATGTTTTTTTCCCTAGCATGATTTTTTCCTCTCACACTATTCTTTTTGGGTTGTTGATGATCGCTAGAACCCGAAGGAACCGTGTTGATGAATGTAATGGACAATGCAATGATTGTCCTCCTGAACAAACCAATGTTATGGGAGATAGAGTGAAAAATATTATTGGTATACTTACACAAGCTATGAATCATTCTGGACTTCCAAATGATCATAGAAGGGAACAATATTTTATTGAGTCCTTCATGAGGCAACGTCCACCTTCTTTCAGTTGGTCTTCTGATCCACTTGTTTCTAAACAATGGATCAGTACCATTGAAAAGATATTTTCCATACTTCGTTGTTCAGAAAATGAAAAGGTCATTCTATCTATTTACTGTTTAGAAGGTGAAGCAGGTCAATGG
Source organism: Viscum album (assembly GCA_963277665.1). Classification (NCBI taxonomy): domain Eukaryota; kingdom Viridiplantae; phylum Streptophyta; class Magnoliopsida; order Santalales; family Viscaceae; genus Viscum; species Viscum album. The sequence continues at coordinate 256,436,926 of OY728119.1, forward strand.
TGGACTCTAATTAAGAATACGAGGCCCCGAGATAAAATTGAATCCATGGAATGGGATGAGTTCAAGAACATATTTTTCAATAAGTAATTCCATCGTATTCTTTGAACAAAGATGGAAAAGGATTTACTTGAGCTTAAGAAAAAGGATGATGAATCTGTTGGTATATACGAAGCTAATTTTACAAGGCTTGCAAAGTATGCATCTGGCTTTATCATCCAACCTGAAAGTAAAGTTGATCGATTCTTCAGTGTCTTAAAACCAAGTCTCTGAAGGGAATTAGCTATAAGAGACTTCAGTAGCTATGAAGAAATTGTGTGTTGTGATATCAAGGTATAAATGCAATTTGGCGTTACAAATCCATCTCATGGTTTTGAAAAGAAACGAAAGATGGAGTTCAAGGAGAAATCTCAGAATAATGGTGAAAAAAAAATGAATGTTTCTTTATGCTCAAAGTGTGGAAAGAAGCATGGTGGAGATTGTCTTAAAGGGACTAGAAAATGTTTTAAGTGTGGAAAAGAAGGTCATCGAGCATCTAAGTGTCCAAGTAAAGGAAAAAGGGTTGCTAATGATGTGAATAAAGAAAATACTGTAGAGAACGCACCACTAACACTTCAATGATTCAAGTGCAAGTAAATGGGGCATTATGCTAATCAATGCCCTAATCCAAGGGTTAATGATGATCAACGTGAGAAACCTCTTAAGGAAAAGGATAATGGGAATTCAATGAGATCACTATTTGTGATGTTTAGTATGACAATGATGTTGTGTAATGATTAAGTGTTTATGTAATGGGATTTCAAAATAGTATCATGGAATATCATTTATGTTATCATGGAATTTTGGAATATCTATGTATTGGTTTTAAATAATTATCGGGTACCGGTAACCATGAAAAGTGATTGAAATACTTTTGGAAATCAGATGATATGCGTATAATGAAGGGATGAGGAGAAAATAATATTAATGAGATCATGACTAATATAAGGACAAAGTGATATCATGGTTTGAGTATATTGAAATTTTGGGATTTTGGTATGTGGAAAGAGTTACCTTTTGATAGAATTCATGTTTTCACTATGGTTCTATGGTAATTCATGTTGCAAGAGAATACAATATTAAGGTATTCACATGTTTGGAATGCGATCAACAAGATATATCTTATGATATATGGGGGATAAATGATGGTACTCACATGCTTGGTTAAGGACATTTCTAGTAATAATTTTCTTTATACTATGAGATTGGACATATGTATTTTGGATAAGTCTAAAGACTGGAATGGATTATGTCAGACATCAGATAGTATTGTTTAAGGTTAGAACTTTTTTATATTATTTTTGGAATGTTATAATAGTATAGTTTTAGAAAAACGACAACTAGTAGGACGGGCGACAACTCATCACGTCAGACATGGTTGTGGGAATCAAACCCATAATCGAAGTGGGACAAGACTTTATTGCCTACCACTGGCCTACAGAAAGTACCTGGTTAGTAGGAACTAGTTTTATTTTATTAAACGGTATGACAGATGAAGTATAAGTCCATTTTTCGAATCATATACGATTAATCTCACCATAGATGGACTTATGTATATTTAATAACTAATGCTAACCTTTTTGTGATAGAAACGGATGGGATGACTTATCATTCTATCGTATGATCTGCTAACAATTAATGAATGAAAAATTCATCTTCATTTCTTTAAATAGAGATGAAGTGGAAATTGTTCATGGAATGACCAGCGATGATATTACACTGAAATCAAGTAAGTATTTCTCCTTATGTAAAAGTTAATCAATGTTAGGGAAATGATCTTGGAAATCAAAAATGTTGTCCTAGTACTCTCATATCTGATGAATCAGATGGTACCTTAGATCATCATAAATTTATGGCTTTGCGATTGTTGGCTTTTTCATATCCATGTTCTCTACCACTCTCCATCAGAACTTGATGGTTAGATTTCTCTTCAATATCCATATTTCCACCCATATACTCCTATGTGGGAACCCAAGTGATGAGTTATTTTGGGTATCCATTTTTTTTTCTAACTTTAATTTTTAAAATGATGATTTAGTATTCCTTTTTACGATGTGGGTTTCTATGAATGAAACTTTCAAGTAGTAAATGATTTATAACCCCGACGAATTTTGAGGGAGAAATTCATTTTAAGGGGGGTAGAATGTAACACCAAAAGATTTTATGAGATATATTATTTTTAATTTCTTTGATGTCTTCTATTATACACTACACCAAGATTATCTTGTAGTATACACAACACCGTATTAGCTTACAGTATTCGCAACACTATTCTTGGCTCGTGTCACACACAATTTCAAGTTCGTTTTGTGGAAATTATTATACGTAACATTAAGTATAGATTTTGTTTAATGTATAAATGAAATAAGTTTTGATTATATTATACGCAACACCAAACGGAGTTTTCACTACATGCAGCCCTGACTTGGCTTGCATTACACGCAATCATGACCTTCCTCGATAGCGTGTGTAGTACGCAATACCGGGTTTCACTAAACAACGATATATTGTTATAATATTATTATGGACTAGCCGTTATGAATAGTATTAACTACATTTTGAATTTTATAACATTATTATTCATCTTACATATTTTCTAGAACATGGTATGAGAACAAAATAAATTTTTCGGGTAAAATAAGTATTTTTCAAAAAATGCAGTTTTGCCGCCTTTTGATGGCGCACCCACTTTAAATCTAGTTTTTGACATGTTTATAAGTTCAATTTGAAAAAATTAAATTCTTCCTTAGAATAAGGATATAAAAATTTAAATTGGATAAATTTTTCATATTATTCTGATAACTTTCATATTTTAATGAATAGTAAAAACACGCTATATTTTAATTAAAAAAAACTTTTTTCATCACAATAATTTATATGGTTAGCCTTATTTTTAATTGGTTTTAAACTATAATTAGAATATATTTTTACCATTTAATCCAGTGTTGGTCATTGGAATTAATTACACTTTGAATTTGGACATAAACAAGTGTCAATCTTTTGATAGTTATTGTTTCTTAAAAACACTCTATTTGTTTTGATAACAAGAATTAATTTTAAAATTAATTAATGACACTTCTATGTTTTGAATTTGGAAAAATAGACATCATTTTTGAATTCAGAATATCAAATATATCTTAGGCTGAAGTTTTGGTATTTTTCTAAAAAACTTCAATTTTTGATGAATGAAACCACTTAGTGGTAGTTAAAAAACTGACTCTTTCATTAAAATGAAATTTTACCACTTCTGTGAATTGAATTTCAAAAAACCGACATACATGGTTATTATCGAGAAGTAAAATGTGGTTTAATAAGATGAAAATAATTTTTGGTGAATAGTAACATTTGACTTTTATTTACTGCGGTTAAAGGTAAATACGGTAATTTAAGGTTAAAAGAATATTATAATAATTCAAAATTACCTTAACACTTGTCCTAACCTTATTGGATGAGTAGTGTCCGACCATGGTCATCCTTGGGTCGATTTAGGTACCACATTGAGCCACTTGGTAGTGATAATGACAATTTGGATTAATTAATTTAATGTAAAGACAAAATTGACATTAACAAAAATCTTTTAGTAATTAATTTTTATACGGGGTTATATAAATTTTCTTTTTGACTATAAATATTCATTGGAAATATGAAAATATTTCCTAATGGTGGTGTTTGTTTAATAACTTTTAGACATCAACTAAATTAAATTATTTATGACACAATAATGATGCAGTATTTACCTCATTAATAAATGATTTAAATAAATAAAATTATAATGATTAAAATTTTATCCAAAACATGTCCAATTCTAATTGGATGATTTTATTTCGACCATGAGTCATCTTATCTTCCTCTTTAATGATTTTTGGACCTTTTTAAACCGAAGATAAGTTTATAATAAAGTAATATTTTCACACTTTCTAAAGGTGTCCCTCTCCTCCCTTATAAAAGGGCACCTCCTCCCTCTTCCCTTCACACCATTTTGAGCCTTGAAGCTCATCAAACCCCTGCCAATTCCTCTTCTAAACCTCTCTCATTATATCATAGAGGTTATGTTATTCTCAAAAGACCAACTCTAGTGCCCTAAGAAGGAGTTTAAAGGATGTGCGTCGAGGAAGAGATAATCTCTTCTACCGACTCTTTCAAATTTCTTTCTTCTTCTACTTCTTCTTATTTAGTTGTTTCATTATAAAGTAATAACATCAGTATTACTTATATACTTATATGTTATTATAAATACTAAACAACCCTATTTCACCTTCTATCCATCCTACGGAAAACGAAATCATCGTGCGTGCGTATAAGCAATAATTTTAAGAAGGTAATTTTGTGCTTCTTAATGTTATTATACTATAAGAAATAATTTTAAGAAGGTAATTTCGTTGATAAAACTTTGGGTCGTTACATTGACTTTTCCAAAGTTTTATCAATGAAATTACCTTCTTAAAATTATTGCTTATAGTATAATAACATTAGGAAGCACAATGTCATATAATGATACTAAATATTATGTGACCATTAAACATAATTTTCCTACATCTATGTTTTGAATTTGGAAAATATGACATACACAGTTGTGTTCAAGATAATTTTTGGATTCTAATAGAACAAAAATAATTTTTGGTGATTAGTAACATACCCGTATGAATAGTAAACTACCCTTATGAATAGTAATATGAACCTTATGAATAGTAAATCATCTAAAATAATAGTAACCTTACCCATGAATGATTAAATAAAATTTAGGCATCTTATAAGTGATGATTGGACCATAGTAAAATTATTGGTATTTTTGTAAGTCATAAATAACTAATTATAATTAATTAATGAATTTAAAAGAAATTTATTTTATTAAAATGTGTTCATAAATTAACAATTATATGTTTTCTAGTATTAATATAATTTTATAAGACCTTATGTAATTTTTGAAAGCTTTATAAAGTCAGTTTTAATTTAAAAAAACTGTATTTTGTAAGTAAATTATCATTTTAATAAAAAATTAAATTAATCATATTCAGAAAATTATTTTTGAAAAATGGAATTCCCTTTTGGATTCTATATGTCTAAAAATGGTTAGTATAAATTTTTTGTATTTTTCTGAAATACTTGAATTTTTTAGGAATAGTGAAATACCATAATTTACAAAATAAGTTAAATACACTAATTATAGAGTCGTGTATGATGTTTTGGTGATGTAAGCCCAATTGGTTAGGATTAACATGATAAAATTAATTTAATTAGTCATGGAATACTCACTATTAATTTTCTTGTGGAGAAATAATAAATTAATGAATATTATATTGAGAAAACCCCTCTCCCCTCCACTATAAATACCACCCTTCACACCCTCATTTCCTCACACCTCTCAAGCTTAAAGAATCACCTAAAATATTCCCAAAGATCTTCCCTATACCCTACCCCAAAACCAGTAGTTGTTTTCCTTATCAAAATACCAAGCCAGGGCTCATTAAGGAAGATCTCAAGAGGAGGATTCAAGAGGTAATTCCTCTCTCTCTTTTCTTTCATTTTCCTTTCAAATTTCTTTTCTTTTCTTCAATTATCCTCAGATTATATTATCCAAATTTCATGATAACTACAGTATTATTGATATAATAGTATGATATCATGTTAATTTAAGATTACTCATTATTCTCCTCCATCCCTCTCTTTGTTAATAAAATGAAATTGTTGCCCATGATGTGTTAATTTACCTAAATCATGGGCGCTCCACTTCCTTTTTCTTAAAAATCCTTCAAGGATGGTAATAAAACCATAAAATGGTTGAAAAAAGATTTTAAATTGTATTTATTATCCCTATTTATATTGTGTAACATACTTGGTTACATGACACTAAGTGATAAAATAAAACAAGTTCATTGTGATAAAAAAATTCACCCAAATTAACCAAAAATGATCATCAATAAATTTTATCTAATTATTCATCCTCTTGGTACATAAAAAATTCATTATAAAATAATTTATATCTTTCTAATGTCACTAATAATATATATTAACAATTATGGATGTTCAACCACATTTCAAATGAACATTCATTCATGAATACAAGTGAATCGTTCATAAAATCTATGAAAATTAACACTCCCGAACAATGAATGTAAGCTCCATAACTCATCCAAAGGCCTATAAAAGAAATTATTGAAACCATAGCGTAACACCCCCAGATTTTATGATATATATTATTTTTAATTTCTTTTATGTCTTCTATTATACACTACACCAATATTATCTTGTACTATACGCAACATCGTATTAGCTTGCAGTATACGCAACACTATTCTTGGCTCGTGTTACACACAATTTCAAGTTCGTTTTGTGGAAATTATTTTACAAAACATTAAGTATAGATTCTGTTTAATGTATAAATAAAATAAGTTTTGATTATATTATAGGCAACACCAAACGGAGTTTTCACTACACGTAGCCCTGACCTGGCTTGCATTACACGCAACCGCGACCTTCCTCGATAGCGTGTGTAGTACGCAATACTGGGTTTCACTAAACAATGATATATTGTTAAAATATTATTATGGACTAGCCGTTATGAATATTATTAACTAAATTTTGAATTTTATAACATTATTATTCATCTTACATATTTTCTAGAACATGGTATGAGAACTAAATAAATTTTTCGTGTAAAATAAGTATTTTTGAAAAAAATGTAGTTTTGCCGCCTTTTGATGGAGCACCCACTTTAAATCTAGTTTTGACATGTTTATAAGTTCAATTTGACAAAATGAAATTCTTCCTTGGAATAAAGATATAAAAATTTAATTTGGATAAATTTTTCATATTATTCTGATAACTTTCATATTTTAATGAATAGTAAAAACACGCTATATTTTAATCGAAAACAACTTTTTTCATCACAATAATTTATATGGTTAGACTATATTTTTAATTGGTTTTAAAGTATAATTAGAATATATTTCTACCATTTAATCTAGTGTTGGTCATTGGAATTAATTTCACTTTGAATTTGGACATAAACAAGTGTCGATCTTTTGATAGTTATTGTTTCTTAAAAACACGCTATTTGTTTTGATAACGGGAATTAATTTTAAAATTAATTAATGCCACTTCTATGTTTTTAATTTGAAAAAATAGACATCATTTTTGAATTCGGAATATCAAATATATCTTAGGCTGAATTTTTGGTATTTTTCTGAAAAACTTCAATTTTTGATGAATAGTGAAACCACTTAGTGGTAGTTAAAAACTGTCTCTTTCATTTAAATGAAATTTTACCACTTCTGTGAATTGAATTTTAAAAATCCAATATACATGGTTATTATCGAGAAGTAAAATGTGGTTCAATAAGAGGAAAATAATTTTTTGTCAATAGTAACATTTTACTTTTATTTATTGCGGTTAAAGGTAAATACGGTAATTTAAGGAGAAAAGAATATTATAATAATTCAAAATTACCTTAAAACTTGTACTAATCTTATTGTATGAGTAGTGTCCGACCATGGGCATCCTTGGGTCTATTTTGGGACCACATTGAGCCACTGGGTAGCGATAATGACAATTTGGATTAATTAATTTAATATAAAGACAAAATTGACATTAACAAAAATATTTTAGTAATTAATTTTTATACGAGGTTATATAAATTATATTTTTGACTATAAATATTCATTGGAAATATGAAAATATTTCCTAATGCTGGTGTTTGTTTTATAATTTTTATACATCAACTAAATTAAATTATTTATGACACAATAATGATGCAGTATTTACCTCATTAATAAATTATTTAAATAAATAAAATTATAATGATTAAAATATTTTCCAAAACATGTCCAATTCTGATTGGATTATTTTATTTCAACCATGAGTCATCTTATCTTCGTCTTTAATGATTTTTGGACCTTTTGAAACTGAATATAAGTTTATAATAAAATAATATTTTCACACTTTCTAAAGGTGCCCCTCTCCTCCCTTATAAAAGGGCACCTCCTCCCTCTTCTCTTCACACCATTTTGAGCCTTGAAGCTCATCCAACCCCTGACAATTAATCTTCTCAACCTCTGTAGTTATATAATAGAGGTTATGTTATTCTCAAAAGACCAACTCTAGTGCCCTAAGAAGGAGTTTAAAGGAGGTGCGTCGAGGAAGAGGTAATCTCTTCTACCGACTCATTCAAGTTTCTTTCTTCTTATACTTCATCTTATTTAGTTGCTTCATTATAAAGTAATAACATAATTATTACTTATATACTTATATGTTATTATAAATACTAAACAACCCTATTTCACCTTCTATCCATCCTACGGAAAATGAAATCACCGTGCGTGCGTACGTACGGAATACCGTCTTCACGTCGTGGTGTAATCAGTTTTTCCACCACCACCTTACTTGGATGGGTATAATCATGTAAAGAATAACTATATATGATTATTATAACATCATACTGATTCTAAGATATTATATCATCCACTCCAATTACATTCAATAAATATGGGAACGATATCGTCGCTCGTGCGTACGTACGGATTACCGTCTCCACGACGCGATGAGATTCATTTTCCATGTTAACAATTCAAGAATGATTATAAAGTATATATAATAAGTAATAATTAAATATATGACATAATAATGCTACTGGATTTATGTATATATATATGTATTTCATCTACTTAATTCCATTCAATTCAATAAGGAAACGAAAAACAGCGTTCATGTGTACGTACGGCCTACTATCTCCATGAACGGTGTATTTCTTTCCATTTATCGATCTATTATATATATGTATATTATGAATATATATTATATATAAAACATGTTTTATATTATGGAATTAAGAAATCATGATCTAATTAATCATATTAATAATTACAAGTTAAAACACGGACGATAAATAAAACGATTTTACCCAAAATGCTTCTTTAACATGGAATTGAAAAATGAATGGATAATATAAAGTCGTAAGTGAATAATATATGATATCATAAATATTATTATGGTTCTGTTACAAGTTGATAATATGTTTAAACCCACTATATAGGAGTCTCGGACACATGCGGAAGAAATTCGTTATAAGGTAAGGGATAACCTTTCCAATCTCGTTTTTATCCGAGATTGTTTATTCGTAAGTATTTACTGGGGTTATATTTATCATCCATGTCCCTGTTTTATAAAAATGGTTTCATGTATGTTTAAAGGCCTTTTTACCCATTTTTGACTTTTACTACATGGTATGTAACGAATCTTTATTTTGTTTACTATACAAGGTACTTTTTGACTTTTTGGGAAAAAGTACGAGAAGAATGTTTTTTTAACTTACACAGAATGAATGGATTTTTACGGTTTTATAACGCCTTATTTTCATGAAGCTTACTCTACAATATTTCTTGACTATTTTCAACAAAATCCTTTTCTTTTAAAATTGCATGGAATTTTGTGAAAAGAAAATGATTTTGAAGAAGAAAGGAAATTTTCCTCAAGAATTCATTTAAAGTATTTTATCAAAACTATTTCCATCTAAGATGACATTATTTAGTATGTTTATGTTTTAAGTATAATGTCTCTATTATTTACATGGTGTAATTTTTCTTATGATTAAATGATATCCATTTCTTTTATATGTATTATGTGATGATGGGATGATGTTTATGACACCCATTTTATTCTTTGGGTTATCATGAGCATTTTATGTTTATTTTGTGGCACAAGTAAGAATGATTTCATTATGAGATGGGTGGTACCTATATATCCCTACAATTAATTGGGTAAAGATTTATATCTCATAAGATAGACATGGCTGGAACGGTAAGTTAATCTGGTTCAATGATACAGGACTGGAACGAGGAGTGAACTCGATTCAGAAAGGGACTTTGTCCACTAAGATGGTCTTGGCAGCAATGCCTTGGATACTATAGAAATCATAACATGTGTTTAATAGTTTCCACAATTACAAGCTTTATTCCCATTCTATTTTATCATGATTAATGTTTATTTATGATCTATGCCTTACATACTTCCATGTTTTATGTCATTGCTGAAGATTTTGATGTTTAAACATCATGTTCATGTTTTTTGTTCAAATGTATATGATTTGTTTTATTTTCTACCTGCTTACCCTTACTGAGCATTTGAGCTCACCCTTTATTTGTTTTCTTTTTCCTGGGATTGAAAGAAAGGTTTTAGGTAAGAGAAAAAAAGGGAAGATCTTTATGGGAGATGTTGAAGATCTTTCACCACGATTAGAAGATTATATCCCGAGTTTCCAAAGTCACTAAACTATTATGGTCCTTTGGTGTCTGTTTTTGTTATGTATTAAGTATTCAGCAAAAGTAATGTAATGTCCATGTACATCAAGATTTTGGTCTCTACAGTTGGTATTAGAGGAAAGGTTTAGTTAACCTTTGGAAACTAGGATGCGAAAACTTTAGTGAAATCCCTAGAGATATTTCTAAGGTATGTCTAGGTATGTACCTAAGGTTAAGTATAAGTATAGGTTATAGTTTTAGAATTACGATAACTATATTATAATTAAACCTAAGATGTTGGATATTGAAGTTACTCTCCCTTTATTATGTTGTTTTCCCTAGCATGATTTTTTCCTCTCACACTATTCTTTTTGGGTTGTTGATGATCGCTAGAACCCGAAGGAACCGTGTTGATCAATGTAATGGAGAATGCAATGATTGTCCTCCTGAACAAACCAATGTTATGGGAGATGGAGTGAAAAATCTTACTACTATACTTACACAAGCTATGAATCATTCTGGACTTCCAAATGATCAGAGAAGGGAACAATATTTTATTGAGTCCTTTATGAGGTAAATTCCACCTTCTTTCAGTTGGTCTTCTGATCCACTTGTTGCTAAACAATGGATCAGTACCATTGAAAAGATATTTTCCACACTTCGTTGTTCAGAAAATGAAAAGGACATTCTATCTATTTACCGTTTAGAAGGTGAAGCAGGTCAATGGTGGACTCTAATTAAGAATACGAGGCCCCGAGATAAAATTTAATCCATGGAATGGGATGAGTTCAAGAACATATTTTTCAATAAGTACTTCCCTCATATTCTTCGAACAAAGATGGAAAAGGATTTACTTGAGCTTAAGAAAAAGGATAATGAATCTTTTGGTATATACGAAGCTAATTTTTCAAGGCTTGTAAGGTATGCATTTGGCTTTATCATCCAACCTGAAAGTAAAGTTGATAGATTCTTCAGTGTCTTAAAACCAAGTATTTGAAGGGAATTAGCTATAAGAGACTTCAGTAGCTATGAAAAAATTGTGTGTTGTTCTATTAAGGTAGAAATGGATGTTGGCATTACAAATCAATCTCATGGTTTTGAAAAGAAACGAAAGATGGCGTTCAAGGAGAAATCTCAGAATAATGGTGAAAAAAAGATGAATGTTTCTTTATGATCAATAGTGTGGAAAGAAGCATGGTGGAGATTGTCTTAAAGGGACTAGAAAATGTTTTAAGTGTGGAAAAGAAGGTCATCGAGCAGCTGAGTGTCTAAGTAATGGAAAAAGGGTTGCTAATAATGTGAATAAAGAAAAGACTGTAGAGAACGTACCACCAACACTTCAATGCTTCAAGTGCAAGTAAGTGGGGAATTATGCTAATCAATGCCCTAATCCAAGGGTTAATGATGATCAAAGTGAGCAACCTCTTAAGGAAAAGGATAAAGGGAAGTCAATGAGATCACTATTTGTGATGTTGACTATGAAAATGATGTTGTGTAATGATTAAGTGTTTATGCAATGGGATTTCAAAATAGTATCATGGAATCTCATTTATGGTATCGTGGAATTTTGGAATATCTATGTATTGGTTTTCAATAATTATCTGGTACCGGTAACCATGAAAAGTGATTGAAATACTTTTGGAAATCAGATGATATGCGTATAATGAAGGGATGAGGAGAAAATAATATTAATGAGCTCATGACTGATATAAGGACAAAGTGATATCATGGTTTGAGTATATTGAAATTTTTGGATTTTGGTATGTGGAAAGAGTTACCTTTTGACATCATTCATGTTTTCACTATGGTTCTATGGAAATTCATGTTGCAAGAGAATACAAGATTAAGGTATTCACATGTTTGGAATGCGATCAACAAGATATATCTTATGATATATGGGGGATAAATGATGGTACTCACATGCTTGGTTGAGGACATTTCTAGTAATCGTTTTCTTTATACTATGAGACTGGAGATATGTATTTTGGATAAGTCTAAAGACTTGAATGGATTATGTCAGACATCAGATAGTATTGTTTAAGGTTAGAACTTTTTGATATTATTTTTGGAATGTTATAATAGTATAGTTTTAGAAAAATGACAACCAGTAGGACGGGCGACAACTCATCGCGTCAGACAAGGTTGCGGGAATCGAACCCATAACCGAAGTGGGACAAGACTTTATTGCCTACCACTGGCCTACAGAAAGTACCTGGTTAGTAGGAACTAGTTTTTTTTATTAAACGGTATGATAGATGAAGTATAAGTCCATTTTTGGAATCATATACGATTAATCTCACCATAGATGGACTTATGTATATTTAATAACTAATGCTAACCTTTTTGTGATAGAAACAGATGGGATGACTTATCATTCTATCGTATGATCTGCTAAAAATTAATGAATGAAAAATTCAGCTTCATTTCTTTAAATAGAGATGAAGTTGAAATTTTTCATGGAATGACCAGCGATGATATTACACTGAAATCAAGTAAGTATTTCTCCTTATGTAAAAGTTCATCAATGTTAGGGAAATGAACTTGGAAATCAAAAATGTTGTCCTAGTAGTCTCATATCTTATGAATCAGATGGTACCTTAGATCATCACAAATTTATGTCTTTGCGATTGTTGTATTTTTCATAGCCATGTTCTCTACCACTCTCCATCAGAACTTGACGGTTAGATTTCTCTTCAATATCCATATTTTCACCTATATACTCCTTGTGGGAACCCAAGTGATGAGTTATTTTGGGTATCCATTTTTTTCTAACTTTCCTTTTTAAAATGATGATTTAGTATTCCTTTTTACGATGTGGGTTTATATGAATGAAACTTTCAAGTAGTAAACGATTTATAACCCTGACGAATTTCGAGGGAGAAATTCATTTTAAGGGGGGTAGAATGTAACACCCAAAGATTTTATGAGATATATTATTTTTAATTTCTTTGATGTCTTATATTATACACTACACCAAGATTATCTTGTACTATACACAACACCGTATTAGCTTGCAGTATACGCAATACTATTCTTGGCTCGTGTCACACACAATTTCAAGTTCGTTTTGTGGAAATTATTCTACGTAACATTAAGTATAGATTTTGTTTAATGTATAAATGAAATAAGTTTTGATTATGTTATATGCAACACCAAACGGATTTTTCACTACACGCAACCCTGACTTGGCTTGCATTACACGCAATCGCGACCTTCCTCGATAGCGTGTGTAGTACGCAATACCGGGTTTCACTAAACAACGATATATTGTTATAATATTATTATGGACTAGCCGTTATGAATACTATTAACTACATTTTGAATTTTATAACATTATTATTCATCTTACATATTTTCTAGAACATGGTATGAGAACAAAATAAATTTTTCAGGTAAAATAAGTATTTTTCAAAAAATGCAGTTTTGTCGCCTTTTGATGGTGCACCCACTTTAAATATAGTTTTTGACATGTTTATAAGTTCAAATTGACAAAATGAAATTCTTCCTTGGAATCAGGATATAAAAATTTAATTTGGATAAATTTTTCCCTAGCATGATTTTTTCTTCTCACACTATTCTTTTTGGGTTTTAGATGATGACTAGAACTCGAAGGAACCGTGTTGATCAATGTAATGGACAATGCAATGATTGTCCTCCTGTACAAACCAATGTTATGGGAGATGGAGTGAAAAATCTTAATGTTATACTTACACAAGATATGAATCATTCTGGACTTCCAAATGATCAGAGAAGGGAACAATATTTTATTGAGTCCTTCATGAGGCAACATCCACCTTCTTTCAGTTGGTCTTCTGGTCCACCTGTTGCTGAACAATGGATCAGTACCATTGAAAAGATATTTTCCATACTTTGTTGTTCAGAAAATAAAAAGTTCATTCTATCTATTTACCATTTAGAAGGTGAATCGGGTCAATGGTGGACTCTAATTAAGAATACGAGGCCCCGAGATAAAATTAAATCCACGGAATGGGATGAGTTCAAGAACTTATTTTTCAATAATTACTTCCCTCTTATTCTTCAAACAAAGATGTAAAAGGATTTCCTTGAGCTTAAGAAAAAGGATGATGAATCTGTTGGTATATACGAAGTGAATTTTACAAGGCTTGAATGGTATGCATCTGGATTTATCATCCAACCTGAAAGTAAAGTTGATCAATTCTTTAATGTCTTAAAACTAAGTCTTTGAATGGAATTAGCTATAAGAGACTTCAGTAGCTATGAAGAAATTGTGTGTTGTGCTATCAAGGTAGAAATGGAAGTTGGTGTTACAAATCCATCTCATGGTTTTGAAAAGAAACGAAAGATGGAGTTCAAGGAGAAATCTCATAATAATGGTGAAAAAAATGAATGTTTCTTTATGCTCAAAGTGTGGAAAGAAGCATGGTGGAGATTGTCTTAAAGGGACTAGAAAATGTTTTAAGTGTGGAAAAGAAGGCCATCGAGCATCTGAGTATCGAAGTAATGGAAAAAGGGTTGCTAATGATGTGAATAAAGAAACGACTGTAGAGAACGCACCACCAAAACTTCAATGCTTCAAGTGCAAGTAAATGGGGCATTATGCTAATCAATTACCTAATCCAAGGGTTAATGATGATCAACGTGAGCAACCTCTTAAGGAAAAGGATAAAGGGAAGTCAATGAGATCACTATTTGTGATGTTGAGTATGACAATGATGTTGTGTAATGATTAAGTGTTTATGTAATGGGATTTGAAAATAGTATCATGGAATCTCATTTATGGTATCGTGGAATTTTGGAATATCTATGTATTGGTTTTCAGTAATTATATGGTACTGGTAACCATGAAAAGTGATTGAAATATTTTTGGAAATCAGATGATATGTGCATAATGAAGGGATAAGGAGAAAATAATATTAATGATCTCATGACTGATATAAGGACAAAGTGATATCATGGTTTGAGTATATTGAAATTTTGGGATTTTGGTATGTGGAAAGAGTTACCTTTTTACCGCATTCATGTTTTCACTGTGATCCTATGGTAATTCATGTTGCAAGAGAATACAAGATTAAGGTATTCACATGTTTGGAATGCGATCAACAAGATATATCTTATGATATATGGGGGATAAATGATGGTACTCACATGCTTGGTTAAGGACATTTCTAGTAATCGTTTTCTTTATACTATGATATTCAACAGATCTATTTTGGATAAGTCTAAAGATTGGAATGGATTATGTTGGACATCAGATAGTATTGTTTAAGGTCTGAACTTTTTGATATTATTTTTTTAATGTTATAACAGTATAGTTTTAGAAAAAGGACAACCAGTAGGACGGGCGACAACTCGTTGCGTCAGACAAGGTTGCGGGAATCGAACCCACAACCGAAGTGGGACATGCCTTTATCGCCTACCACTGGCCTACAGGAAGTACCTGGTTAGTAGGAACTAGTTTTATTTTATTAAACGGTATGATCGATGAAGTATAAGTCCATTTTTGGAATCATATACGATTAATCTCACCAAAGATGGTCTTATGTATATTTAATAACTAATGCTAACCTTTTTGTGATAGAAACGGATGGGATGACTTATCATTCTATAGCATGATCTGCTAACAATTCATGAATGAAAAATTCAGCTTCATTTCTTTAAATAGAGATGAAGTGGAAATTGTTCATGGAATGAACAGTGATGATATTACACTGAAATCAAGTAAGTATTTCTCATTATGTAAAAGTTCATCAATGTTAGTGAAATGATCTTGGAAATCAAAAATGTTGTCCTAGTACTCTCATATCTGATGAATCAGATGGTACCTTAGATCATCACAAATTTATGGCTTTGCGATTGTTGCTTTTTCATAGCCATTTTCTCTACCACCCTCCATTAGAACTTGATGGTTAGATTTCTCTTCAATATCCATATTTTCACCTATATACTCCTATGTGGGAACCCAAGTGATGAGTTATTTTGGGTATCCGTTTTTTTTCTAACTTTCCTTTTTAAAATGATGATTTAGTATTCCTTTTTACGATTTGGGTTTCTATGAATGAAACTTTCAAGTAGTAAACAATTTATAACCCCGACGAAATTTGAGGGCGAAATTCATTTTAAGGGGGGTAGAATGTAACACCCAAATATTTTATGAGATATATTATTTTTAATTTCTTTGATGTCTTCTATTATACACTACACCGCTATTAGCTTTTACTATACACAACACCGTATTAGCTTGCAGTATACGCAACACTATTCTTTGCTCGTGTCACACACAATTTCAAGTTCGTTTTGTGGAAATTATTCTACGTAACATTAAGTATAGATTTTGTTTAATGTATAAATGAAATAAGTTTTGACTATGTTATACGCAACACCAAATGGAGTTTTCACTACACGCATCCCTGACTTGGCTTGCATTACATGCAATCGTGACCTTCCTCGATAGCATGTGTAGTACGCAGTACCTGGTTTCACTAAACAACGATATATTGTTATAATATTGTTATGGACTAGCCGCTATGAATAGTATTAACTAAATTTTGAATTTTATAACATTATTATTCATCTTACATATTTTCTAGAACATGGTATGAGAACAAAATAAATTTTTTGGGTAAAATAAATATTTTTCAAAAAATGCAGTTTTGCCGCCTTTTGATGGCACACCCACTTTAAATCTAGTTTTTGACATGTTTATAAGTTCAATTTGACAAAATTAAATTCTTCCTTGGAATCAGGATATAAAAATTTAATTTGGATAAATTTTTCATATTATTCTGATAACTTTCATATTTTAATGAATAGTAAAAACACGCTATATTTTAATTAAAAACAACTTTATTAATCACAATAATTTATATGGTTAGACTATTTTTTTAATTGGTTTTAAAGTTTAATTAGAATATATTTTTACCATTTAATCCAGTGTTGGTCATTGGAATTAATTTCACTTTGAATTTGGACATAAACAAGTATCGATCTTTTGATAGTTATTATTTCTTAAAAACACGCTATTTGTTTTGATAACGGGAATTAATTTTAAAATTAATTAATGACACTTCATTGTTTTGAATTTGGAAAAATAGACATCATTTTTGAATTCGGAATATCAAATATTTCTTAGGCTGAATTTTTGGAATTTTTCTGAAAAACTTCAATTTTTGATGAATAGTGAAACCACTTAGTGGTAGTTAAAAAACTGACTCTTTCATTTAAATGAAATTTTACCACTTCTGTGAATTGAATTTAAAAAATCCGACATACATGGTTGTTATCGAGAAGTAAAATTTGGTTCAATAAGATGAAAATAATTTTTGGTGAATAGTAACATTTGACTTTTATTTACTATGGTTAAAGGTAAATATGGTAATTCAATGTTAAAAGAATATTATAATAATTCAAAATTACCTTAACACTTGTCCTAACTTTATTGGATGAGTAGTGGCCGCCCATGGTAATCTTTGGGTCTATTTTGGGACCCCATTGAGCCACTTGGTAGTGATAATGATAATTTTGATTAATTAATTTAATGTAAAGGAAAAATTGACATTAACAAAAATCTTTTAGTAATTAATTTTTATAATGGGTTATATAAATTATCTTTTCGACTATAAATATTAATTGGAAAGATAAAAATATTTCCTACATGGTGGTGTTTTTTTATAATTTTTAGACATCAAATAAATTAAATTATTTATGACACAATGATGATGCAGTATTTACCTCGTTAATAAATTATTTAAATAAATAAGATTATAATGTTTAAAATATTATCCATAACATGTTCAATCCTGATTGGATGATTTTATTTCGACCATGAGTTATATTATCTTCATCGTTAATGATTTTTGGACCTTTTTTAACCAAAGATAAGTTTATAATAAAATAATATTTTCACACTTTCCAAAGGTGCCCCTCTCCTCCCTTATAAAAGGGAACCTCCTCCCTCTTCTCTTCACACCCTTTTGAGACTTGAAGCTCTGCCAACCCCTGCCAATTCCTCTTATCAACCTATCTATTTATATCATAGAGGTTCCTGTCTTCTCAAAAGACCAACTCTAGTGCCCTAAGAAGGAGTTTAAAGGAGGTGCATCGAGGAAGAGATAATCTCTTATACCGACCCATTCAAGTTTATTTCTTCTTCTACTTCCTATTATTTAGTTGTTTCAATATAAAGTAATAAAATAAGTATTACTTATATACTGATAATTTATTATAAATATGAAACAACCCTATTTCACCTTCTATCAATCCTACGGAAAATGGAATCATCGCGCGTGTGTATGTACGGAATACCATCTCCACGCCGTGGTGTAATCAGTTTTTCCACCACCACCTTACTTGGATGGGTATAATGGTGTAAATAATAACTATATATAATTATTATAACATCATTCTGATTCTAAGATATTATATCATCCACTCCAATTCCATTCAATAAATATGGGAACAATATCATCGCTCCTGCGTACGTACGGATTACCGTCTCCACGACGCGATGAGATTCATTTTCCATGTTAACAATTCAAGAATGAATATAAAGTATATATAATAAGTAATAATGAAATATATGACATAATAATGCTACTGGATTTATGTATATATATATTTATGTCATCTACTTAATTCCATTCAATTCAATAAGGAAATGAAAAACAGCGTTCATGTGTACGTACGGCCTACCGTCTCCATGAACGGTGTATTTCTTTTCATTTATCGATCTATTATATATATGTATATTATGAATATATATTATATATAAATCATGTTTTATATTTTAGAATTAAATAATCATGATCTAAGTAATCATATTAATAATTACAAGTCAAAACACGGACGATAAATGAAACGATTTTACCCAAAACACTGCTTTAACATGGAATTGACAAATGAACGGATAATATAAAGTCGTAAGTGAATCATATATGATATCATAAATATTATTATGGTTCTGTTACAAGTTAATAATATATTTAAATCCACTATACTGGAGTCTCGGACACATACAGAAGAAATTGGGTTTAAGGTAAGGGATAACCTTTCCAATCTCGATTTTATCCGAGATTATTTATTCGTAAGTATTTACTGGGGTTATATTTATCATCCATATCCCCATTTTCTAAAAATGGTTTCATGTATGTTTAAAGTCCTTTTTACCCATTTTTGACTTTTACTACATGGTATGTAAGGAATCTTTCTTTTGTTTACCATACGAGGTACTTTTTGACTTTTCTGGAAAAAGTACGAGAAGAATGTTTTTTTTAACTTACATGGCATGAACGGATTTTTATAGTTTTATAAAACCTTATTTTCATGAAGCTTACTCTACAATAATTCATGACTATTTTCAAAAAAATCCTTTTCTTTTAAAATTTAATGGCATTTTGTGAAAAGAAAATGATTTTGAAGAAGAAATGATTTTTTCCTCAAGAATTCATTTCAAGTGTTTTATCAAAACTATTTCCATCTAAGATGACATTATTTAGAATGTTTATGTTTCAAGTATAATGTCTCTATTATTTACATGGTGTAATTTTTCTTATGTTGAAATGATATACATTTGTTTTATATGGATTATGTGATGATGGGATGATGTTTATGACACCCATTTTATTCTTTGGGTTATGATGATTGTTTTATGTTTATTTTGTGGCAAAAGTAAGAATGATTTAATTATGAGATGGGTGGGACCTATATCTCCCTCCAATGCATTGGGTAAAGATTTATATCTCATGAGATAGACATAGATGGAATGGTAAGTTAATCTGATTCAGTGATACAGAACTGGAATGAGGAGTGAACTCGATTCAGAATGGGACTTTGTCCACTAAGATGGTATTGGCAGCAATGCATGGGCTACTATGGAAATCATAACATGTGCTTAATGGTTGCCAAAATTACATGTTTTATTCCTATGCTATTTTATCATGATTAATGTTTCTTTATGATCTATGCCTTATGTACTGCCATGTTTTATGTCATTGCTCAAGATTTTGATGTTTAAACATTATGTTCATGTTTTTTGTTCAAATGTATATGATTTGTTTTATTTTCTCCTTGATTACCCTTACTGAGCATTTGAGATCACCCTTTATATGTTTTCTTTTCCCCAGGATTTAAAGAAAGGTTTTAGGTAAGAGAAAAAAAGGAAAGATCTTTATGGGAGATTTTGGAGATCTTTCACCACGATTAGAAGATTATATCCCGGGTTTCCAAAGACACTAAACTATTACGGTCATTTGGTTTCTGTTTTTGTTATGTATTAAGTATTCTGAAAAATTAATGTAATGTCCATGTACGTCAAGATTTGGGTATCTATACATAGTAAACCATGTTCATGTATAAAATGTTCTTAAATTTCTAATTAATTAATATAATTTCATTATACCGAACATTAAAGTGAAGAAGGTATTCGGATACAAGGTATGAAGAAATTCTCGAACCCAACTTTCTTTCTTCAAGTTCTCCCTCTTTCACTCCATTTTTGGTATGTTCACTCCTTAAAAATCATTTTTTCGTCATTATCTTATCTTTTCTGAGATATACATGTTTTCCACTAGAGTTTATTTCAAACAAATGTTTTCCAAAATAACTCTTCTTTCATAAACACACCTTTTATTTCTCACTCAAGGTTGATGGTTATTGTATCAAGTATGATATTCCCACTTTATTTTGGGAAAGAAAAGTTTATGAATGTGTTCATATGAGATTAAAAACTTTATTTTACATGGTTTAGTTATGTTCATTTTTTATATATGTTCTATGTGTCATGCATGATAATGATAATGTTATGATGTGATGGGTACACCTGGAATTATATAGCGCAATATGAATGTTTGATTATGACAGGTGCACCTGGAATTATACAGCGCTCCAATGCATTAGGTAAAGTGATTAATCTCATGAGTTAAAGTGAAATTATGTATGAACAAGATGCTATATTTTTTCACAAGTATGTGTGTTAGTTAACCACTATGACATGTTGTTTAATTTTTTATGCATTGCCACATTTCAAGTATTTTATTAATGTTTCCTCCCATGATTTTGATGATGTTGTTATGTTTATGCTCACCCCATGATATATTTTTCTTAACTATCCTATTACTAGTATTTTATCCTACCCCATTTTTATGTATATACTCAGGTTAATACATGTTCTAAGGAGAGTTCAAGCACCAATAAGAAATTAGAGAAGAAGGAATTAAATAAATGTTTAAGTTTGATGATGTAAATGTTATGTTTGGTCCTAGTTTTCCTAAGACACTAATCCTATGGATCCTCATGGTGTAATACTATTATGTTGTTTATCTTTATAATTATGTAATAGTAATGTAAGAAAAGGTTGGGTCTCTATAGTTGGTATCAGAGGCAAGGATTAGTTATTTTGGGAATTAGGATTAGTGAACCATAGAAAAAACCTCTAGCATGAGACTAAGTACAAATATTCACCCAAGAAGCTTTATATAGGGATCTCATAATTTATTCTTTAAGTATAAATCGTAAAAATGAATAAGTTATTCTTGAATTGTTGGCTTATTTTTTATTCTAACCATTTCTATTTTAGAGAATGGTGGGAACCAAGAGAAACCAGGCCAACAACTCGTGTGAGGTACAATGCAATGATTGCTCAAATAACATCCCCAGTGATTTGTGAGGTGGAGTTCAAAAATTGATGGAGATTCTTACCCAACTATCTCAGGTTATGAAAAATAACCATAATAATAGGGAACTTCCTCCTTGACCAAAGAGGGAGAAACTAGCTATTGAGTTTTTTATGCAGAAAGGACCACTGATGTTTAGTGGATAATTTGATCCACTAGTTGTGGAACAATGGGTCAAATCCATGGAGAAGATCTTTCTTGTGCTCCACTATTCTAAGATGGATAAGGTGACACTATCCATTTATCGTCTAGATGGAGAGGTCGATCAATGGTGGGATTTGATTAAGAACACTAAGCCAAGGGAGGAAATTGAAGAGATGGAATGGGAAGACTTTAAAATCATGTTTCTTAATAAGTATTTCCTATGAACTCTTCATACTAAGATGGAGAGATAATTCATAGAGCTCAATCAAAAGTAAGTAGAATCTATCACAACCTATGAAGCAATTTTCACAAGGCTTTCAAGGCATGATTCCGGTTTTGTTATCAACAATTGTATGAAAATTGATAGATTCTTTAGTGGATTAAAACCACACCTTCGAAAGGCTCTTGAAATTAGAGACTTTGGGAGATATGAAGAAGTTGTTTTTTGTGCTCTCAATGTAGAGATGGAGTTTGGAGAATGGTCCCATGACTATAGTGATAAGAAATGAAAGATGGAGTTTCAAGTTAGAGGATCTAATGATAAAGGTGGGAAGAAAACTCAACGACCCACATGCCAAAAATGTGGGAAGTTTCATCATGGGAATTGCCTCAAAGGGATGGGGAAATGCTTCAAGTGTGGGAAAGAAGTACACTATTCTCAAGAGTGTCGAAAAGACATGAAAAGGAAGGATAATGTAGTGGAATAAAGGAGAGAACCTCCCATGGTTCAATGTTAAAATTGTATAGAGAAAGGTTACTATGCAAGCCAGTGTAGTAAACCTCCAGTTCTTGAGGATAATCAGTGTCAGTAGACACTAAAGACAAAGGAACAAGGGAAGGCTTATTCCATCACTACTGTGAAAGTGGATCAAGATAATTAATTCATACAAGTTACACTTATTATTCACTCAAGAATGAAAAAAGTCTTATTTGATTCTGGTTTTACTCATTCCTTTATTTCTTACAAGTTTTCTAGAACTATAGAATCGAAGCCCCAAAACATTGATGTAGAGATATCGGTAAAAACACCAAGTGTTGAAATCATTACAACCCAAGTGTATGAATCTTCTCATGTTGGCATATGTGGGAATATTCTTCTAGTGAATCTTGTAATACTTCCCTTGGTGGAATTCAATGTTATAATGGGAATGGATTGGCTCTCCTTATATAGAGCACATATCAACTATTGGGAAAAGGAAATATATTTCAATATTCCAAACAATCTCATGATCCTCTAAAAATTCAAGTAAGATAAGTAATCTCCTTTGAAAAATCCTTCAACAGTGTGGGTGTTGATACCCCATGAAGAAGCATACCTTGCCCAAATAGTTGATTCAAAGGAAAGTTCTAACATTGCAGAAATTCCCATCATGAGGGAATAAGGTGATGTATTTCCTGAAGAGTTACTCGGACTTCCCTCAGATCAAGTAGAGTTCTCAATAGAACTCATACCCGGAGCTACTCCTATCTCAAAGTGTCCCTATAGGATGGCTCCTATTGAACTGAAGGAGTTAAATAAGCAGAAACAAGAGCATTTGGAAATAGGGTTCATACGCCCTAGTGGATCATCTTGGGGTGCACCAGTTCTCTTTGTGAAGAAGAATTATAAAACAATGTAGTTGTGTATCGATTATTGGTAACTCAACCAAATCACCATAAAGAACAAGTATCCTCTTCTAAGGATTGACAACTTGTTCAATCAGTTAAGAGGAGCTCAATACTTCTCAAATGTGTATCTTTGTTATAGATATCATCAGCTAAAGGTAAATAATGAAGATATTCATAAGATTACCTTCCATATAAGGTATGGGCATTATGAGTTTCTAGTGATTCCCATCATACTTAGTAATGCCCCTAAAATCTTCATGGATTTGATGAATAGAGTCTTTAGACATTACCTTGACAAATTTTTGGTAGTGTTTATTGATGATATTCTCATATACTCCAAGAGAAAGGAGGAACATAAAGAACATCTAATACTTATGTTGGTGACATTGAGAAAGGAGAAGTTGTACGCCAAGTTTATAAAGTGTGACTTTTGGATGAAGCAATTCATGTTCTTGGGACATGTGATCACAAGTGATGGAATTTATATAGAACCTTCAAAAACAAAGGTGATTGAGGAATGGCTTAGGCCCTCTAGTGACACATAAATCTGTAGTTTTCTTGGATTATCTGGTTACTACCAATGTTTTTTGATAAAATTATTACGATTTTCAATCCCACTAACTAAGATAACAAGGAAATAGGTAAAGTATGTCTTGACGGAAGAATGTGAGGGAAGCTTCAAGGATCTAAACAAAAGGCTGATCACTTCACCTATACTCACATTACTAAAAAGTGTAGAATGTTTTTTGATATACAATGATGATTCAAATAAAGGCTTGGGCTGCGTACTCATGAAAAATAATAATGTGATATCCTATTCCTCGTGATAGTTGAAGATCCATGAGCATAACTACCCGACTCATGATCTAGAGTTGGCAGGTATGATTTTTGCCATGAAATTATGGTGGCACTACCTTTATGGTGATAAGTGTGACATATATACTGACCACAAGAGCCTAAAGTATATATTAACATAGAAGGAGATCAACATGAATCAAAGGAGATGGTTATAGATAATCAAGGACTACGATTTATCTATTCAATATCATCCTGAAAAGGTGAACAAAGTAGATGATGCTCTAAGAAGAAAAGAACCTGCTACTCTATCCTTGTTACGGATTGAGAAAGTCCCTGTCTTATTAGAAATGAAATTGATGTATTTTGAAATCTTAAGGGCAGGGGATACATCATACCTTTCCCAAATTATTGTGTAACCATCTATCTAAGAGAAGATCAAGGGGGCATAAAGGGATGATCTAGAGTTACAATATAAGGTGAATGCTGTAAAGGAAGGGAATTTTCACGAGTTCCATATCAAATATGATGGTTTGATTTAGTTTGTAACATGTCTTTGTGTGCCTTTATCACCCAGGATAAAGAAGGAGCTATTGGAAAATTCACATAGATCAAAATTCTCTATCCATCCGGGTAGCACCAAAATGTACCAAGATCTCCAAGAACACTTCTGGTGGGATAACATGATGAAAGATATTGCGGAATATATCTCAAGGTTCTTGGTATGTCATCAAGTTAAAGAATAGTGAAGAAAAGTCTAAATGAATGATGCAACCATGTCCTATACCCATGTGTAAATGGGAGAATGTTACTATGGACTTTGTCATGGGTCTCCCAAAGATGTCGAATTGAAATAATACGATATGGGTTGTGGTTGAATGACTCCCCAAGACTACCCATTTTATCATTATTCGGGAAGATCTATTGCTTGAACAAATTTCAAAGATATTTGTGAAGGAAGTGGTGAGATTGAATGGAATTCCACTCTCAATTGCCTCTTATCGTGATCCAAGGTTCACATCTAAATTTTGGAGGAGCCTTCAACATGCTTTGAGTACTGAATTAAATTTCAGCATGTCCTATCACCCCCAAACTGATGGCCAATCTAAAAGGACTATTCAAACACTTAAAGACATGTTAAGAGCCTTATCTTTAGAATTCAAAGGTGGATGTGATCAACATATCTCATTGGTTGATTTCTCATACAACAATAGCTTCCACTCGAGTTTCAAAAGGCTCCATATGAAGCTTTGTATGGAAAGCGATGTAGAACTCCATCCCATTGGGATAAAGTTGGAGAAAGAATGATACTTGGACCTAATCTTGTACAAGAGATGATAGAGAATGTTCAATTAATCTATAAACATATCAAATCTACTCAGATTTGGAAAAATATCTATGTTGACTACCGTCGAAGGGACTTGGAGTTCGACATTGGAGATAAAGTCTTCCTTCGAATATCACTATGGAAGAGATTCATGCAATTTGGAAAGAAAGGGAAGCTATGCCTAAGGTACATTGTCCCCTTTGAGATCATTGACCGCATAGGATTCGTTTCCTATCAGCTTGAACTCCCACCGAATATGGCTCAAGTTTAGGATGTGTTTCACGTATCACTCTGGAGGAAGTACATACTAGATCCCTCACATGTACTAAACTCAGAGGTGGTACAACTGGAAGATTATATCTCCTATAAGGAGTTGCCAGTAAATATTCTAGACCCAAGAGATAAGGTTCTATGCAACAAGACAACCCACCTTGTTAAAGTTTTGTGGAGGAACCATAAGTTTGAAGAAGCTACTTGGGAACCAAAGGAGGTGATGAAGGATAAGTACCCTCACCTGTTTGTATAAAATGAAATTTCGAGGACGAAATTTCATAAGAGGGGAAGAATGTAACGACCCAAAGTTTTATCAATGAAATTATCTTATTATAATTATTCATTATAGTATAATCAAATTAGGAAGCACAATTACACATAATGATACAAAATATTATGTGACCCTTAAATATTATTTTTCCACTTCTATGTTTTGAATTTTGAAAATCTGACATACACGGTTGTGTTCCAGATGATTTTTTGAGTCTAATAGAACAAACATAATTTTTGGTGAATAGTAACATACCCTTAGGAATAGTAACCTACCCTTATGAATAGTAATTTGAACCTTATGAATAGTGAATCTTCCAAAATAATAGTAACTTTACCCATGAATTATTAAATAAAATTTAGGCATCTTATAAGTAACAATTTGACCATAGTAAAAGTATTTTATTTTTGTAAGTCATAAATAATTAATTATAATTAATTAATTAATTTAAAAGAAAATTTGTTTTCTTAAAATGTTATCATAAATTAACAATTATATGTCTTCTAGTTTTAATATAATTTTATAAGACCTTGTGTAATTTTTGAAAGCATTACAAAATCAGATTTAATTTTAAAACTGTATTTTTCAAGTAAATTATGATTTTAATTAAAAATTAAATTAATCATTTTTAGAAAATTATTTTTGAAAAATGGACTTCATTTTTGGATTATACACTTCAAAAAATGTTTCGTGTGAATTTTTTGGATTTTTCTGAAATATTTGAATTTTGATGAATAGTGAAATACCATAATTTACAAAATAAGTTAAATACACTAATTATAGGGTCATGTATGATGTTATGTTGATATAAGCCCAATTTTTTCGGATTCACATGATAAAATTACTGTAATTTGTCATAGAAGAATGATTGTTACTTTTCTTGTGGAGAAATAATAAATTAATTCATATTATATTGAGAAAACATCTCTCCCTTCCACTATAAATACCACCCTTCACACCCTCATTTCCTAACACCTATCAAGATTTAGGAATTGCCTAAAATCTACCCAAAGCTATTCCCTATCCCCTCCCTGATGACCAGGAGATCTTTTCTTCACCAAAATACCAAACCTAGGCTCTGTAAGGAGGATTCAAGAGGTAATTCCTCTCTCCTTTTTCCTTTCATTTTCCTTTCAAATTTATTTTCTTTTCTCCTATTATCCTCATATTATATTATCCAAATTTCATGATAAATCCAATATTCTTGATATATTGGTATTATATCATGTTAATTTAATATTACTCATTATAATCATCATTCCCTCTCTTTGTTAATAAAATGAAATTGTTACCCATGATGTGTTAATTTACCTAAATCATGGGCGATGCACTTCCTTTTTCCTTAAAATCCTTCAAGGCTGCCAATAAAACCATCAAATGGTTGAAAACATATTTTAAAATTTATTTATTATCCCCTTTTGGTTCTATAAATAACTTATTTACATGAAACTAAGTGATAAAATAAAACAAGTTCATTGTGATCAAAAAACCACCCAAATTAACCAAAAATGATCATCATTAAATTTTATCTAATGATTCATCTTCATGGTACATAACCAAATTCATTATAAAATCAATTATATCTCTATAATTTCACTAATAATATATATTAATAATTCTGGATTTTCAACCAAATTTCAAATGAACATTCATTCATGAATACAAGTGAACCGTTCATAAAAGCTATGAAAATCAACACTCCCGAACAATGAATTTACGCTCTATAACTCATCCAAAGGCCCATAAAATAACATAATGAAACCATATTAAAACATGTTCATGTATAAAAGGTTCTTAAATTTCTAATTAATTAATATAATTTTATTATACAGGACATTAAAGTGAATAAGTCATTCAGATATAAGGTAAGGGGAAATTCTCAAACCCAATTTTCTTTCTTCGGGTTCTCCCTATTTCACTCCATTTTTTGTATGGTCACTCCTTAAAAATTATTTTTTCATCATTATATTAAATTTTATATTATATAAATTTTTTCCACTAGAGTTTATGTCAATATAATATTTTCCAAAAGAACTCTTCTTTCATAAACACACCTTTTATTTCTCACTCAAGGTTGATGGTTATTGTATCAAGTATGTTATTCCCAATTTCTTTTGGGAACCTAAAGTTTATGAATGTGTTCTTATGAGATGAAACCCATTCCTTGATATGGGTTAGTTATGTTCATTTTTTTATATATGTTCTATGTGCAATGCATGATAATGATAATGTTATGGTTTGACGGGTGCGCCCAGAATTATATAGCACAATATGAATGTTGGAATGTGACGAGAGCACTCGGAATTATACAGCGCTTCAATGAATTGGGTAAAGTGGTTAATTTCATGAGTTAAAGTTAAATTATGTGTGAAAAATATGATATATTTGTTCACAAGTATGTGTGGAAGTTAACCAGTAACACATGATGTTTCATTTTTTATACATTACCACATTTCAATTATTTTATTAATGTTTCCTCCCATGATTTGGATGATGTTGTTATGATTATGATCACCCCATGCTATATTATTCTTATATATCCTCTTACTAGGATTTTATCTCACCCCCTTTTGATGTATATCCTCAGGTGACTACATGTTCTAAGAAGAGGTCAAGTGCCGATAAGAATCTTGAGAAGAAGGAATTAAATAAATATTTATGCTTGATGATGTAAATTTTATGTTTGGTCCTATTTTTTCCACAACACTAAACCTCTAGATCCTCATGGTGTAATACTATAATTTTGTTTATATTTATAATGATGTAATAGTAATGTAAGAAAAGGATGGGTCTCTATAGTAAAGTTTCTCTCACTAAGCCTATGGGATTTGGAAAAGGCTAAATAAATCTCCCTTGGAGACATTTATTCTACCCAATAAACCTTGATAGGTAATCTCAAGGTAATTACAAAAGATATATCAGTAAGAAATCTCATATTTGTAGGAATTGATGAGCTATTATCGAGAAGAAACTATTATAATTATAATATTCAGATCCATACATTTAGGTTTACTTGATATTATGTAAAGTATGGGTATTGTTGGTGATTCATATAAAATTATATTAGCAGAAATCCATTCACATCATGAATGAAAGGAAAAAAAATAGAAAACGGAAAATAGAGTTTAGAAAATCCATTCATTAATAGAATTCATGAGAAGTAATCTCCACATTTAGGAGTCTCTCCAAGAATCTCGTCAAAAATGGAGAGAATATCAATTATATAACTACAACAAGATTCAATTGTTTGAGCTTTCAAATTTGGAAAGAGTCCAGAAAAAAATGTCAATTGAACACTGAAGTGTCGCTCATCCCACATCTTTTACTTCTGCCCGAGGAATGATAGTATAGACTAAAGTAATCATCTCCTCAACTATATTTTGAGTAGTTTCCAATGATAATGATGAAGTTGAAAGTTCATACCTCAAGTGAGCTATGATTTCCTCATATCTTCATATTTTCATGGTCCAGGAATCCATATGGGATTTCAATCTAGATATAAGATGGTTAATCTTCTCCAATACCTCTAATTCCTCCTTCATCTATCTGGAAATGGTAGCATCATCCTCAAGATCATTCAAGCCCCTATCATTAGTTTACAAATATCTCTGATTTGGTATAATTTGTTTCATGGTTTTTTATAGTGGTTATTGATCAAACTACCCACCCCCAATTAATTAAATAGATGATAAAGGAATTCCCATTGGTCATGATTTTTTTCCAAAAGAGTCTTGGTAATGAAGGTGTGAATATGATGCTAGATCATCCTATGTCATGTATGAGATTCTGTGACTGATGGGATGGGCATGCCAAAAAGAGGAATAGCTAGCTGAGTTGGAAAGAAAACAGAATAGGAGGCTCCATATATCCTCCCCTCAATAGATGCATCACCCATTGCTTGTGTTAGAGGGATGATTTCTTTGATAGATTCAATCCCATTATCGGGTTAGTCATCACCAGGATGAGGTTTCATCCTTGAATTCTCTCCCACATCATCAATAAACTCCATCGTTTCCATAGAAAAATGGGATGGTGAGGAAAATGGATTGTCTAGATGAAGAACTATTCATCTCAGCACCCCACCTGGATAGGATGATACCCAAGCTTTGGAATAATCTTGAGTAATAAATTTGGGAGAATTAGTGGATGGAAGAATGATCTCAACATTAGTGTCTTCACATGACAACAACATCCAAAACTAGTGGATTATCCTAGGGTGTCACTCTCCTTGCACACTATCCAAAGGAAGAGGAGATACCCATTGGGTATATCTAAATTGATGATCAAATAGATAAAGTGTGTATAGATCAAATATGATCATCTCATCTATCCTAACTACAAGAAATCCATCTCGAAGGGAGATCATGTATGACCATTCATTGAGAGAGTTGCTTCCATTGTCGATGATTGGCCTAGTCAGTGAGGGGTAAGGGGTGAAATCAAAGAAATAAGATCAAATTAGCACATTTGTAACCTTGTTAGAGCTTAATTACATAGCCCCATCCCTAGATATGCTCAGTGACCTGGGACTAGATAAGGCATCAGGGATCCCGGTGGCATTGTTATATTCATAGCAATGGAAAAACTCTCCTATCCAGCTGAATAAAAACTAGAAAGGACAAATGATCCTATAAGGGATTTTTTCTTGTTTAATGTGGTCCAAGATTTGGTAAAGGAGTGAAAGGATCAGTACCTCTAGATTAAGGCATCATCCCTCCTCTAGACATGCTTCCATTACCAGCGTACTGGTCCGAATCCTTGTATGTGCATCCCCAGCTTGGAAAATCCATCCATTCAAAAACATGTCCATAAATCCCACTAGCCTAAGTATTTGAGAGAAATATGACTTCACTTGATATCTCCATGGATTATGATCCCCGACTTCCAAAATGTCCCAACACTACTACAAATACCCCTTTTATTAGTGCTAAAACCCCCTTTTATCAGTGCTAGAAAAGCGCTGTTAAATCCGGTGAAGATAAAGGGGGGGTCCCCTTTATTAGCGCTCCAAAAAGCACTGATAAAGATACCTTTTATCAGGACTAAAAAAAGCGCTGATAAAAGGGGTCTTTTATCAGCGCTAAAACAAAGCGCTGATAAAAGGGTCCTTTATCAGCGCTTTGTTTTAGCGCTGATAAAAGGGTCCTTTATCAGCGCTTCCTTTATCATCGCTTTCTTTTTAGCGCTGTTAAAGGACCCCTTTTATCAGCGCTTTTAAAAAAGCGCTGATAAAAGTTAAAAAAGTTAAAAAAGTTAAAAAAAAATTAAAAAAAATTAAAAAATTAAAAAAAATCCTGCCAATCGTAGGGAGGGTTTTATAGCGCTTGAGCCCCCCCCCCCCTTTACAGTGCTTTTCTGCCCCCCTCCAGTGCCCCCATGCACCCCCTCCACCCTTTATTAGTGCCAGCTCCCATATTCCCCCATGCGCGCGCACCCCTGCCTCCACCAAGTTTTGAACTCGAGACCTCCCCCCTGCGCACCTAAACCCTTACCACTCCTCTATTTTGATTTGTTTTCCATTTCATGATATATATATATATATTTAGTTATATTTATTCGTATATTAATATATATATTTATATTAATATATATATATAGTTATAGTTATATTAATATATATATATATATATAGTTATATTAATATATATATATATATAGTTATATTAATATACATCTCTATTTATATATATATATATATATTTAGTTATATTTATTCATATATTAATATAGATTTATATTAATATATATATATATATAGTTATGTTAATATATATATATATATATATATTTATATTAATATATATATTTATAGTGATATTAATATATATATTTATAGTGATATTAATATATATATTTATTGTAATATTAATATATATACAATTATATTAATATATATATATAGTTATATTAATATATATATATATATATATATATATATATTTAGATTAATATATAGGTATATAAATATTCATATATTTGTATTTTAAATAAAATGGATATTAGTTATTATTTAGATGAAGCTAATATATTTTATATGTAAATATATTTTATTATTTATATTTGTAATTAAACTTTTATGTGTGAATATATCACTGCAAATCATTTTTTTCCCCATTTTCAATAGCCGGTTTAAGGGTTCCCGATACCCGTACAAACAGTCCCCGAAAATCCAGATTTCAAATTTCAAATTCAAACCAAACCACTGTCCATCAATCGCCACGTGCCACACCTCGAGCCTTGAACCCATCATCACACATCTCCATCACTGTATCTCCATCAATTTTCATCGTGCACATACGAAACTGCATGTCACCGGCGAGACCATCGGAAGCGTCGTCGCTGGAACCTCTTATGTGTGGATATATAAAAACTATGTATATATTGTTATATATTTGATTATAAATAGCAGTGCATTATAAAAAATGATAAACTTTCAAAGACATAATATCAATATGAATGTAATACCTTGGAATGAATTCAGTACCCACCAAAAAAAGCCAATAATACCCCCTCAAACGAGGCTAGAAATCCACAAAATTTTAAAAAATCAGGGTACCCCGACTAAAAACTCAGTTTTGGAGGCCTTATGAGCCTTTTTTTGGCCTCTAAAAATCCTTGACCATGGTCCCTCTCATGACAGCAACGTAGATCTCGTCGCAGGCTTTGATTTGATATGTGGTAGAGCTCAAACGGACACCCAGATCAAAAGTTATGGTCGTTTGAAGTTCGAGTTGCGTTTTCAACATATTTTGGATCTTTCTTTTATTTTTTTTATTTTTTTAGTCTTCAAATTGTTATTAAATTACTATTACTCCATAATAATTAGCAAATTATTAATTAAAAATATTTTTTTAATTTTTTTATAAGCCATTTTCACTAAATATCTTATATATTATGTGCAACTGTATATTTATACTTATCTAAAATATATTTAAAATTATATTTAAAAAATATATATTATATATATATCAATATAACTATATCAATATATTTAAATATTAATATATTTTTTTTAATGAATTTTTTTTGGAAGTAGACCCTTTATTAGTGCTTTTAAAAAAAGCACTGATAAAGACCCCCCTTTATCAGTGCTAACAAAAAAGCGTTGATAAAGGGGGTACCTTTAACAGCGCTAAAAAAAGCGATGTTAAAGGGGGTACCATTATCAGTGCTAAAAAAAAGCGCTGATAAAGGGGTACTTTTATCAGCCCTTTTTTTAGCACTAATAAAGGTACCCTTTATCAGTGCTTTTTTTAGCACTGATAAAGGTACCCCCCTTTATCAGTGCTTTTTTGTTAGCACTGATAAAGGTGTGGTGTTGGCCTTGCCCCATTTTGCGGTAGTACAATACAATCTGGATCTATAACGAACTTACTAGGAAGGGAACTAATGGGGTCATAAAGCAGTTGGCCTAACTCTGCCACAACATAGGTAAATATTGGTCCAGTCATTGAAATAAATAAGTAATAACATGGTTAGATCCATTCTTAGTCATTCCTTCACAATGATGAGCATGTCCCTAACCAAGACTAGAGTCTACAAAGGGTAATCCCAGACATCTGCAGTAAGGAGGAACTCATTATACATCTCTCCGAGAGGGGGGATTCCACCCAGTTGGAAGATATCCCATAAGACGATTCCCACCTCACCATGGGATACATGGAGCTAGTTAGTTCTAAGAAACCAATAGCTAATCAATTCTTGAAGAATATTAGTCTAGAGATAGACAATAAATTGTGAAATCCATATTACTTCATAAATATAGACCCTATATAACTATTCAGTGAACTCTAAGCACCTTTTCCTGGCCCAGAATGACCACACCCATTCATAATAAAAAATACCGCCATGACATTGATCTCATTTCTATCTCTATATACTACCTAGATGTCTTAGATAAGAGACAAATATATTCAAGTATCTCTGAGCGATGGGCTGATGAGTGAAATCACAGTTTTCCGGACATAAGGGTGAGTTTCCCAACATATAAGACAACCCTTGGGATAGAGTTATTACTAGTTGGACATCCTTGGAAATTAACATGTGAATACAGTTAAGAGAATATGACACCCAACAAGATGGAAGATTGAATTCTGAAGGAGTAATTCCAATATCATCCAGTAATCTGAACCTTTATAGAGGAAATCAATGTAATAAAGGATAACTTTGAAGCTAAAATATAAGATGATGTTTCAGAATATCCTAATCAAAATTCATGTGGTATCGGGGGTTGGCATTGCAATTTCTATTGATCATGGACCTTTGATTAGACACAGTGGAAGAACTTTGATGAGATCCAGAATCCATCTGAACAAAAGTAAATGGGATATGTCAGATAGATAAAATAAAATCTTATCAAATGGAAGGTATAAAACAAGAAACATCATGTTTATCACACAAATTAGTTGGTCCTTCATAAATCTTATGAAGGATTCAAATATCACATGATTCTTGAAGATCTCATGGATCGCAAAAACCCACAAGGCATCGTGCAAGTTGCACAACTCCTCGATGACTCACGATTGCATGACATTATCATGGTCATGCGAGCTTCATAATAGTCAAATAAGCATGAGATCAAGACAAAATATCCTATGAAACCCTCAAGAATATTTCATCCCCATGACCAAAGTTCAAGTAATTACTGAAGATAATTCCATGGACTAGTTCAATTAAGAACTTGGCTGAAAACATTCTTGCAGATTATCTCTCACAAAATGGGATTGCAGAGCGTTATCACCATCAAAACATATGGGAGGGTCTTATGATAAGGTTACACAATGGAAGCATGGTTCAAGATCTCTATAGAATGGATTATCTAGTGAATGAACCCCTATTTTCTTCCTTATTTATATGGTGTTCCTTAGAATACAAAACATCACTCGGTAGACCAAGCATCACCCTAGACAAAAATTGAAGACAATGATAAATACTTATGCATTCATTTTATTTCCTCAGAACTAACCCCTTGTCCCCATAGGCATCACTCCTAAGGGGTGTCATTTTTTGACATCCTCCAAATTAGCATCGAAAAATCTACAATGGAAGAAATACCTGAATATGGGTATTATTTTCCCCACAATGAAAATGAAGAATAATGTGGATGAGATCACATGGATCTCATGAAACTCTAGAAGACATGTGATCACGTGGCCTTTGTAGGGCTATTAAAATGGTCATGCATAGAAAATATCTTATATAAGATCCCATGATGTCCCTTTGAAAATTCCTTCTGCTCTTGTGAAGGTTCCCTAGATTACCAATGATCACACAGTGGTAGACAGATAATCTCTACCAGGTTACACGGATTGTTAACTAGTGGATTCCTGAAGAACCATCAAAATATCCTTGGAAAATAGAAGGCAGATATTCAAAAGGTGAGAGCCTCTTACAATTGTAAAACTCACGCGATGCATCACCGATGGGGATAATTATTGTCCTAAAAACACTCGAGAAACTCATGAAAGCCCAATACCTTTGAAAAATAAACAAAGAAAATAAAACAGGGAGAAGGAGGGAGTCATTTTTGATCATAAACATCATACAATGTTCCACTAGAGATCCCCAAGACACTACAAGCACCCTGTGACATGTTCAAATTATATCGTGAAAGCTCGATGGCATGTCATCCTCTTCACATGAAGGGCCTCAGATGTGTCTAAGAGACCTCATGCTCCCCCTTTATCTCCATAAGAAAAAATAGATAGAGTTGTCCATGAAATGATCAAACATATCAATAAATACCTTTGTTTCTCATGTGACACATCAACATTATATGGAGTGATTTTCTTCGATAACATTCATAGAACCTCATGAGATCCTGAACCATTGTAAAATAAACAACTGAAATAAAGAGGGAAATGATGGGATACTCTTGAAGACATAGAACTCTCACAACAAACCTAGGTTGTTTGTATCATGGTATCACAAGACCCCTTTACAATCTTTCCTAATTTAGAAAAGGCCCCCTGACAAGTCTTCCTTATCTTATGAGATGTCCCAGACAAGTTTCATGAGATCACGCAAAGGCCTTTTGATAGGTGCCCTGATCTCATGAAGGCCCTTGGACATGTCAACATGATAATATTAAATTCCATTATCATGTTCTCTTGAGAAAACAAGATCCCATTAGTTGTATATATTTTAATAAATTAGGCATTGACAGGATGATCTCATGGTAGCTTAAAATCATGCAACGCCCCTATAATGACTTAAATTGGGAACTCATGAAATGAATGACACTGAATCCCTCCACAAACTTCAGCCAAGATCCGCACGATATGCACTATTCAAAGCATTGAATAAATAGGGTGGTGGGGCCTATAAACCCCCCACCCCAGTATTAAAAAATGGGGCCTAAGATGTATATAGACACACTTTTTCTAATAAAATCATGTCGGCATACACAAGCATCAGAGTGAATTTATCAGAGTGGTTGATCACGTGATCAGAAAATATTTGTGTCAGTTTAAATCGAGTTAACAACGGAAGTGATCATTCAGAATGCATAAACACTTCACATGATCATCTATAGATCATGTGAAGGACTTCTGTAAGGACACACAAAGAACTTTCCATATATTTAATAAGGAATGAGTGACATAAAATGATCCAAAACTGAAAAAATATAAGGAATATGCAATAAAAGTAACGAATAAAGACTAAAATATGGGAGAATTATGAAAAGAACATATACGCTGATCCTCATGCGCTTCACGTGAACCACCCAAGACATGTGATAGCACCATGACATGTTTCCCAGATCTCATGAAGCTCCTTTTTTATACTATTCAGATCATGCAAAGTGCTTTGTACATGTCAAAGAAAGTCACATGGAAGCCCTTGTGCATTCCAACCTTGTCTTGTGTATCCCATCGAACTTTCCATCCAAAACCTATGGTTTTCTTCAGAAATATATCCTAAATCATATGGTGTTAGTATTACATGTCATTTGAGTCTCACGACAGCACCCAGCCATGTCAATTGGATTTCAGGACATCCACTAAGCATGTCATCCAAATATTGGGATGACCTCCAAACATATCAACCAGGATAATGCATCACCCTACATACATGTTGCATTGACTCTCACAACACCCTTAAAATCATGTCATCCAGCTTTCACAATGACACCAGGGTAAGTCAGCTGGATCATGAAATTCCCTCAAAGCATGTCAGTCGGGATCATGTAATGGTTTCCTGGATCAGTTTTACAGGTCTCACAATTTCTTTCCAACAATCCATCCTTGATCATTAGATAACCTACAGATATTACATCCAAGATATGTGGTTTCCCTTGAAAAAAAACTAGATAATGCAATTTTATCTGAACATTAAAGGAATAAATTCCCCAAAATTTCAAGTAGACAATCAAGGAATGTCAACCATACAATCAAATCAGGATAAGAGGGAAAGTATTCTAGGTAAAATAGCATCCCAAGGCTTGATTGCTTTGTTCACTCTTGATGTGTATGCCCTGATTAGAAGGGAAACCTCATTTTTGAAGCCCCAATAAACTAAAAAATGGAAAATTGGATTCCTACTATAACCAATATATATAGGATTCCTTACTAAGGATCAAGATCTATATTAAGTATTCAAAGGAAAGTCCCAATACATAATCCCTACATCCATAGGTAATGAGACTTATTATTTTCCATACCTTATTTCTCACACCAAGAATAGATCATGTGGAATTATAGAGTCACAATGATCATATCATTCATTTCGTAAGCCTCTATAAAGACCATGCAAACCTCGGAGTGTAATCCTCAAACAGTTGCATAATATGATATTTCCATCATATAAGGGAAATGTTAGTGTGTAAGCCCTGACCAATTGAACTACGAGGACTCAGATTCCTTCCATAACCAGAATATGTTGAAATCCTTCTTAAGGCCTATAAATGAAATCAAATTGGAATCCACCTTAGTGTAAGTCTCTCCATGTCTCTGACATTTCAATGATTGGGACCAAATCATTCCCATGGGCTGATCATCCTACCTCATCCATCAGTGGGCTGAGAAACCAATTGAACTACAAGGACTCAGATTCCTTCCATAACCAGGATATGTGTTAAGTATTCTTAAGGACCAATATCGAACTCAAATGGGAATCCACCTCAGTGTATTACCCATTATTTCTCCGACATTTCAACCATCAGGACCCAATCATTTTCATGGGCTGATCATTCTAGCTCATCCATCAACAGACTGAGAAACAAACTGAACTATGATGACTATGATTCCTGTCATAACCAGGATACATAGAAAACCTCCCTGAGGCCTGAGATCCGTATTAAACATCCCAAGGATAGTCCCAACATATAATTTCCTCATCCATATGTAGTGAGATTGATTACTTGTTATCCTGTATTTCTCACATCAATCATGGATTATGTGGGATTAGGGAGTTGCGATGGTCACCTCATTCGCATCATGAATCTCCACCAGCTAGGGAAATCTCAAGATATAAGCCCCGATGAGTGGAATTATATAAATATCCCCCTTATGAGGGAATATACCTTTGGGCCAGTCCTATGGGCATAAATGAACTATAATATCTATGATTTCTGCTCTAACTAGGATACGTAGGATATATCCTCGAGACTCAAGCTCAAATATCTGGTGCCTGAGTGACTGCACATATGTCCTTTCTACATGATGTTAAACTTAAAGGTTTTTAACAAACTATGAGGGTTTTTATTCTTATAATAAATAGGATATGTAGGATTCCTCGTAACAGATCAATCCCCCTGTCGGAATATTAATTGCCTCTCTACATGGTAGAAAATTCAAAAGTGCCTGGTTATACGACTTCAGTATCTAAGAATTTCTTCATTACTGGGAAAGAGATGAATAACCTCAGATAAATATAGATGGATTCAATAATTAGATCTCATTATACTTCTTCACATAAAATGAGTGAAGCTATGATCATTTTGAGTAAACATATGATCATTTTGTTTGGGTAACATGTCCCATATCGGGATTAAGAAGAGGTTCTGGTGTATGTATTAAATATATAAGAGATTCCTGAAGTAGGAAAAATTCCCAATAAAAGGGTGTGATGGGCCTAACCTCCCATCCTCTCAACCAATGATATTCCCTAAATTTCATTGGTTCTAAAAACCCAATTGACCACTAGTATTTGGAAAGTTGTTCTATACCCATTTATGGATGATAAAACCATTGGGAGTCTCCATTAAGAATGAAAATGGGGACCCGATGTAAATGATTGTGCAAGAAATGAACCCCTCGCAATCAACCATAAGGGAAAACTAAATCCTCCCCAATAGGGGTACCTGGTCATCTCTTTCCCATCAAAACAAACATGGAATAACATAATAAATGAATCAAAAAAGTTTAGAAACTAGATCCAATAAACATGTTCCATGAGTGCTTAATAGGGTCGAGAGAATAAGTATAACACTATGAAACATTCTTCAAATATGTAATATACTTATAATTGGGAACATAAATTTCATGATCCACACCATAAATGACATTATTTATGAGCTACTAAAAAGTTAATACTGAATATTTATCTCATCAGATATAAACTTTTAACCAATTCATTAAAGGGAGTTATAGGATCCCACCCATCATCATCCATACTTATGAATTCCACTTGAAATCAATCACTTATTACATCATAAAGAACCCATGGAGATAAAAGGGGTTTCATAAAACATTAAAAATGTTAACCATTGATTTTTATTGCATAAATAACCCGGGGAAATAAAATGGGTTTCATTCAATGCATAATAAAGAACCCAAGGAAATAAAATGGGTTTCATATGTATTCACATAAGTAAATCATTAATAGTTCCATGAATAATCATAACTTTCTAAATACGTGAAAAATAAATGTGTTTCAAATGAAATAAAGTAACTTTCTAGGTAAATAGAATTAAATCAAAATAATAAAGCATATGGTATTTACACCATATAGGTAAAGGGTATATGGTTAAGATAATATTTTTCCCTAATTAATTTATGTATGTTATCTAGGTTAATACCATTTAACCAGGGGAATAAATATTATAGTATTCACAGAGGAAAAGTATTTGGATAAGAATTTATTTTTATACACCTAGAATGATTAGAAAATACAAAGGTAATGATAGATAATTTCTATAAAAGAGAAGGAAATCATAGATATAGTCTAGATAAAGAAGGTTTGTGGTTACATTTTAAAAACATCCACATCAAGAAAAATATATGTCAAAGGAAAATTACTTTTATGAAAATAAATTTAAGGAATTTTAGAAAAATCACTTTTCAAATAAGAAATATCCTTG
This sequence comes from Viscum album, assembly GCA_963277665.1. Classification (NCBI taxonomy): domain Eukaryota; kingdom Viridiplantae; phylum Streptophyta; class Magnoliopsida; order Santalales; family Viscaceae; genus Viscum; species Viscum album. The sequence continues at coordinate 256,477,562 of OY728119.1, forward strand.
ATCTTTTGAAATAATTTTAAAAACTATATTTTTTAAATATAGGAGAAAAATAATTTTTTCTTAGAAAATGTAAAAACATAGAGAAGAAGTTCCATATAAAATTACAAAGATAGTGGAAAGATACATCCATATAAAACATCAAAAGAGATTATTATTTGTCAAAAAATTACACATACAAAAAAAATTAAATGGTTTTCCTTTAAAACATTTCCAAATACGATCAAGGTGGTTGAAAATGAAATTTATCAATTTTTTAAATAGATATAGGGATTTCCTAAAAAGGGAGAGTTAGGAATAAAATTAGTTCTCATTTTAAAACAATTTTATTAAAAAATGCATTGCTTTAAGAGATTATAAAACTAAAACTTTAAGAAAAGGTAATGAGAAGAAAAATTTCACCAAGTATATCGATAAGAAATTAAAATAATTATTATATTAGAATTAATTTCTATATAAATTCCTCATTTAGGTTTTCATATTTGATAATTATTTATTTTAATATGAGTTTTGAAATAGAAACATTAAAACATGAGTGAGATTCAAATCAAAAATCTTAAAGGAGAGAGAGATTGAAATTGAACTTAAAATATCATGAATAGTGGTTATTTCATGATAAAACATTTCAATTTGGTAGAATATACAAAACTTAAAATAAATTTGGCGCATAATACAATATAAGTCTCAAAGAGAGGAATTTGAGACAAAAAACTCTTACCTTGTCTTCCCTCTTAGTTGAATGCACTCCAAGGTCCTGTATAAAGACATAAATATCTTAATCACATAATTAAAAACCACTATAATTTATGTAACCTTTATAAATATAATTTATAGTTATTATCTACCTTTATTTTAGTTATTTATTAGTTTTTTTTATGTCGGGTGTGGGTAATCTTGATCATTTTGAAATTTTTTCATAATAGCAGTGTTATTATTCATTATTCTTCCAAAGTTAATCATTCCATTGTAACACCCCGAGATTTTATGAGATATATTATTTTTAATTTCTTTGATGTATTCTATTATACACTACACCAAGATTATCTTGTACTATACGCAACACCGTATTAGTTTTCAGTATACGCAACACTATTCTTGGCTCTTGTTACACACAATTTCAAGTTTGTTTTGTGGAAATTATTTTGCGAAACAATAAGTATAGATTTGGTTTAATGTATAAATGAAATATGTTTTTATTATGTTACAGGAAACACAAAATGGAGCTTTCACTACACGCATCCCTGACTTGGCTTGCATTACATGCAATCAAGACCTTCCTCGATAGCGTGGGTAGTACGCAATACCGAGTTTCACTAAACGATATATTATTATAATATTATTATGAACTAGCCTTTATGAATAGTAATACCCAGTTTTGAAATTGTATAAATTTTATTTTTCAAAATGGACTTCATTTTGGGATTTGAAATATCGAAATTATCCTAGGGTGAATTTTTGGTATTTTTCTAAAAACTTTCAATTTTTGATGAATAGTGAAAACACTGGGTTACTATTTAAAAACCGAATTTTTATATAAATAATTATTTATTTTATTTTAATTTATTTTAGGTCAAAATTGATACATAATACATATATAATTTCAATTTAATTCATTTGAGTCATTTTATAATAATTTTAGACATATAAAAATTTTATTGAACTTTTCACCGTCTTTTACCCACCTCCTAGGAGAGTTTGAAAATTTACATAAAATATAATTTTAACGCTTCTGTGAGTGGAATTTCGAAACTCCGAGAGACACAGTTAATATCAAGGAGTGAAATGTGGTTCAATAAGATAAAAATATTTTTTGGTGAATAGTAACTTTTTACTTTTATTTACCACGGTTAAAAGTAAATAGGGTAATTAAGGGTTAAAATGATATTATTATTACCCTAAAACATGTCCTAATTCTATTTGATAAGTGTAGTTCGGCCAAAAAAAACCTTAGGGATAAAATATTACCCTTTAGGTCCACTTGTATTAGATTAGGACATTTATTATTATTTTATTTAAAGAAAAATTAAAATAGTTAAAATCAAAGTTTAATAAATAAAACATTTTTAATATAGGGTTATACATAAGATAAATTCGACTATAAATATTCATTATAAATATAAAAATATTTCCTACATAATGGTATTTTATTTATAATTTTTAGACATTAAATAATTTAATTTATTTATGACACAATGATGATGTCGTAATTACCTTATTAATCAAATATTAACATAATTGATGTTATAAATCTATAAATAAATGTAATTTTAGACTTTTTATGAATTCCACTAATTTTATAGGTTAATATGACATGTTAGTATTGATTTAATTAACTTTTTTCGAATTAATCATGATGTTATGATTTTCAAAAAATCACGTACCAAATAGTGTCAAAATTGACATAAAATAGTTTTTAAAACAAATATTATATTATTAATTGTTATTTTATTCCTAAAAATATATGGTTCGGAAAAATGACTTAGATAAAGATATATATATTAATAATGAACCACTTGGGGTTTGTTTGTCTTGTTATAGTAAGTTTATTAACCATATAGTGTAAAAAAAGACACGGTAAAAGTTAAATTATTTAACTTAGAGTTAAATCTAAATGATAAGGATAAAACAGTAACCTAAACTTGTATAAAATCTATTGGTTGAGAGGATTTAGACTCATACCCACCTTAGCTTTGAAATAAATCAATTTTGAGATATTAAAAATGGAATATGACTTTATTATAAAATAATATTTTAAGTTTTTCTATGGTGCCCCTCTCCTCCCTTATAAAAAGGGCACCCCTTCCCTCTTCTCTTCAAACCCTTTTGAGCCTTGAATCTCAGCAAAAACCTACCAATTCATCTTCCCAACCTCTTTAGTTATACCATAGAGGTTATGGTCTTCTCAAAAGACCGACTCTAGTGCCCTAAGATAAAGTTTAAAGGAGGTGCATCGAAGAAGAGGTAATCTCTTCTACCGATTATTTCAAGTTTTCTTTCTTCTTAATATTCTTCTTATTTAGTTGTTTCATTATAAAGTAATAACATAAGTATATCTAATATACTGATATGTTATTATAAATATGAAACAACCATATTTCACCTTCTATCCATCCTACGGAAAATGAAATCATCGTGCGTGCGTACGTACGGAATACCGTATCCACGCCATGGTGTAATCTATTTTTCCACCACCACCTTACTTGGATGGGTATAATGGTGTAAATAATAACTATATATGATTATTATAACATCATACTGATTCTAAGGTATTATATCATCCCCTCCAATTACATTCAATAAATATGGTAATGATATCATCGCTCGTGTGTACGTACGGATTACCGTCTTCATGACGCGATGAGATTCATTTTTCATGCTAACAATTCAAGAATGATTATAAATTCTATATACTAAGTAATCATGAAATATCTGAAATAATAATGCTACTGTATTTATTTATATATATATATATTATCTACTTAATTCCATTCAATTCAATAAGGAAACAAAAAACAGTGTTCATGCGTACGTACGGTCTACCGTCTCCATGAACGGTGTATTTCATTTCATTTATCTATCTATTATATATATATATATATGTGTAATTATTATATATATGATATATAAATCATGATTTACATTCTATAAGTAATTAAATAAAGATATAAGTAATAATAATATCAAGAACAACAAGTCTAAACACGTATGATAAATAAAACGATTTTACCCAAAACGCTGCTTTAACATGGAATTTACAAAAGAACGGGTAACATAAAGTCATAAGTGAACCATATATGATATCATATCAACGAAAATGATTCTGTAATAATTCAATGACATTATTTAAATCATTATACAGGAGGTTCGGATACGTACGAAGCATATCGGACTTTAGGTAAGTGATAATTATTCCAATCTCATTCTTATTCGTGATTGTTTATACGTAAGTATTTACTGGGGTTATATTTTTCATCCATGTCCATAAAATATTTTTCATAAAGTGTTTAATATTCTTCCATGTATGTTTAAAGTCATGTTTACCCTTTTTTGACTTTTATTTTGTGTTATGGATGGAATCTTTCTTTTGTTTACCATACGTGGTACTTTTTTTACTTTTCCGATAAAAGTATGAGAAGAATGTTTTTTTAAAATTATACGGAATGAACGGATTTTTATGGTTTCATAATGCCTTATTTTCATGAATATTACTCTAAAATATTTCATAACTACTTTCAACAAAATCCTTTTCTTTTAAAATTGCATGGCATTTTGTGAAAAGAAAATGATTTTGAAGAAGAAAGGATATTTTCCTCAAGAATTCATGTCAAGTGTTTTAACAAAACCATTTTCCATCAAAGATGACATTATTTCATATGTGTATATTTCAAGTATAATTTCTCTATAATTTACATGGTTTCACTTTTCTTATGATGAAATGATATCCATTTGTTTTATATGGATTATGTTATGATGGGATGATGTTTATGAAACCCATTTTATTCTTTGGGTTATGATGAATGATTTATGTTTATGTTGTGGCACACGTAAGAATGATTTCAATGTGAGTTGGGTGGTACCTATATCTCCCTCCAATGCATTGGGTAAAGATTTATATCTCATTAGATAGACATGGCTGGAATGGTAAGCTAATCTGGTTCAGTGATATAGGACTGGAATGAGAAGTGAACTCGATTCAGAAAGGGACTTTTTCCACTAAGATGGTCTTGGCAGAAATGCCTTGGCTACTATGGAAATCATAACATGTGCTTAATGGTTTTCACAATTACATGTTTTCTTCCCAGGCTATTTTATCAAGATTGATGTCCCTTTATGATATATTCCTTACGTACTTCCAAAATTTATGTCTTTGATCAAGATTTTGATGTTTAGATTTTATGTTCAAGTTTTTGCATTCAAATGTTTATGGATTGTTTTATGTTCTCTATGTTTACCCTTACTGAGAATTTTAGCTCACCCTTTTTATGTTTTCTTTTCCCCAGGATATAAATAAAGGTTTTAGGTAAGATAACCAAAAGGGGAAGATCTTTATCGGAGATGTTGAAGATCTTTCACAATGATTAGAATATTACGTTCCGAGATTCCAAAGACACTAAACTAATACGATCTTTGGGCCTCTGTTTTTGTCATGTATTAAGTATTCTGCAAAAGTAATGTAATTTCCATGTACGTCAAGATTTGGGTCTCTATAGTTGGTATCAGAGCGAAGGTTTATTTGACCTTTGGAAACTAGGATGAGAAAACTCTTGTGAGATCCCTAGATATATTTCTAAGGTATGTCTAGGGATGTCCCTAAGGTTAAGTATAAGTATAGGTTATAGTCATAGAATTACGGTAATGATCTTAGAATATAACCTAATATGTTAGATATTGAAGGTAATCCCCCATGATTATGACTTTGACCTGTCACACTATTCTTTTTGGGTTTTAGAAAATGGCTGGAAACGGGAAGATTCACGATAATGGAGGATATGATGGACAATGGAATGATATTATTCATGAGAAACCAAATGAAATTGGATCTAGAGGTCCACATATCGTTATTATGCCTAATCATCAATCTCATAATATGATCAATAATCTCAACTTTGGTAAGTTTCCCGACTCATCTAGTAAGAGATAGATGGAGTTTCATGATGATCATAGCGGAAAGAAAGTTCAATTTATCTCATGTAAATCATGTGGGAAGAGGCATCAAAGAGAATGTTTCAAAGGAACTGGAAGATGCTTTGGGTGCAGAAAATAAGGACACAAACCCAGTAAGTGTAAAGGAAAAGGTTCAGTTAACACCATGGAGAAGGATAATAGTATTGCTACGACATCAACAATGATTGGATGTTTTAAATGTGGAATGTATGGGAATTATGCAGACCAATTCCCTAAGGGAAAATCTCATGAAGAGAATCAGCATGGTCGTATGGGTAGTATTTATGTGGATGATGATGATGAGACTAAAAATGATATATGAGATGAAAGAAATGATGAATCTCAGTCAGTGGTTTAAGAAGTTAGTGGAATGATTGTATGTTTATCAAGAATAATGTATGGTACTATGGAATAAAGAATCATCTAAGGATTGTTACACTATTGTTTTTCCTAAATTATTTGAAAGTATATGATGAATGGTACTGGTAACCTTGAAATTTTATTCAGATATTTTTGTAAAGAAGATGATAGGCGCATAATAAATGGATAAGGAGAAAATAATATGTTTGATAGTATTCATGAGCTCATGATTGATATAAGGACTAAGTGTTATCATGGTCTGAGTATATAGAATTTTTTGGATTTTTGGTGTGTGGAAAGAGTTAACTTTTTAAAACATTAATGTTTTTACTAAGGTTCAATGGGTATTAAGTTTTCAAGAGAATACTTGATTATGGTATTCACATGTTTTGAATGTGACCAACAAGATATATCTTATGATATATGGGGGATAAATGAAGGAATTAACATGCTCGGTACATGAAATTTCTAGTAATCGGACAGAAGTATTCTCGATAAGCCTAAATGTTGGAATGGACATAATATAGTATTGGTTAAGGATATAACTTTTTATTTCTCAAATGTTATGATAGTATATTTTTAGAAAAAGGAAAACTCATAGGACGGGAGACAACCCATCGTGTCGGACAAGGTTGTGGGAATCGAACCCACAACCGTGGTGCGATAGACCTTTATCGCCTACCACTAGCCTATAGGAAGTACCTGGTTAGTAGAAACTAGTTTTATTTTATTAAGCAGTATGATAGATGAAGTATAAGTCCATTGTTGGAATCATATACGATTTATCTCACCATAGATGGACTTATGTATTTTTAATAACTTATGCTAACCTTTTTATGATAGAAACAGATGGGATGACTTATCATTCTATCGCATGACCTGCTAACACTTCATGAATGAAAAATTCAACTTCATTTCTTTAAATAGAGATGAAGTGGAAATTGTTCATGGAATGACCAAAGATGATATTACACTGAAATCAAGTAAGTATTTCTCCTCATGTAAAAGTTAATCAACATTAGGGAAATGATCTTGAAAACCAAAAATGTTATCCTAGTGCTCTTATATCTGATGAATCAGATAGTACCTTAGATCATCACAAATTTATGTCTTTGAGATTGTTGGCTTTTGATGGTTATATTTCTCTTCCATATCCATATTTTCACCTATGTTGTTCAATGTGGAAACCCAGTGCTGAGTTACTTTGGGTGACTGTAATGATTCTAACTTCCCTTTTTAAAATGAAGTTTTAGTATTCTTTTTTATGATCTGGTTTTCTATGAAAGAAACTTTCAAGTAGTAAACCATTTATAACCGTGACGAATTTTGAGGGCGAAATTCATTTTTAGGGGGGTAGAATGTAACACCCCGAGATTTTATGAGATATATTATTTTTAATTTCTTTGATGTCTTCTATTATACACTACACCAAGATTAGCTTGTACTATATGCAACACTGTATTAGCTTTTAGTATACGCAACACTATTCTTGGCTCTTGTTACACACAATTTCAAGTTCGTTTTGTTGAAATTATTTTACGCAACAATAAGTATAGATTTTGTTTAATGTATAAATAAAATATGTTTTGATTATGTTATATGAAACACCAAATGGAGCTTTCACTACACGCATCCCTGACTTGGGTTGCATTACACGCAATCAATACCTTCCTCGATATAGTGGGTAGTACGCAATACCGAGTTTCACTAAATGATATATTATTATAATATTATTATGAACTGGTTGTTATGAATAATAATACCCAGTTTTGAAATTTTATAAATTTTATTTTTCAAAATGGACTTCATTTTTGGATTTGAAATATCGAAATTATCCTAGGGTGAATTTTTGGTATTTTTCTGAAAACTTTCAATTTTGGATGAATAGTCAAAACACAGGGTTACTATTTATAAACCGACTTTTTATATAAATAAATATTTATTTTATTTAAATTTATTTTAGGTAAAAATTGATACATAATACCTATATAAGTTCAATGTAATTCATTGGAGTCATTTTATAATAATTTTAGACTTATAAAATTTTTATTGAACTTTTCACCGTCTTTTACCCACCTCCTAGGAGAGTTTGAAAATTTACATAAAACTTAATTTTACCACTTCTGTGAGTGGAATTTCGAAAATCTGAGTGACACGGTTAATATCAAGGAGTAAAATTTGGTTCAATAAGATAAAAATAATTTTTGTTGAATAGTAACTTTTTACTTTTATTTACCACGGTTAAAAGTAAATAGGGTAATTAAAGGTAAAAATGATATTATTATTACCCTAAAACATGTCCTAATTCAATTGGATAAGTGTAGTTAGACCAAAAACAAACTTAGGGATAAAATATTACCCTTTAGGTCCACTTGGATTAGATTAGGTCATTTATTATTATTTTATTTAAAGAAGAATTAAAATAGTTAAAATCAAAGTTTAATAATTAAAACATTTTTAATATAGGGTTATACATAAGATAAATTAGACTATAAATATTCATTTGAAAGATAAAGATATTTCCTACATAATGGTATTTTATTTATAATTTTTATACATTAAATAATTTAATTTATTTATGACACAATGATGATGCAGTAATTACCTTATTAATCAAATATTAACATAATTGATGTTATAAATCCCTAAATAAATGTAATTTTAGACTTTCTATGAATTCCACTAATTTTATAGGTTAATATGACATGTTAGTATTCATTTAATTAACTTTTTTCGAATTAATCATGCTGTTATGAGTTTCAAAAAAATCAAGTACCAAATAGTGTCAAAATTGACATAAAAAAGTTTTTAAAACAAATATTATATTATTAATTGTTATTTTATTCCTAAAAATCTAAGGTTCGGTAAAATGACTTAGATAAGGATATATATATTAATAATGAACCACTTGGGGTTATTTTGGCATGTTATAGTAAGTTTATCAAACATATAGTGTAAGAAAAAAAGACACGGTAAAAGTTAAATTATTTAACTTAGAGTTAAATCTAAATGATAAGGATAAAATAATAACCTAAACTTGTCTAAAATCTATTTGTTGAGAGGATTTAGACCCATACCCACCTTATCTTAGAAATAAATCAATTTGGATCTATTAATAAACGAAAATTACTTTATTATAAAATAATATTTTAAGTTTTCCTAAGGTGCCCCTCTCCTCCCTTATAAAAAGGGCACCACTTCCCTCTTCTCTTCACACCATTTTGAGCCTTGAAGCTCGTCCAAACCCTACCAATTCCTCTTCCCAACCTCTATAGTTATATCATAGAGGTTCTGGTCTTCTAGAAAGATCAACTCTAGTGCCCTAAGAAGAAGTTTAAATGAGGTGTGTCGAAGAAGAGGTAATCTCTTCTACCGATTATTTCAAGTTTTCTTTCTTCTTCATCTTCTTCTTATTTAGTTGTTTCATTATAAAGTAATAACATCAGTATCTCTAATATAATGATGTTTTATTATAAATATTAAACAACCAAATTTCACCTTCAATCCATCCTATGGAAAATAAAATCACCGCGCGTGCATTCGTACGGAATACCGTCTCCACGCCATGGTGTAATCTATTTTTCCACCACCACCTTACTTGGATCGGTATAATGGTGTAAAGAATAACTATATATGGTTATTATAACATTATAATGATTCTAAGATATTATATCATCCCCTTTAATTACATTCAATAAATATGGGAATGATATCATCGCTAGTGCGTACGTACGGATTACCGTCTCCACGACGGGATGAGATTGATTTTCCATGTTAACAATTCAATAATGATTATAAAGTATATATAATAAGTAATCATGAAATATATGACATAATAATGCTACTGGATTTATGTATATATATATATATATATATATATATTTCATCTACTTAATTCCATTCAATTCAATAAGGAAACAAAAAACAGCGTTCATGCGTACGTACGGTCTACCGTCTCCATGAACGGTGTATTTCATTTCATTTATCTATCTATTATATATATATATGTACTGAATATATATATGATAAATAAATCATTATTTACTTTCTGGAAGTAATTAAATAAAGATATAAGTAATAATAACATCAAGAACAACAAGTCCAAACACGTATGATAAATAAAACGATTTTACCCAAAACGCTTCTTTAACATGGAATTTACAAAAGAACGGGTAATATAAATTCATACGTGAACCATATATGATATCATAACAATGAATATGATTTTGTAATAAGTAAATGACATTATTTAAATCATTATATAGGAGGTTCGGATACGTACGAATCATATCGGACCTAAGGTAAGGGATAATTATTCCAATCTCATTCTTATCTGTGATTGTTTATACGTAAGTATTTACTGGGGTTATATTTTTCATCCATGTCCATAAAATGTTTTTCATAAAGTGTTTAATATTCTTCCATGTATGTTTAAAGTCATTTTTACCCTTCTTTGACTTTTACTTTGTGTTATGGATGGAATCTTTCTTTTGTTTACCATACGTGGTAATTTTCGACTTTTCCGGCAAAAGTACCAGAAGAATGTTTTTTTAAACTTATACGGCATGAGTGGATTTTTACGGTTTTATAACGCCTTATTTTCATGAATATTACTCTACAATATTTCATAACTATTTTCAACAAAATCCTTTTCTTTTAAAATTGAATGGAATTTTGTGAAAAGAAAATGATTTTGAAGAAGAAAGGATATTTTCCTCAAGAATTCATTTCAAGTGTTTTATCATAACCATTTTCCATCAAAGATGAAATTATTTCATATGTGTATGTTTCAAGTATAATGTCTCTATGATTTAAATGGTTTCACTTTTCTTATGATGAAATGATATCCATTTGTTTTATATGGATTATGTTATGATGGGATGATGTTTATGAAACTCATTTTATTATTTGGGTTATGATGAATGATTTATGTTTATGTTGTGGCACACATAAGAATGATTTCAATATGAGATTGGTGGGACCTATATCTCCCTCCAATTCATTGGGTAAAGATTTATATCTCATGATATAGACATGGTTGGAATGGTAAGTTAATCTGGTTTAGTGATACAGGACTGGAACGAGGAGTGAACTCGATTCAGAAAGGGACTTTGTCCACTAAGATTGTCTTGGAAGCAATGCCTTGGCTACTATGGAAATCATAACATGTGTTTAATGGTTTCCATAATTACATGTTTTCTTCCCATGATATTTTATTAGGATTGATGTTCCTTTATGATATATTCCTTACGTACTTCCAAGATTTATGTCTTTGCTCAAGATTTTTATGTTTAGATTTTATGTTCAAGTGTTTTGTATTCAAATGTTTATGGATTGTTTTATGTTATCTATGTTTACCCTTACTGAGCATTTGAGCTCACCATTTTTATGTTTTCTTTTCCCCAGGTTATAAATAAAGGTTTTAGGTAAGATAACCAAAAGTGGAAGATCTTTATCAGAGATGTTGAAGATCTTTCACCATGATTAGAATATTACGTTCCGAGTTTCCACAGACATTAAACTAATATGATCTTTGGGCGTCTGTTTTTTTCATGTATTAAGTATTCCACAAAAGTAATGTAATGTCCATGTACGTCAAGATTTGGGTCTCTACAGTTGGTATCAAAGTGAAGGTTTAGTTAACCTTTGGAAACTAGGATGGGAAAACTTTATTGAGATCCCTAGAGATATTTATAAGGTATGTCTAGAGATGTCCCTAAGGTTAAGTATAACTATAGGTTATAGTCATAGAATTTTGGTAACGATCTTAGAATTTAACCTAAGATGTTAGATATTGAAGGTAATCCTCCTTGATTACGACTTTGGCCTCTCACACTATTCTTTTTGGGTTTTAGAAAATGGCTGGAAACAGAAAGATTCACGATAATGGAGGATATGATGGACAATAAAATGATATTATATATGAGAAACCAAATGAAATTGGATATGGAGGTCCACATATCATTATTATGCCTGATCAGAAATCTCATAATATGATCAATAATCTCAACTTGGTAAGTTTCCCGACTCATCTAGTAAGAGAAAGATGGAGTTTCATGATGATCATATAGGAAATAAAGTTCAATTTCTCTCATGTAAATCATGTGGGAAGAGGCATCAAGGAGAATGTTTCAAAGGAACTGGTAGATGATTTGGGTGTGGAAATGAAGGACACAAACCCAGTAAGTGAAAACGAAAAGGTTCAGTTAACACCATGTAGAAGGATAATGGTATTTCTACGACATCAACAATGATTAGATGTTTTAAATGTGGAATGTATGGGCATTATGCAGACCAATGCCCTAAGGGAAAATCTCATGAAGAGAATCAGCATAGTCGTATGGGTAGTATTTATGTGGATGATGATGAAGAGACTACAAATGATATATGAGATGAAAGAAATGATGAAGCTTAGTCAGTGGTTTAAGAAGTTAGTGGAATGATTGTATGTTTATCAAGAATAATGTATGGTACTATGGAATAAAGAATCATCTAAGGATTGTTACACTATTTTTTTCCCTAAAGTATTTGAAAGTATATGATGAATGGTACTGGTAACCATGAAACGTTATTCATATATTTTTGGAAAGAAGATGATATGCGCATAATGAATGGATAAGGAGAAAATAATATGTTTGATAGTATTCATGAGCTCATGATTGATATAAGGACTAAGTGATATCATGGTCTGAGTATATAGAATTTTTTGGATTTTTGGTATGTGGAAAGAGTTAACTTTTGACAACATTCATGTTTTTACTAAGGTTCAATGGGTATTCAGTTTTTAAAATAATACACGATTAAGGTATTCACATGTTTTGAATGTGACCAACAAGATATATCTTATGATATATGGGGGACAAATGAAGGAATTCACATGCTCGGTAGATGAAATTTCTAGTAATCGGAAAGAAGTATTTTCGATAAGCCTAAATGTTGGAATGGACATCATATAGTATTGGTTAAGGATATAACTTTTTATTTATGAAATGTTATGATAGTATAGTTTTAGAAAAAGGAAAACCCATAAGACGGGTGACAACCCATCGTGTCGGACAAGGTTGCGGGAATCGAACCCACAACCGAAGTGCGATAGGCCTTTATCGCCTACCACTGGCCTTCAGGAAGTCCCTGGTTAGTAGAAACTAGTTTTATTTTATTAAGAAGTATGATAGATGAAGTATAAGTCCATTGCTGGAATCATATACGATTTATCTCACCATAGATGGACTTATGTATTTTTAATAACTTATGCTAACCTTTTTATGATAGAAACAGATGGGATGACTTATCATTCTATCGCATGATCTTCTAACACTTCCTGAATGACAAATTCAACTTCATTTATTTAAATAGAGATGAAGTGGAAATTGTTCATGGAATGACCAATGATGATATTACACTGAAATCAATTAAGTATTTCTCCTCATGTAAAAGTTCATCAACATTAGGGAAATGATCTTGAAAACCAAAAATGTTGTCCTAGTGCTCTTATATCTAATGAATCAGATAGTACCTTAGATCATCACAAATTTATGGCCTTGTGATTGTTGGCTTTTGATGGTTATATTTCTCTTCCATATCCATATTTTCACCTATGTTGTCCTATGTGGAAACCCAGTGCTGAGTTACTTTGGGTGACTATTATGATTCTAACTTCCCTTTTTAAAATGAAGTTTTAGTATTCCTTTTTACGATGTGGGTTTCAATGAAAGAAACTTTCAAGTAGTAAACCATTTATAACTGTGACGAATTTCGAGGGCGAAATTCATTTTAAGGGGGGTAGAATATAACACCCCGAGATTTTATGAGATATATTATTTTTAATTTTTTTGATGTCTCCTATTATACACTACACCAAGATTAGATTTCACTATACGCAACACTGTATAAGCTTGCAGTATATGCAACACTATTCTTGGCTCTTGTTATACACAATTTCAAGTTCATTTTGTGGAAATTATTGAATGATTGAAAATTGTCATTTTATTGATTAAAAGAACATACAAAAGGAGACAAACATCAAGGAGGTCGGAAATAATGAATCCCCAAAGCATCGTTGATAAAAAATTTGATGCCTTCAGAAGGAAAGGATCCTAAATTAAGGAAGAGGGAAACATTCTCGCTTGAGGTAGCCTGGGATGCCAAGAAGTCCGCAACTTTATTCCCCTCACGCCAAGTGTAGGTGATCCCCATATAGCCGCCCGTGATCTGCTTGCACTTCCGGATAACATAAGATATGATCCAAGGAACACTTCCACATCCTGATAAAGCTTTATAGAGTATCATAGATTCTGTCTCCACCATCTTCAAATTAATATTCCTTTAACCGCATATCTCGAGACCCGAGACCATCGCCTTAGCCTCAGCTTGAAGGGAATCTCCTCTTCCATAAAAGGTCGAAAAGGCCGCAACAACAGACCCCCTCTAGTCCCTTATAACACCACCACCTATCATATACCCACTGAAGGGATCCATCCGTGTTTAGTTTGAGCCCATCACTGAAAGGGTACCGACGTACCCAATGACCACTTCCTGTCCTCCCCGCCTGAGTGACATCACCTTGGAAAATGGCTCTAACTGATGGGTCACCATGGCAATATGTACATAATCTGACTAAATCCAGCAACGTATTCTTCATTTTGAAGCATATGCTTACTCGGGTGTCGGAGAAACTCTTGTGTCGTGCGTCATTCCTCGCTTTCCAAATAGTCCAGCAACCCGCCACAAGAATTATTGCCCTGTCTTTCCTCTCTGAAACATGCTTGCCTGCACCAGTAAACCATTGATCAAGAACATCCTCTTCCCTCCCACCTTCACCTTGCCATGTTGAAAAATGACCGAGATCCTGCTAGCTCCAACGAGCCTAATCACTGTTGAAGAAGATATGTTCCACTATTTCCAGTTGGGGATTACTACAACACCAGCATTTGGACGCGAGGAGAACACCCATTTGTTGAATGTTTTCATCAGTGGGAAAGGCATTATTCTAGACTCTCCACAGCACAAAGTTATACTTGGGTGAAATACCCTTGCACCATATAGTATCCCCCCACTGATTGCCAGAACTGGGAGCCCTCCGGACGCTGCTATATGCGTTGTTGGAGAACATACTAGACTGGGCACCCATGAAAATGAGGCGATTGGGTTCCTTATTCTGAACGACCTCTAAGAAAGCAGAACGTTGATCATTATTGAGAATGGAGCAGATGAAATCAGGGTATTAACTAGCTTCTCTAAAGGATATATCTGGTACTGGGCATCCGGGAAACCACAGAGTCCCTCCCCCCCAATCCTGTTGCCAGAAATTCACCTCACCTTTGGGAACCAGCCATCGGGCATAAGGAAAAAGTCTCTCTAAGTACGGTTGGATCAACATCCATATTCTTGATGGTTTAGATCGCTGCACAACCAAATCCAGACCATATTTATCCTGTATGAGCTGATCCTAAAGAGTGTGGCCCTCCATCGCCTCCCATGCAAGCTTTGCATGCATCCCCTCCATGGTCAAAGAAGCACTCCTCAAATTGATACCACCATCAGATATAGGTCTTGCTAAACGCTTCCCCGACGCCCAGTGATGTCTGCTGTCCATCTGACTATCCCATAAGAAGGATACCATTATCCTCTCCATGTTAGCGATCACACTTTTAGGAACCTTCACGGTAGACATGAGGTGCATAGGAATAGAGACTAAGATACTATTTATCAGTGTAATATGCCCTCTAAAAGAAAAGAAACCTGTTTTCCCAATTTAGAATGTGCCCCATAAGCTTGCCCACCAACTTATCAAAGTGGTGTACATGAAGGAAATTTGGACTCATCGGGGCTCCAAGATACTTCAAGGGAAAAGAGCCTCTCCGCATATTCAACTTGTTTTCCAAATATCCAGCTCTCCTGGCTGAGAGGTCCTTAGCAGTATAAAACAAACTTTTCTCCCTATTCACCACCTGTCCACTCCATTTACAGTATTCCCCTAAAATCCCATTCAATCAAGACCTTCCGCAACACCAAATAGAGATTTTACTACACGCATCCCTGATTTGGCTTGCATTACACGCAATCAAAACCTTCCTCAATAGCGTGGGTAGTACGCAATACCGAGTTTCACTAAACGATATATTATCATAATATTATTATGAACTAGCCATTATGAATAGTAATACCCACTTAAAATTTTTTAAATTTTATTTTTCAAAATGGACTTCATTTTTGGATTCGAAATATCGAAATTAGCCTAGGGTGAATTTTTGGTATTTTTCTGAAAACTTTCAATTTTTGATGAATAGTGAAAACACTGGGTTACTATTTAAAAACCGACTTTTTATATAAATAATTATTTATTTTATTTAAATTTATTTTAGGTTAAAATTGATACATAATACCTATATGGGTTCAATGTAATTCATTGGAGACGTTTTATAATAATTTTAGACATATAAAAATTTTATTGAACTTTTCACCGTCTTTTACCCACCTCCTAGGAGAGTTTTAAAATTTACATAAAATTTAAGTTTAACACTTTTGTGAGTGGAATTTAGAAAATCCAAGAGACACGGTTAATATCAAGCAGTAAAATGTGGTTCAATAAGATAAAAATAATTTTTGGTCAATAGTAACTTTTTACTTTTATTTACCACGGTTAAAAGTAAATAGGGTAATTAAGGGTAAAAATGATATTATTATTACCCTAAAACATGTCCTAATTCTATTGGATAATTTTAGTTCGACCAAAAACAACCTTAGGGATAAACTATTACCCTTTAGGTCCACTTGGATTAGATTAGGACAGTTATTATTATTTTATTTAAAGAAGGATTAAAATAGTTAAAATCAAAGTTTAATAACTAAAACATTTTTAATATAGGGTTATACATAATATAAATTCGACTATAAATATTAATTAGAAATATAAAAAGATTTCCTACATAATGGTATTTTATTTATAAATTTTAGACATTAAATAATTTAATTTATTTATGACACAATGATGATGCAGTAATTACCTTATTAATCAAATATTAACATAATTAATGTTATAAATCCCTAAATAAATGTAATTTTAGAATTTTTATAAATTCCAATAATTTTATAGGTTAATATGATATGTTAGTATTTATTTAATTAACTTTTTTAGAATTAATCATGCTGTTATGATTTTCAAAAAAATCAAGTACCAAATAGTGTCAAAATTGACATAAAATAGTTATTAAAAAATTATTATATTATTAACTGTTATTTTATTCCTAAAAATATATGGTTAGGCAAAATTAATTAGATAAGGATATATATATTAATAATTAACCACTTGGGTTTTGTTTGTCTTGTTATAGTAAGTTTATTAACCATATAGTGTAAGAAAAAAAAAGACACGGTAAAAGTTAAATTATTTAACTTAGAGTTAAATCAAAATGATAAGGATAAAATAGTAACCTAAACTTGTCTAAAATATATTGGTTGAGATGATTTAGACCCATCCCCACCTTATCTTAGAAATAAATCAATTTGGAGCTATCAAAAACCGAATATGACTTTATTATAAAATAATATTTTAAGTTTTCCTAAGGTGCCCCTCTCCTCTCTTATAAAAAGGGCACCCCTTCCCTCTTCTCTTCACACCCTTTTGAGCCTTGAAGCTTGGAAAACCCCTGAAAATTACTCTTCCCAACCTCTCTAGTTATATTATAGAGGTTCTGGTCTTCTCAAAATACCAACTCTAGTGCCCTAAGATGAAGTTTAAAGGAGGTGCGTCGAAGAAGAGGTAATCTCTTCTACCGATTCTTTCATGTTTTCTTTCTTCTTCATCTTAATCTTATTTAGTTTTTTCATTATAAAGTAATAACATAAGTATCTATAATATTCTGATATGTTATTATAAATATTAAACAACCATATTTCACCTTCTATCCATCCTACAGAAAATGAAATCACCACGCGTGCATACGTACGGAATTCCGTCTCCATGTCGTGGTGTAATCTGTTTTTCCAACACCACCTTACTTGGATAGGTATAATGGTGTAAAGAATAACTATATATGATTATTATAACATCATACTGATTCTAAGATATTATATCATCCCCTACAATTACATTCAATAAATATGGGAATGATATCATCACTCGTGCATACGTACGGATTACCGTCTCCACGATGTGATGAGATTCATTATCCATGTTAACAATTAAAGAATGATTATAAAGTATATATAATAAGTAATCATGAAATATATGAAATAATAATGCTACTGGATTTATGTATATATATATATATATTTCATCTACTTAATTCCATTCAATTCAATAAGGAAACAAAAAGCAGCGTTCATGCGTACGTACGGCCTACCGTCTCCATGAACGGTGTATTTCATTTCATTTATCTATCTATTATATATATATATATATGTAATTAATATATATATATGATATATAAATCATGATTGACATTATTTAATTAATTAAATAAATATATACTTAATAATAATATCAAGAACAACAAGTCCAAACACGTATGATAAATAAAACAATTTTACCCAAAACGCTGCTTTAACATGGAATTTACAAAAAAACGGGTAATATAAAGTCATAATTGAACCATATATGATATCATAACAATGAATATGATTATGTAATACGCCAATGACATTATTTAAATCATTATACAGGAGGTTTGGATACGTACGAAGCATATCGGACCTAAGGTAAGGGATAATTGTTCCAATCTCATTCTTATCCGTGATTGTTTATACGTAAGTATTTACTGGGGTTATATTTTTCATCCATGTCCATAAAATGTTTTCCATAAAGTGTTTAATATTATTCCATGTATTTTTAAAGTCATTTTTACCCTTCTTTGACTTTTACTTTGTGTTATGGATGGAATCTTTCTTTTGTTTACCATACGTGGTACTTTTTTGACTTTTCTGGAAAAAGTACGAGAAGAATGTTATTTTAAACTTATACGGCATGAAAGGATTTTTACGGTTTCATAACTCCTTATTTTCTTGACGATTACTCTACAAGATTTCATAACTATTTTCAACAAAATCCTTTTCTTTTAAAATTTCATGGCATTTTGTGAAAATAAAATTATTTTGAAGAAGAAAGGATATTTTCCTCAAGAATTCATTTCAAGTGTTTTATGAAAACCATTTTCCATAAAAGATGATATTATTTCATATGTGTAGGTTTCAAGTGTAATGTCTCAATGATTTACATGGTTTCACTTTTCTTATGATGAAATGATATCCATTTGTTTTATATGGATTGTGTTATGATGGGATGATGTTTATGAAACCCATTTTATTCTTTGGGTTATGAAGAATGATTTATGTTTATGTTGAGGCACAAGTAAGAATGATTTCAATATGAGATGGGTGGGACCTATATCTCCCTCCAATTAATTGGGTAAAGATTTATATCTCATGAGATAGACATGGCTGGAATGGTAAGTTAATCTGGTTCAGTGATACAGTACTGGAATGAGGAGTGAACTCGATTCAGAAAGGGACTTTGTCCACTAAGATGGTCTTGGAAGCAATGTCTTGGATACTATGGAAATCATAACATGTGATTTATGGTTGACACAATTACATGTTTTCTTCCCAGGATATTTTATCAGGATTGATGTTCCTTTATGATATATGCCTTACGTACTTCCAAGATTTATGTCTTTACTCAAGATTTTGATGTTTAGATTTTATGTTCAAGTTTTTGCATTCAAATGTTTATGGATTGTTTTATGTTCTCTATGTTTACCCTTACTGAGCATTTGATCTCACCCTTTTTATGTTTTCTTTTCCCCGGGATATAAAGAAAGGTTTAGGTAAGATAACCAAAAGGGGAAGATCTTTATCAGAGAGGTTGAAGATCTTTCACCATGATTATAATATTACGTTCCGAGTTTCTAAAGACACTAAACTAATACGATCTTTGGGCGTCTGTTTTTGTCATGTATTAAGTATTCCGAAAAAGTAAAGTAATGTCCATGTATGTCAAGATTTGGGTCTCTACAATTGGTATTATAGTGAAGGTTTAGTTAACCTTTGGAAACTAGGATGTGAAAACTTTAGTGAGATCCCTAGATATATTTCTAAGGTATGTATAGAGATTTCCCTAAGGTTAAGTTTAAGTATAGGTTATAGTCATAGAATTATGGTAACGATCTTATAATTTAACCTAAGATGTTAGATATTGAAGGTAATCCCCCTTGATTATGACTTCATCCTCTCAAACTATTCTTTTTCGGTTTTAGAAAATGGCTGGAAACGGGAAGATTCATGATAATGGAGGATATGATGGACAATGGAATGATATTCTTCATGACAAACCAAATGAAATTGTATCTGGAGGACCACATATCATTATTATTCCTAATCAGAAATCTCATAATATGATCAATAATCTCAACTTTGGTAAGTTTCCTAACTCAGCTAGTAATAGAAAGATTGAGTTTCATAATGATCATAGAGGAAAGAAAGTTCAATTTCTCTCATGTAAATCATGTGGGAACAGGCATCAAGGAGAATGTTTCAAAGGAATTGGAAGATGCTTTGGGTGCGGAAAATAAGGACACAAACCCAGTAAGTGAAAAGGAAAAGGTTCAGTTGACACCATGGAGAAGGATAATGGTATTACTACGACATCAACAATGATTAGATGTTTTAAATGTGGAATGTTTGGGCATTATGCAGACCAATTCCCTAAGGTAAAATCTCATGAAGAGAATCGGCATGGTCATATGGGTAGTATTTATGTGGATGATGATGAAGAGACTACAAATGATATATGAGATGAAAGAAATGATGAAGCTCAGTCAGTGGTTTAAGAAGTTAGTGGAATGATTGTATGTTTATCAAGAATAATGTATGGTACTATAGAATAAAGAATAATCTAAGGATTGTTACACTATTATTTTTCTTAAAGTATTTGAAATTATATGATTAATGGTACCGGTAACCATGAAAGGTTATTCAGATATTTTTGGAAAGAATATGATATGATCATAATGAATGGATAAGGAGAAAATAATATGTTTGATAGTATTCATGAGCTCGTGATTGATATAAGGACTAAGTGATATCATGGTCTGGGTATATAGAATTTTTAGGATTTTTGGTATGAGGAAAGAGTTAACTTTTGAAAATATTCATGCTTTTACTAAGGTTCAATGGGTATTCCGTTTTCAAGAGAATACATGATTAAGGTATTCACATGTTTTGAATGTGACCAACAAGATATATCTTATGACATATGGGGGAAAAATGAAGGAATTCACATGCTTGGTAGATAAAATTTCTAGTAATCAGACAGAAGTATTTTCGATAAGTCTAAAGGTTGGAATGGACATCATATAGTATTGGTTAAGGAAATAACTTTTTTTCTGAAATGTTATGATAGTATAGTTTTAGAAAAGGGACTACCCATAGGACGGGTGACAACCCATCGTGTCAGACATGGTTGTAGGAATCGAACCCACAACCGAAGTGTGACAGGCCTTTATCTCCTACCACTAGCCTATAGGAAGTCCCTGGTTAGTAGAAACTCTTTTTATTTTATTAAGCAGTACAATAGATTAAGTATAAGTCCATTGTTGGAATCATATACGATTTATCTCACCATAGATGGACGTATGTATTTTTAATAACTTATGCTAACCTTTTTATGATAGAAATAGATGAGATGACTTATCATTCTATCGCAAGATCTGCTAACACTTCATGAATGACAAATTCAACTTCATTTCTTTAAATAGTGATGAAGTGGAAATTGTTCATGGAATGACCAATGATGATATTACACTGAAATCAAGTAAGTATTTATCCTCATGTAAAAGTTCATCAACATTAGGGAAATGATCTTGAAAACCAAAAATGTTGTCCTAGTGCTCTTATATCTAATGAATCAGATAGTACCTTAGATCATCACAAATTTATGGCTTTGTGATTGTTGGCTTTTGATGGTTATATTTCTCTTTCATATCCATATTTTCACCTATGTTGTCCTATGTGGAAACCCAGTGCTAAGTTACTTTGGGTGACTGTTATGATTATAACTTCCCTTTTTAAAATGAAGTTTTAGTATTCCTTTTTATGATGTGGGTTTATATGAAAGAAACTTTCAAGTAGTAAACCATTTATAACTATGATGAATTTCGAGGGAGAAATTCATTTTAAGTCGGGTAGAATGTAACACCCCGAGATTTTATGAGATATATTATTTTTAATTTCTTTGATATCTTCTATTATACACTACACCAAGATTAGCTTGTACTATACGCAACACCTTATTAGCTTGCAGTATACGCAACACTATTCTTGGCTCTTGTTACACACAATTTCAAGTTCGTTTTGTGGAAATTATTTTACGCAACAATAAGTATATATTTTGTTTAATGTATAAATGAAGTATGTTTTGATTATGTTATACGCAACACCAAACGGAGCTTTCACTACATGCATCCCTGACTTGGCTTGCATTACACGCAATCAAGACCTTCCTCGATAGCGTGGGTAGTACGCAATACCGAGTTTCACTAAACGATATATTATTATAATATTATTATGAACTAGCCGTTATTAATAGTAATACCCACTTATGAAATTTTATAAATTTTATTTTTCAAAATGGACTTCATTTTTGGATTCGGAATATCGAAATTAGCCTAGGGTGAATTTTTGGTATTTTTCTGAAAACTTTCAATTTTTGATGAATGGTGAAAACACTGTGTTACTATTTAAAAACCGACTTTTTATATAAATAATTATTTATTTTATTTAAATTTATTTTAAGTCAAAATTGATACATAATACCTATATAATTTCAATGTAATTCATTGGAGTCATTTTATAATAATTTTAGACATATAAAAATTTTATTGGACTTTTCACTGTCTTTTACCCACCTACAAGGAGAGTTTGAAAATTAACATAAAACTTAATTTTACCGCTTCTGTGAGTGGAATTTCAAAAATCCAAGAGACACGATTAATATCAAGGAGTAAAATGTGGTTCAATAAGATAAAAATAATTTTTGGTGAATAGTAACTTTTTACTTTTATTTACCAGGGTTAAAAGTAAATAGGGTAATTAATGGTAAAAATGATATTATTATTAACCTAAAACATGTCCTAATTCTATTGGATAATTGTATTTTGACCAAAAACAACCTTAGGGATAAAATATTACCCTTTAGGTCCACTTGTATTAGATTAGGAAAATTTTTATTATTTTATTTAAAGAAGAATTAAAATAGTTAAAATCAAAGTTTAATAACTAAAACATTTTTAATATAGGGTTATACATAAGATAAATTCGAATATAAATATTAATTAGAAATCTAAAAATATTTCATACATAATGGTATTTTATTTATAATTTTTAGACATTAAATAATTTAATTTATTTATGACACAATGATGATGCAGTAATTACCTTATTAACCAAATATTAACATAATTGATGTTATAAATCCCTAAATAAATGTAATTTTAGACTTTTTATGAATTAAAATAATTTTCTAGGTTAATATGAAATGTTAGTATTGATTTAATTAACTTGTTTTGAATTAATCATGCTGTTATGATTTTCAAAAAAATCAAGTACCAAATAGTGTCAAAATTGACATAAATAGTTTTTAAAAAAATATTATATTATTAATTGTTATTTTATTCCTAAAAATCTACGGTTCGGCCAAATGACTTATATAAGGATATATATATATATTAATAATGAAACACTTTGGGTTCTTTTGGCTTGTTATAGTAACTTTATTAACCATATAGTGTAAGAAAAAAAAGACACGGTAAAAGTTAAATTATTTAACTTAGAGTTAAATCTAAATTATAGGGATAAAATAGTAACCTAAACTTGTCTAAAATATATTTTTTGAGATTATTTATACCCATACCCACCTTAGCTTCTAAATAAATCTATTTGGATCTATTAAAAGCAGAATATGACTTTATTATAAAATAATATTTTAAGTTTTCCTAAGGTGCCCCTCTCCTCCCTTATAAAAAGGGTACCCCTTCCCTCTTCTCTTCACACCATTTTGAGCCTTTAAGATAGGCCAACCCCTGAAAATTCATCTTTCCAACCTCTCTAGTTATATCATAGAGGTTCTGGTCTTCTCAAAAGACCAACTCTAGTTCCCTAAGAATAAGTTTAAAGGAGGTGCGTCGAAGAAGATGTAATCTCTTCTACCGATTCTTTCAAGTTTTCTTTCTTCTTAATCTTCTTCTTATTTAGTTGTTTCATTATAAAGTAATAACATAAGTATCTCTAATATACTGATATGTTATTATAAATATTAAACAACCATATTTCACCTTCTATCCATCCTACAGAAAATGAAATCACCGCGCGTGCGTACATACGGAATACTGTCTCCACTTCGTGGTGTAATATGTTTTTCCACCACCACCTTACTTGGATGGGTATAATGGTGTAAAGAATAAATATATATGATTATTATAACATCATACTAATTCTAAGATATTATATCATCCCCTCCAATTACATTCAATAAGTATGGGAACGATATCATCGCTCGTGCGTACGTACGGATTACCGTCTCCACGACGTGATGAGATTCATTTTCCATGTTAGAAATTCAAGAATGATTATAAAGTATATATAATAAGTAATCATGAAATATATGAAATAATAATGCTACTTATTTATGTATATATATATATATATTTATGTAATCTACTTAATTCCATTCAATTCAATAAGGAAACAAAAAACAGCGTTCATGCGTACGTACGACCTACTGTCTCCATGAACGGTGTATTTCATTTCATTTATATATCTATTATATATATATATATACTGAATATATATATGATATATAAAACATGA
The DNA here is from genome assembly GCA_963277665.1 of Viscum album. Taxonomy (NCBI): domain Eukaryota; kingdom Viridiplantae; phylum Streptophyta; class Magnoliopsida; order Santalales; family Viscaceae; genus Viscum; species Viscum album. Next base: position 256,502,444 of record OY728119.1, read on the forward strand.
TTTACATTCTGGAAGTAATTAAATAAAGATATAAGTAATAATAATATCAAGAACAACAAGTCCAAACACGTATGATAAATAAAACGATTTTACCCAAAACGTTGCTTTAACATGGAATTTACAAAAGAACGGGTAATATAAAGTCATAAGTGAACAATATATGATATAATAACTATGAATATGATTCTTTAATAAGTCAATGATATTATTTAAATCATTATATAGTAGGTTCGGATACGTACGAATCATATCGGACCTAAGGTAAGGGATAATTATTCCAATCTCATTCTTATCTGTGATTGTTTATACGTATGTATTTACTGGGGTTATATTTTTCATCCATGTCCATAAAATGTTTTTCATAAAGTTTTTAATATTATTCCATGTATTTTTAAAGTTATTTTTACCCTTCTTTGACTTTTACTTTGTGTTATGGATGAAATATTTCTTTTGTTTACCATACGTGGTACTTTTTTGACTTTTCCAGCAAAAGTATGAGAAGAATGTTTTTTTAAACTTATACAGCATGAATGGATTTTTACGGTTTCATAACACCTTATTTTTAGGAAGATTACTCTACAATATTTCATAACTATTTTCAACAAAATCCTTTTCTTTTAAAATTGCATGGCATTTTGTGAAAAGAAAATGATTTTGAAGAAGAAAGGATATTTTCCTCAAGAATTCATTTCAAGTGTTTTATCAAAACCATTTTCCATCAAAGATGACATTATTTCATATGTTTATGTTTCAAGTATAATGTCTCTATGATTTACATGGTTTCACTTTTCTTATGATGAAATGATATCCATTTGTTTTATATGGATTATGTTGTGATGGGATGATGTTTATGAAACCCATTTTATTCTTTGGGTTATGATGAATGATTTATGTTTATGTTGTGGCACACATAAGAATGATTTCAATATGATATGGGTGGGACCTATATCTCCCTCCAATGCATTGGGTAAAGATTTATATCTCATGATATATACATGGCTGGAACGGTAAGTTAATCTGGTTCAGTGATACAGGACTGGAACGAGGAGTGAACTCGATTCAGAAAGGGACTTTGTCCACTAAGATGGTATTGGCAGCAATGTCTTGGCTACTATGGAAATCATAACATGTGCTTAATGATTTCCACAATTACATGTTTTCTTCCTAGTCTATTTTATCAAGATTGTTGTTACTTTATGATATATTCCTTACGTACTTCCAAGATTTATGTGTTTGCTCAAGATTTTGATGTTTAGATTTTATGTTCAAGTTTTTGCATTCAAATGTTTGTGGATTGTTTTATGTTCTCTATATTTACCCTTACTTAGAATTTGAGCTCACCCTTTTTATTTTTTCTTTTCCCCAGGATATAAATAAATCTTTTAGGTAAGATAACCAAAAGGGGAAGATCTTTATGGGAGATGTTGAAGATCTTTCACCATGATTAGAATATTACGTTCCGAGTTTCCAAAGACACAAACTAATACGATCTTTGGGCGTCTGTTTTTGCCATGTATTAAGTATTCCGCAAAAGTAATGTAATGTCCATGTACGTCAATATTTGTGTCTCTACATCCATGTTCATTATAGTTACTATAATGGGTGACTTGTAACTATTTATGAATTTTATATTTCCTTCCATGAGTACTTTAGTCTTTATCATATAATATGAAACCAACAATGAACATTTCCAGTGATTTTTAACCCATGAAGGGTGTTTTCTTAATTAATGAGTTAAAATATTGATGTATAATTTTTATAACCAAAAATGATTGTTTAAATATTTATATCATTTTAATTTAAATTAAATTTTCCTAATCAACCATTATATAATTTCATAGCATTTCTCAAATAGGTGGTCAAACCGACCCAAACATGAACATACCATGATTAAATGATGATTATACAGTGGTTTTGTTGAAATATCATTATAATAGAGGAATAATGATATCATTAAATATTTACTAGTGTGATATATCATAATTTAAAGGAACTATAATAAAAATTTATGGATTTGAAAATATTACATAATATGAATAAGAAGGTTTTCCTCTTAATACGGTTGTTTTAAATGATTGAATTAACTATGATCATTTTTTATCATATAATTATTAGGTTATATAATTTATTATACCAAAAAATTAATGATGTCGTAAAAATAATATTTATTTATTAAACCCATTATTAGGACCATCCATGAATGGGGGTAATGAAATGATAAACAGAAATCAATTGTACCATGGAGGTGGTAGTCCATAAGTATGCATGGTTAGAGATTTCATTTTCCATAGAATATAATAAAGTAGTAATTTTGGTTATTTTTTCAAAATCATAAACATGATATAAATATCATAATTATTTATTAAATTCCCCTATTATACCAGCCTTGTAATGCGGTGAAGGAAAAAAAATATTTCTTCATGGAGGAGGTAGTTCTCACATCGCACAAATTACAGTTTCAGTTTTCTTAATAGAAAAGGGAAATTTTGATTAATGATTATTCTTATAGTATAATAAAATTAAATATATAATCAATTCTAATTTCATTACATAGGTATATAAAAATTAGAATTGGAAAATAAAAATAGAAAAGAAAGAAGTCATGTAAAAAATGACTAATCACATTGTGCAGTTTTATATTTCCCTTTCAAACCAGGATCCTATTGGCAGTGGAGGCACCCTATAGATCGGTGCACTTACTTAGATCCATGTTATATAAGAGTTAGTTCCACCAACTATAGCTTTTATATCCTTTCTTCCAGTCTAACCATCTTTTTCATGGCCCCCTCTAGCATATTCTCAAACATCTGAAGTTATTTGGGTGTGGCCTTCGATGCTCCTTGATATCTCACCACTCCTGATCTCATTTGACCCTCCTCCCCATTCCCTCAAGTTAATTATCCTAGGTAATAATCTTATGTCTTCTTTAAGCATTCTTCCCTCGGTCCCTCTAATCCCTTTAAAGACTAAGGCTTGGTAATTAGTAGAATTATGCTTAGTTCAATCACTTTATGAATGAGGACTTATAGTGCCTTTAAGTTACCATCCATAGTATCTGATCATGAAATTTGGGTAATATCATCCACATTTGGATTTATTTTCATTTTTTTCAATTATTAGGGTTTATTAGGTAAGTCCATAATTTGTTTTTTTTTATTTTGGATTTTTTTTCATCCACCTATTTTGAGAGCTCGATTTTATTAGGTCTTGGGAAAGGGATGGGAGAACCTATGACCAGTAGAGATTTATCCTCCTTCAGTGGATTTTAGATGTCTATTGAGGAAAAGATTCCCCCTAGACAACACTCTAGGTTCATCTTCCAAGATTCCCTATTCCCTTTCAAAACTCATCCAACCTGAAATTATTTGGGAATGGCCTTGGAAATTTCTTATGAGAAGATAACGCTACCCTTAAGATTGAGCATGGAATGGTAGATCATATTTGTGTGGAGTTGTATTTGGCCTCTTTCATACCATATAGAATTATATAGTGGGTAAGGAATGATTTTACATTTTGGAAAAAATATTTTCTATTCAAGTTCTCTAGGTTTCTTCTCTTTTAATCCTTGCAAAGAAAACTGATATCCATGTGAAGAAACCATGGTGGTAGAATCCCCTCCTTGGTTTTAAGTATGGGAACATATTTTGGAGTCTTTTTAGATGATTTCTACTATTTACCCTCTCTATGAGTTTATGGATAGGATTTTGAAGTCCCATTGGCTCAAGAGGATGTCTAACCTAGATTCAGGGAGGGATGGACTGATGGAATTGATGTTGTGGCCCGAGTCTTAGTTCCTGATTTCAATCTCTCAATTGGAGTAGGATCATCCTTATATTGATATAATTTTTTCTCTTAACCCTTAATCTCTAGATAGGCATACCAGAAAGTATTTTGAATGCGCAAAGGATTCATCCTCGATCTCCCTAAAGAATAAACTCTACAGTGAATTAATGACCTCTAGTGGATCAATTCCAAAGGATTCTCCTTCTTATCTACCAAAATAATAACCCCCTCCACCTTATAGCTACCTAGAGTCATGTATTCATCTTGGTTCAAGGATTTTTAATACCTCGACTCTGGGTAAGATAGTCAGTGTAGAGTTTCCTGATTCTCAAGGGATCCCATCATCTGGTCTAGTGGTTCTTCTAATAGTGTCTTATAACTTCTTAAATGATCTATATAAAATTAGTGAATACCTCCCCCTTATCCTCCTCCTAAAACCTAGAAAATAGACCAAATACATCCCCCCACTACCAATATTATTTTCCCTAGATCTATGAATAATCATATCAACTTGGAATCTCTATACTTTCCCAAAGGTTATTCGGGTCTTGAGGTCTGACCCCTCCAATCCCCATGATCTCTTCTATAATTTGGAATTATATGGGTATCAGATCCCCAAAAATAGTGAATATATCATTAAAATAATTATAAGTATATAAATAAGGTTTTTAAAATTCATAAACTAGAACACTGATCACAGAACATTGAAGACTATGTTCTAAAACTCCCCATGTCCAACAATATGAACAACATCCCGATCAATTATCACATTTGGATCATCTAGAATTATTATCTCAAAGTGTTTCCCATTGATGGTTCTTTTCATAACATCACCATGAATTTCATAAAGTACCAAGTTTCTTGATTCCTTGTATTTTCTTTCTAGACATGAAGCTGGGGAAAGAGATTCCCTTTGGAATATCCTCTCTTTCTTTAATATAAGTCCCTCAGTTTGGTTTATAGGTTTGTATTTCAACACTATCATGGAGAAGTTAAAAAATTAGTTTTGTGGTTTCTATTCTGACAATGATATTGGGGATTTCCTAGAATTTTCAGCCCAAAAAAAACTTCTAGACCTGGGCTTCTGTAGGAACAAATTCACTTTCAATAATAACAAATTTGGAAGTAGAAATATTGGAGTATTCTAGATATATTCTTGGGAAGCATCAATGATATCTTGAAATTATAAAACTCCAATATAAAGAACTTGCCCTGATACCTATCAAGCCACTATCTATAATTCTCTAAGTCACTCTATCCATATATGAGGATAAACTCTTATTTAATTCCATTCAATGGATAAGTCTTAATGTCTTTAAATAAAAGTATATTTCCTCATTATTATAGACTACTCAAGGGAATCCTTAGGTTATCCTCCAAAAAAACTCTGGAGGTCAAAAGAGAAAATCATGATGTGTTCAAACAACCATCCTTCCCATGTATCCCCTTTCCAAGAGATGCAATAGGTGATTGGCTAGATTGACAGTTATTTGTAAAATCAATTGTATGATGAAACCTTTTTCTAATTTCCCAAAAACATAGAATCTTGGTAGATGTCCTTTTGGAGGAAGAACATAAGGTAATATAAATTCCAAGTGAAAATTGATTGAGGTATGGCGACATGAGCAAGATATATTTTCATTCTTACATAAGGAATAATTTTTTTGGGTAAAATAAATAGAAATCTAGATGACGGTTCTCACTCTAGTGAGGCTGGAATCACTGGACACCTCACAGTTTCCCATTTCTTAGACTTACATGAATACCCAGGATAGGTCTCTAAAGTGGAGCCCAATCCGTTTGATCCAAATGAATCTATTTTTAAAATCATCTCTATATCTATTGAAATCCTAGATAACTATATCTTTGAAAAAACTTTCAAATGAGGAGATTCTTAAGGATATCAAGTCTCTCAATCATGATAATGCCCCAATTCCCTAGGTCCTGTAACATTTCTAGGATCTTTCTACTTAATAGCTTTTGATATGGTGAAATATAATGTTATTAATGTTTTCTATGATTTATTAAATGGAGGGGTGCTTCCCAAAGATCTCTATACCATACTGCATGTACTTAGTCTTGAGGTGAGCATCGCAAATGAGTTTTTCTGTGTTCGTTCTATTAGTTCATGTAGCTTCCCATATAAGATTATCGCCTCTATTATAAAAAAAGGCTTAGTAATCACATGGGGCCTCATATTTCACAAGAACAGTGTAGTTTCATCAAATTCAAGAACATCCAAGGGGAAATTATCATGGCTCAAAAGATGATCTTTGATCTTGATAGGTGGGTGTTCAGTTCCAACATCATGATCAAAATTGATATAGAGAAGGAATACAACAATATTTGATAGATCTTATTCATATAATTCATTAGGAATTTTATTTTATCTGAGTGTGTCTTTGACCTTTTTTATAGTTATTTTATTCTCCAGGATTTATTGTATCTCTAAAGGGAAGGTATTTTGGTTTATTCAAGTCCATAAAGGGAATCCATCTAGGCAACCCTCTTTCAAAGAGTCTCTTTAACCATTCTCAATATATCATCAGTAGAAAATTGACTTTCACTATCTCTAATATTTTTGTGCATCCTTATATAGTTTAGTATGGGTTTATGGGACCTTCACATATCTTTTTTGGTCAATGAAATTCGTATCTTCATCAATTACATGAGTAACTCTATTCTAATCTTTAAAAGTATTACCAAAACATACTATTTAAAGAGTGTCCAACTCATCAACACCAAAAAAACAAAACTATTTATCTCAAAATATTTCATGATAAAGTGCTCCAAGCTCATTAAGGAGAGGCTAGGAATCACCAAAATAAAAATCCCTATGTATTATCTTGGTGCTCCAATTTCAAACAAAAGGAGTTGAATTCAACATTTTTATGAAATCCTAAAATAAATCATCAGAAGAATCTTAAATTGGGAAAGCATATTTATTTATTTTGGGGTGTTATCTCTCTAGTTAATAGTGTGTTATCTACAGTCCCAATGAAAATCTAATTAGTTTGAAATAATCCAAAGACTAATGTCTATAACATTGAACATGTTCTCAACTCTCTCATTTGGGATCCTCCTAAAGAGGGGTGGCATCATTGGTCTAGATCAACTGGGCTAGAAAAACCTATTAGGGAGGGGAAAATTAACTATAACATCATATCTAAACATATTGTATGGATATAGGAAATTTTATCTTAGGAGGAACTCTTGAGGAACTCTCTTTGGGATATGTCCATCAGAAAAAACATGGGTCTTCTATAGTTTTTTGGATTGAGGGGTCTTTAGGATCCCATCTTTGGTGAATTATTCAAGATATTATCAAATTTATTCATTAAATTACCTACTAGATCATTGTAATAGGTGACATATCCTTCTATAAATACAACTAAGATGAACTTCATCTCTTCTTCCCAATATTCCCTATTTTGGACCTCAGTTTCATTTAGGACTTAAACTTTACTCAATTATTATAAGTGGTACTCATAATGATCAAAGATACATTTTCTATATCATTATTCTTGATAATAAACCTGACCATTGTATATTATAGCTAGTACCTTAAAGATCCTACACTTTTACCTAATTATAGGATATCATTCATGATCTCTAAAGCTATGACCACATGGGTAGTAGATTTAGGTGCAAAAAAATATAATAAAATTTAATTTTTTTACTTTAGAACATCAAACATTCAGTGCTCCCTATGTATGAAAATTTCCAAAGGAAATTCATTTTCTATTCTTTGAAATTACTATATTGGTTGAGTGCCAAATCTGACACTGAGTTCCATTTGTTTTTGGAGGGGGATTGGACCCATCTTATTTAGGTCACTCTCAGGAGGAAGTATTCTAGATTTTAATCTATTAGTCATTCATTATTTTCCTTATTCAATGATTATACAAGGTTTATTTTTAATGATCTAGTAAGTAGTACCCCCTTTATAATGTGTTGATTGGTGATCTAGGAATATCGTAATGTTTCTCGCCACCAAAGAATATCTCCCAATTGTAATTCCCTCAAATCTAGGCTGCTTGAGAGGGTCCCCTACCTCAGTAACCTATACAATGATTCTAGTCTAATAGCTGTAGTGAAAATTCATATTTCTGACACTGTTGAATCTTGTATAATGGTATAACCAAGAAATGTTGGATCTTTGGTTCATTGGACACCTCCAAACCAAGGCTTTGAACTCAAAACAAAAGGATCATACAACCATGGGAGTACACATGAAGGAGAACTATTTTAGGATAGATTAGTATTTTTTATCATGGATTTCTTAGTCTTTATGGGATATAGTTCCTTGCTTTAAATGAATCTCAATCCATGCTCACTCGTCTCACCATTTTTAGGTCTAACAATATTTTTCTTTTCGTTGTCAAATCATAATCATCCTTTCATTTAAATTCTCTCTTGTTCATCCACCCGAGTCATTGAATAACCTCTTATACCACAAGAAAATATAGAAATATTTTTTCATTAAATGTTGAAATCCATCACACCTTGTATGAAAGGAATAAATAGGTGGATATTTTTTCCTCAAAAGGTGATCAAGCAATGGGGATGATCATTTTTTGAGTTTAGGTTCTTTATTAGGAGATTGTATTAATTTCATCTGAGTGTATTACCTTGGTCTTAATCACTTTTGGTCCATATAGTTACTCTCCTCCATCTTCTCCCCCTTCCCTTTTCTTTCTGCATAATAATAAAAATTCAATTTTTAGTTAGAATGAAATTTTGTAAAACTTTTGACTTAATATAAAGGTAGAACATGTTAAACATGTCAAGTATAACCAAAATTGATAAATAATTTAGTGGTGAAGAGATAAATTTGGGAAACACCTCATACACTCAATTATAGAAATGTTTTTATCATGTTTTAATCCCTTTAACCCTTGAATTATTGTACAGAACTCAACCCCAACATCCCATTGCCAGAAGTTTCTTTATTACATTTACATTAGATATAAGAAATCACATACAAAAGGACTAATTATTATAGTAGTATTTTTAAACTATATACAAACTTGGATCTCAAATTATATTTGGAAACAGAAAATACAAAACATAGTGAGAGTAAATATTTTTCATCCTTGAACTCATTAAATGAATCATTTATCATATATTGGGGAAATGAAACAAAATAAGGGTGAACTTAGATACTAAGTAAGGGTTATGTATAGTATAATATATCGTAAATAAATATTGAATAATCAATATATCAAGGTAAATAACTAAAACACATGTCATTTAATCAATATCTTTATCACAAAGAATAATATCGAAGGATTAAATGATGATCAAATGATGCCATATAAAATGATCGCATGATCTTGAAACTTATACATAGATATTATAACTAATAAAAGAATCACATGGACATTAATAACTGATTTCATAATGATATAATCATAATGATTGACATCTGAAACTTACCATTGATTCCTTCTTCCAAGACAGTTTAAACTAAGGGTAGGTATACACCAAAATCCCTTTTAATAAGGCTAGCCAACTAGTTTGTCTCATTTGACCTACCAATAAATCAAGTGTTTATGTAATTATGGGCCCTAACAATCACTTAATTATTCCAATTCATTCATCATATGGATAAACAATACAACTTAATCAATATTATGTATTCAAAAACTATTTTTATAAGAATAAATAGCATATGGAATGTCAATACTTTCCCTGGTCAAAGTGTTTATAAAATATATAGAGAAGCAATAAGGATGATATGATTACAACATATCCATAGGGTATAATAAAAGGGTTTTTTATGAATATAAATACCATAATAGGATCATTAAAAACATTCTTGAGGAAAATAAACTTTTTATTTTGAAATCTCTTTTTCAAAACTATAAATTTCTAGAATATTAGGAAAAAAAATTGTTGAAAAGAAACATATTAAATTTTTAAATAAATATTCAAATTATTGATTTTTCATAAAGGAAAGAAAATTTATTCATGTCGTCTACGTTAAAAAGACATTCATTTCCCAATTTGGTAATAAAATTCAAAATGTACCTCATTTGGAAAATTATTGGAAGATTCCTTTTAAACCATTTTTTAAAAGTCAAAAATGGGTAAAAATGACTTTAATAAATAATTATATAATAGTTAAAATATTATTTAAAACAATTTAAGGAAGATATAGAAATGGGAAAAAATATTTTTCAACAAGTAGAAAAAAAAGTCGATTTTCCTTAAAAAAATTATTATGTTATATTGAGTAATTGAAGATAATAAAATGAAAGGAAAAAATCTAATTTATAAAAATAACTTACAGATAAGAAAATAGATTTTTTTAAGATATAAATATCAAATGATTCCCCTAGAGGACGTTTAAACATAAACAATCTCAAATAATAATGAGATTGTGAAATAAACCCTTACAACTTTGGTAACATTTGAATATTATACCCATGAAATAATAACTTAAAATGAAACTTTAAATATAATTAACATAATTATAATCATGATATAACATGTAAAGTGGGTTGTGTTGTACCTCTCGAACCCCTCAAGGTTTTATTTTCATGATCACAATCACCCTCATATTTATCTAACCCTCTTTCAAGTGTTTTTGGATTGATAGGAATCAAATCATGTGGCCAAGGAATTGGGCCAAGCAAGCTTAAGTGGCAAAGGAACACAAGTGGACTGAAAATCAGTCCACCGGCCAACCGGTGGCTTCACCACCGGTCGGTCGGTGGACCCTGGGAAGGATGCTGAGCCACTGCCATCTCACCGGCCAACCGGTGGCCAAGCACCGGCCAGCCGGTGGCACCCAGATTGAACAGGGTTTGCTACTGCCTCACCACCGGCCAGCCGGTGGCTCTGGCACCGGTCAGCCGGTGGTGCCTGGAAAAGAAGACTCAGCCACTGTCAAGGCACCGGCCAGCCGGTGGCCCTGCACCGGCCAGCCGGTGGCCCTGCACCGGCCAGCCGGTAGCACTGGTCAAACTAGCCGTTGGCTTTGACCAGTCAACTCCAAAAGCCTCCCAACGGCTCCGAGGCCTTTTCCAACGGCTCCAAAGCCCTCCAACGGATACTTGAAGGTTCCTAGCCTATAAATAAAGGCCTAGGAAGCACCGGATCATCACCCAAGCCACCGTACACATTTTTACATCTTTGGCGAAGCTCCGACGGATTGTTCCAAGGGAACCCAAAGTGCTCCAACAACTTCCACATCCAAGAGCACCTCCATAGAAGCTTGGAAGCGGCCCTCAAACATCATCAATCAATCAAAGGCGCCCAAGGCTTCTCCATTACGGGTTTTATTGTTTATCTCTTTTTGAGCTTTAAAATTGGGTTTGTGCCTACAAACCCCAACCCTTTTCTCATCCCCTCTTTCTTTGGGTTCTCACACCACCACTAAGGTGTGAAGAGGTTTTCTCAAGCTTTTCCTTTAAAAGGCTTGTGTCTCGGTGAGCTAGTCTTCACCCGTAAAAAGACTAGTGGGTTATTGCTTAACCATTAAAAGCATTGGGTTCTTGCTAAACCACAAAAAGCAAGCTGTAATAGGTCCTAGTGCTACCTCAAAGCCTAGTGGGTTTCTTGCTAAAACCATTGAAAAGCAAGCGGTAGGAATCTCTCAACGGTTGAGTTGGGAGCGGAGACGTAGGCCGGGTTTTGGCCGAACTCCGTTATCAATTTTGTGTGTCTTGCCTTCTTTATTTCCGCTGCATTTATACTTTGATTTTAATTTGTCATTCATTTTTTTAAAAGGCAATTCACCCCCCCTCTTGCCATCACTCCTTGGGGTGTTTTCTCCGACCTAACAATTGGTATCAGAGGAAGTATTTGAATAATTCCTTAACCGGTTTCAAATTAAAGATCCTTTTTGATGGCTTCTACCGCTTCAACCTCTTACGCCCCCGAAGGCTATTCATTGGGTCGTGCTCCATTTTTTGATGGAACCGACTATTCTTTTTGGAAAACCCGCATGACTACATTTCTTAAAAGCATTGGTTTTTCTATTTTTAAAATTGTCATGCATGGTTATACTCTCTCTTCTTCCGATGAGTCTAAGTGGACCACCGTAGACATTGCAAATTTTGAGCTTGATGGCAAAGCCATGAACGCTCTTCATTGTGGACTTGACCGTAATGTTTTTGATTGTATTTCTTCTTGTACATCTTCTCATGATATTTGGAAATTTTTAGAACTTACCTATGAAGGTACTAAGAAGGCTCCAAAGCAAGAACCCGCTCAAAAGCAAGACCCCGATGCAAAATCCGTGCCCAATTGCCCACTTCACAAGAAAAGGGCCAAAAAGGAGAAGAAGAAGGCTTCAAAGGCAACTTCGAGTGACACCTCCTCATCATCCTCCTCCTCCTCCTCCTCGAGCGACAAAGGTACAAAATGCCTAATGGCATTTCACGAGGTAACATCTTCCTCCTCCTCCTCTTGCTCTTCAAATTCAAATTCTTTAAATCATTTATCTTATGAAGAACTCTCACACGCTAGAGACCAACTAGAAAATGGTTTTCATGAGCTTTCTTCAAAATTTGTCGCTTTAAAAAAGTCTTTCAAAAAACTCTCCTCCGAAAAAGACCAACTTCTCAAAGAGAAGGAGGAGATGTCCTTAAAAATCCAAAATTTTCCAAATGTTGATTCCATGGAATCAACCATCAAAGACCTTAGAGAGACCCTAGCCAAGTTCACCCAAGGTGAACAAAATCTGTCCAAACTCTTGGGTTCTCAACGAGTATCCCGAACCACCAATGGACTTGGCTATACCAACCAAGCCTCCTCCTCCCATGCACCCACTGTTTTTGTAAGGGGGAGCTCTAGCTTTAAATTTTGTAACTATTGCAAAAAACCCGGGCACATGATATATGAATGTAATTGTAAGAACGCCCGGTATGGTAGGCCCAAATCTATTTTTTATTCCGACGAATTTTATAGGAGAAGACCCGCCATGAGACAAGTATGGATTGAAAAATCCCTTCTTGCGAGTCTCTCCGGGCCTAAAATCATCTCTTTCCAAAATTCCTCTCCCCGGTGACTTTTTGTTTTTATTTAGGGGGAGTTAGGATCTTTTAAGCTTTTTTTGTAATTTCAAAATTTTCGATTCAAACTTTCAATTTCAACTCTTGGTTTCAAAATTTTCAATTCAAAATTTTTCATCTCGATTTTGATTCAAAACTTTCAATTCAAACTGTTATTCAATTTTCATTTCAAAATTTTCAACAATTGGTTCAAAATCTTGTTTTTCAAACCAATTCCCTCAATCAAGTTTTATGCCCCACTCTATTTTGATAATCACAAAGGGGGAGAAATTTCTTGATTGATTGGGGGAGAATCCTTTTCATCATGGTTAAGCATTTCCTTTCAATTTTAGTATTTTTCATTGTTTGTTTTCGTGATTGTGATCATCAAAATAGGGGGAGATTGTTGTACCTCTCGAACCCCTCAAGGTTTTATTTTCATGATCACAATAACCCTCATATTTATCTAACCCTCTTTCAAGTGTTTTTGGATTGATAGGAATCAAATCATGTGGCCAAGGAATTGGGCCAAGCAAGCTTAAGTGGCAAAGGAACACAAGTGGACTGAAAATCAGTCCACCGGCCAACCGGTGGCTTCACCACCGGTCGGCCGGTGGACCCTGGGAAGGATGTTGAGCCACTGCCATCTCACCGGCCAACCGGTGGCCAAGCACCGGCCAGCCGGTGGCACCCAGATTGAACAGGGTTTGCTACTGCCTCACCACCGGCCAGCCGGTGGCTCTGGCACCGGTCAGCCGGTGGTGCCTGGAAAAGAAGACTCAGCCACTGTCAAGGCACCGGCCAGCCGATGGCCCTGCACCGGCCAGCCGGTAGCACTGGTCAAACTAGCCGTTGGCTTTGACCAGTCAACTCCAAAAGCCTCCCAACGGCTCCGAGGCCTTTTCCAACGGCTCCAAAGCCCTCCAACGGATACTTGAAGGTTCCTAGCCTATAAATAAAGGCCTAGGAAGCACCGGATCATCACCCAAGCCACCGTACACATTTTTACATCTTTGGCGAAGCTCCGACGGATTGTTCCAAGGGAACCCAAAGTGCTCCAACAACTTCCACATCCAAGAGCACCTCCATAGAAGCTTGGAAGCGGCCCTCAAACATCATCAATCAATCAAAGGCGCCCAAGGCTTCTCCATTACGGGTTTTATTGTTTATCTCTTTTTGAGCTTTAAAATTGGGTTTGTGCCTACAAACCCCAACCCTTTTCTCATCCCCTCTTTCTTTGGGTTCTCACACCACCACTAAGGTGTGAAGAGGTTTTCTCAAGCTTTTCCTTTAAAAGGCTTGTGTCTCGGTGAGCTAGTCTTCACCCGTAAAAAGACTAGTGGGTTATTGCTTAACCATTAAAAGCATTGGGTTCTTGCTAAACCACAAAAAGCAAGCTGTAATAGGTCCTAGTGCTACCTCAAAGCCTAGTGGGTTTCTTGCTAAAACCATTGAAAAGCAAGCGGTAGGAATCTCTCAACGGTTGAGTTGGGAGCGGAGACGTAGGCCGGGTTTTGGCCGAACTCCGTTATCAATTTTGTGTGTCTTGCCTTCTTTATTTCCGCTGCATTTATACTTTGATTTTAATTTGTCATTCATTTTTTTAAAAGGCAATTCACCCCCCCTCTTGCCATCACTCCTTGGGGTGTTTTCTCCGACCTAACAATTGGTATCAGAGGAAGTATTTGAATAATTCCTTAACCGGTTTCAAATTAAAGATCCTTTTTGATGGCTTCTACCGCTTCAACCTCTTACGCCCCCGAAGGCTATTCATTGGGTCGTGCTCCATTTTTTGATGGAACCGACTATTCTTTTTGGAAAACCCGCATGACTACATTTCTTAAAAGCATTGGTTTTTCTATTTTTAAAATTGTCATGCATGGTTATACTCTCTCTTCTTCCGATGAGTCTAAGTGGACCACCGTAGACATTGCAAATTTTGAGCTTGATGGCAAAGCCATGAACGCTCTTCATTGTGGACTTGACCGTAATGTTTTTGATTGTATTTCTTCTTGCACATCTTCTCATGATATTTGGAAATTTTTAGAACTTACCTATGAAGGTACTAAGAAGGCTCCAAAGCAAGAACCCGCTCAAAAGCAAGACCCCGATGCAAAATCCGTGCCCAATTGCCCACTTCACAAGAAAAGGGCCAAAAAGGAGAAGAAGAAGGCTTCAAAGGCAACTTCGAGTGACACCTCCTCATCATCCTCCTCCTCCTCCTCCTCGAGCGACAAAGGTACAAAATGCCTAATGGCATTTCACGAGGTAACATCTTCCTCCTCCTCCTCTTGCTCTTCAAATTCAAATTCTTTAAATCATTTATCTTATGAAGAACTCTCACACGCTAGAGACCAACTAGAAAATGGTTTTCATGAGCTTTCTTCAAAATTTGTCGCTTTAAAAAAGTCTTTCAAAAAACTCTCCTCCGAAAAAGACCAACTTCTCAAAGAGAAGGAGGAGATGTCCTTAAAAATCCAAAATTTTCCAAATGTTGATTCCATGGAATCAACCATCAAAGACCTTAGAGAGACCCTAGCCAAGTTCACCCAAGGTGAACAAAATCTGTCCAAACTCTTGGGTTCTCAACGAGTATCCCGAACCACCAATGGACTTGGCTATACCAACCAAGCCTCCTCCTCCCATGCACCCACTGTTTTTGTAAGGGGGAGCTCTAGCTTTAAATTTTGTAACTATTGCAAAAAACCCGGGCACATGATATATGAATGTAATTGTAAGAACGCCCGGTATGGTAGGCCCAAATCTATTTTTTATTCCGACGAATTTTATAGGAGAAGACCCGCCATGAGACAAGTATGGATTGAAAAATCCCTTCTTGCGAGTCTCTCCGGGCCTAAAATCATCTCTTTCCAAAATTCCTCTCCCCGGTGACTTTTTGTTTTTATTTAGGGGGAGTTAGGATCTTTTAAGCTTTTTTTGTAATTTCAAAATTTTCGATTCAAACTTTCAATTTCAACTCTTGGTTTCAAAATTTTCAATTCAAAATTTTTCATCTCGATTTTGATTCAAAACTTTCAATTCAAACTGTTATTCAATTTTCATTTCAAAATTTTCAACAATTGGTTCAAAATCTTGTTTTTCAAACCAATTCCCTCAATCAAGTTTTATGCCCCACTCTATTTTGATAATCACAAAGGGGGAGAAATTTCTTGATTGATTGGGGGAGAATCCTTTTCATCATGGTTAAGCATTTCCTTTCAATTTTAGTATTTTTCATTGTTTGTTTTGGTGATTGTGATCATCAAAATAGGGGGAGATTGTTGTACCTCTCGAACCCCTCAAGGTTTTATTTTCATGATCACAATAACCCTCATATTTATCTAACCCTCTTTCAAGTGTTTTTTGATTGATAGGAATCAAATCATGTGGCCAAGGAATTGGGCCAAGCAAGCTTAAGTGGCAAAGGAACACAAGTGGACTGAAAATCAGTCCACCGGCCAACCGGTGGCTTCACCACCGGTCGGCCGGTGGACCCTGGGAAGGATGTTGAGCCACTGCCATCTCACCGGCCAACCGGTGGCCAAGCACCGGCCAGCCGGTGGCACCCAGATTGAACAGGGTTTGCTACTGCCTCACCACCGGCCAGCCGGTGGCTCTGGCACCGGTCAGCCGGTGGTGCCTGGAAAAGAAGACTCAGCCACTGTCAAGGCACCGGCCAGCCGGTGGCCCTGCACCGGCCAGCCGGTAGCACTGGTCAAACTAGCCGTTGGCTTTGACCAGTCAACTCCAAAAGCCTCCCAACGGCTCCGAGGCCTTTTCCAACGGCTCCAAAGCCCTCCAACGGATACTTGAAGGTTCCTAGCCTATAAATAAAGGCCTAGGAAGCACCGGATCATCACCCAAGCCACCGTACACATTTTTACATCTTTGGCGAAGCTCCGACGGATTGTTCCAAGGGAACCCAAAGTGCTCCAACAACTTCCACATCCAAGAGCACCTCCATAGAAGCTTGGAAGCGGCCCTCAAACATCATCAATCAATCAAAGGCGCCCAAGGCTTCTCCATTACGGGTTTTATTGTTTATCTCTTTTTGAGCTTTAAAATTGGGTTTGTGCCTACAAACCCCAACCCTTTTCTCATCCCCTCTTTCTTTGGGTTCTCACACCACCACTAAGGTGTGAAGAGGTTTTCTCAAGCTTTTCCTTTAAAAGGCTTGTGTCTCGGTGAGCTAGTCTTCACCCGTAAAAAGACTAGTGGGTTATTGCTTAACCATTAAAAGCATTGGGTTCTTGCTAAACCACAAAAAGCAAGCTGTAATAGGTCCTAGTGCTACCTCAAAGCCTAGTGGGTTTCTTGCTAAAACCATTGAAAAGCAAGCGGTAGGAATCTCTCAACGGTTGAGTTGGGAGCGGAGACGTAGGCCGGGTTTTGGCCGAACTCCGTTATCAATTTTGTGTGTCTTGCCTTCTTTATTTCCGCTGCATTTATACTTTGATTTTAATTTGTCATTCATTTTTTTAAAAGGCAATTCACCCCCCCTCTTGCCATCACTCCTTGGGGTGTTTTCTCCGACCTAACAATTGGTATCAGAGGAAGTATTTGAATAATTCCTTAACCGGTTTCAAATTAAAGATCCTTTTTGATGGCTTCTACCGCTTCAACCTCTTACGCCCCCGAAGGCTATTCATTGGGTCGTGCTCCATTTTTTGATGGAACCGACTATTCTTTTTGGAAAACCCGCATGACTACATTTCTTAAAAGCATTGGTTTTTCTATTTTTAAAATTGTCATGCATGGTTATACTCTCTCTTCTTCCGATGAGTCTAAGTGGACCACCGTAGACATTGCAAATTTTGAGCTTGATGGAAAAGCCATGAACGCTCTTCATTGTGGACTTGACCGTAATGTTTTTGATTGTATTTCTTCTTGCACATCTTCTCATGATATTTGGAAATTTTTAGAACTTACCTATGAAGGTACTAAGAAGGCTCCAAAGCAAGAACCCGCTCAAAAGCAAGACCCCGATGCAAAATCCGTGCCCAATTGCCCACTTCACAAGAAAAGGGCCAAAAAGGAGAAGAAGAAGGCTTCAAAGGCAACTTCGAGTGACACCTCCTCATCATCCTCCTCATCCTCCTCCTCGAGCGACAAAGGTACAAAATGCCTAATGGCATTTCACGAGGTAACATCTTCCTCCTCCTCCTCTTGCTCTTCAAATTCAAATTCTTTAAATCATTTATCTTATGAAGAACTCTCACACGCTAGAGACCAACTAGAAAATGGTTTTCATGAGCTTTCTTCAAAATTTGTCGCTTTAAAAAAGTCTTTCAAAAAACTCTCCTCCGAAAAAGACCAACTTCTCAAAGAGAAGGAGGAGATGTCCTTAAAAATCCAAAATTTTCCAAATGTTGATTCCATGGAATCAACCATCAAAGACCTTAGAGAGACCCTAGCCAAGTTCACCCAAGGTGAACAAAATCTGTCCAAACTCTTGGGTTCTCAACGAGTATCCCGAACCACCAATGGACTTGGCTATACCAACCAAGCCTCCTCCTCCCATGCACCCACTGTTTTTGTAAGGGGGAGCTCTAGCTTTAAATTTTGTAACTATTGCAAAAAACCCGGGCACATGATATATGAATGTAATTGTAAGAACGCCCGGTATGGTAGGCCCAAATCTATTTTTTATTCCGACGAATTTTATAGGAGAAGACCCGCCATGAGACAAGTATGGATTGAAAAATCCCTTCTTGCGAGTCTCTCCGGGCCTAAAATCATCTCTTTCCAAAATTCCTCTCCCCGGTGACTTTTTGTTTTTATTTAGGGGGAGTTAGGATCTTTTAAGCTTTTTTTGTAATTTCAAAATTTTCGATTCAAACTTTCAATTTCAACTCTTGGTTTCAAAATTTTCAATTCAAAATTTTTCATCTCGATTTTGATTCAAAACTTTCAATTCAAACTGTTATTCAATTTTCATTTCAAAATTTTCAACAATTGGTTCAAAATCTTGTTTTTCAAACCAATTCCCTCAATCAAGTTTTATGCCCCACTCTATTTTGATAATCACAAAGGGGGAGAAATTTCTTGATTGATTGGGGGAGAATCCTTTTCATCATGGTTAAGCATTTCCTTTCAATTTTAGTATTTTTCATTGTTTGTTTTGGTGATTGTGATCATCAAAATAGGGGGAGATTGTTGTACCTCTCGAACCCCTCAAGGTTTTATTTTCATGATCACAATAACCCTCATATTTATCTAACCCTCTTTCAAGTGTTTTTTGATTGATAGGAATCAAATCATGTGGCCAAGGAATTGGGCCAAGCAAGCTTAAGTGGCAAAGGAACACAAGTGGACTGAAAATCAGTCCACCGGCCAACCGGTGGCCAAGCACCGGCCAGCCGGTGGCACCCAGATTGAACAGGGTTTGCTACTGCCTCACCACCGGCCAGCCGGTGGCTCTGGCACCGGTCAGCCGGTGGTGCCTGGAAAAGAAGACTCAGCCACTGTCAAGGCACCGGCCAGCCGGTGGCCCTGCACCGGCCAGCCGGTAGCACTGGTCAAACTAGCCGTTGGCTTTGACCAGTCAACTCCAAAAGCCTCCCAACGGCTCCGAGGCCTTTTCCAACGGCTCCAAAGCCCTCCAACGGATACTTGAAGGTTCCTAGCCTATAAATAAAGGCCT
Organism: Viscum album; assembly: GCA_963277665.1. Classification (NCBI taxonomy): domain Eukaryota; kingdom Viridiplantae; phylum Streptophyta; class Magnoliopsida; order Santalales; family Viscaceae; genus Viscum; species Viscum album. The sequence continues at coordinate 256,521,872 of OY728119.1, forward strand.
AGGAAGCACCGGATCATCACCCAAGCCACCGTACACATTTTTACATCTTTGGCGAAGCTCCGACGGATTGTTCCAAGGGAACCCAAAGTGCTCCAACAACTTCCACATCCAAGAGCACCTCCATAGAAGCTTGGAAGCGGCCCTCAAACATCATCAATCAATCAAAGGCGCCCAAGGCTTCTCCATTACGGGTTTTATTGTTTATCTCTTTTTGAGCTTTAAAATTGGGTTTGTGCCTACAAACCCCAACCCTTTTCTCATCCCCTCTTTCTTTGGGTTCTCACACCACCACTAAGGTGTGAAGAGGTTTTCTCAAGCTTTTCCTTTAAAAGGCTTGTGTCTCGGTGAGCTAGTCTTCACCCGTAAAAAGACTAGTGGGTTATTGCTTAACCATTAAAAGCATTGGGTTCTTGCTAAACCACAAAAAGCAAGCTGTAATAGGTCCTAGTGCTACCTCAAAGCCTAGTGGGTTTCTTGCTAAAACCATTGAAAAGCAAGCGGTAGGAATCTCTCAACGGTTGAGTTGGGAGCGGAGACGTAGGCCGGGTTTTGGCCGAACTCCGTTATCAATTTTGTGTGTCTTGCCTTCTTTATTTCCGCTGCATTTATACTTTGATTTTAATTTGTCATTCATTTTTTTAAAAGGCAATTCACCCCCCCTCTTGCCATCACTCCTTGGGGTGTTTTCTCCGACCTAACAGGTTGTCTATACACCATATAAAATAAATTATGTGCATAACAATAAAATATTCCACAATGAAGGAAAATTGAGATGAAATCCCTTATAAATATCATAACATTGATGTGAAAATTATATATAAACCCATATAAAAAAGTAGACATAAAATATAAAATATTCATATTTAATTAAATGCATAATATTTTCATGATGTAGTTAATAAATAAGAATATAACCCAAGGAAAATAAATTGAGTTATGAAATCCCTTGCATCAGGCCCGATTCGTCATGTACTTTGTTTATCTTCCTGAATAATGAACCTATGTTAATTATTTAATTTATGTATACCTTTTTAGGGATTAATAATCATTTTATTTTATTTTATTTCATGTTTTATTTAATTTCTTAATCAATTAAGTTTATGTAAGATGTTTTGATGATATTTAGTTCTTATGTCTAAAATGACTATAGTGGTTTGAATGTTGTAAAAGAGATCATTATTCCATAATCTCTAGAATAAAAATAATTAAATAATTATCATTTTTATACAAAAATTATAATTTTAAAAAAAACCATGAAATATAGTCGTGAAAAATTAATTATGTTATAATCATGGAGATAAGCCATACATATGCATGAGTAACATTTCCATTTTTTCAATGATCATAATGGAAACAAATAAGTATTATTTTATCATTATATAATTTTAAATATAAAATAAATATCATATTTTTTCCTTAAATTCACTTATATATAGAATTCATGTGATGTGGTTATAAAAAAGTAATCGCATCACTTTGTGGAGGTGGTAATCCACATATATTCCTGAACGATGTTATCATTTTTAAATAAAATAAATTATATGATATATTATCTTTAAATAATGATAAATAGTTCATGAATATAATATATATATATATATATTAAATACATCATCAAAACTAGTCGTGAGTGGTGGTGATGGAAAATGAATTACATCGGTTTACGAGGTGGTGGTCCGTTGTACACATGAACGACAATTTTGTTTCCCATTTAATAGAAGAGGAAACAAATATATGGAATTACATTAACATAAAAATATATTATTATATGAGATATAGTTTTTTATAATATAATCATGTTTTAATAATATTTTAATTATTTTTAAGAATAAATGAAAACGCTCGGTTAAGAACGATGCCTCTTCTTCAAACAACCACTTTAGTTTTACACCAAAATCCTTCCTATGAGGGTTTTCTAATCAAACCAAGGAATATAGAAAATATTAATTGAATTAATGAAGGTAGTTGGTAATTTTTCTCTAAAAAATGGCTTTTTATGTGTGAATAAAAGAGGAGACAAGTTACCCTTTTATAAGTGAGGGGAGGATCACTTTTTTAATTTCTTGAAATATTAAATTAATATAAATTAATTTTCACTGAAAAAAAGGATCTAATATAATATAATTAGAACATAGGATGAGGATGGGTCTAAAATATGTCATCGAATAAAAATTTTAAAAGTTTAGATTCGGTTTTTACCCTTATCTCTTCATTTTAATCTGTATTAACCCTTTTTGATAATTATCATGATAACAATGTTTTTACTCTTTAAGGGTAAAGATAGTTACAATAAAAGGAAAACTAGAACATCAATGGATCATGGTTGATATTTTAAATAATATCACAATAAATTTTCAAAATATAAATTTTAAATCATTTAATAGAATATTTTTTATTGTAAAATATCATTAATGTCATTTTTGGAACTATTCATTTAATTTGACTTTGAAAACAATATGATAGTAATGGAATTCAAATTGAATCCTTTCACACATCACTTAAATGATATATTTATCTAAAAAATATGTGAAAAAAAATAATTCATTCAATTTATATTACTTTTAATATCATCAAAATAATTTATTTTATGATTCTATTAATTGAATAAATATTATGTCAGAGTTGTATAAGAATTTAAGATAATTATCTCATTACTAAAAATTAAAAAAAATACCATGATTAAAAAAATATATTTAAAAAGATTATTTAAAACTAAAAATAAGTTTTTTTATCCTTATAAGAAAATATTATAGTTATTAAAAGAAATAAAGTGGTATTTTTGTCTTTATTATTTAGTTAAATGTTATAGCGGTCAAAATCAAAGAAATTTGTACCTGACCTTTGCCCCCCCCCCCCCACTATATAATAATTAAAGGATTATAGAAAATCAAATAAATATTGAAACAATTTCCCATATATTCAAAACTTGGTTAGAAATGGATAAAACACACTAATCCAATAGGATAAAAGAATGTTTAAGGGTTTTCATTCCTTATCATACTACTTTTAACCTTAATTACCCGATTTACCCTTACCATGGTGATAATTATTTACCATAGTTACTATTAATCACGTATAAAAATAAAAGGGGTATATTTAATAAATTTGGACCTATTTATTCTAAATATGAAATCCATTTTTCAGGATTCAATTCAAATAATAAATATAATTTTATTTAAAATTAGAATCACAAAGCATGATGAAAAGAGGGTTTTCAGGAAAATACATTTTTCAAGGAAAGTATTAGAGTAATATTAATTATAAGAATTTAAATTACTTTATATAGATATATAATCTATAAATTTAAGTTAAATCATTCCTTTTTAGGTTTTATTTTAATTTATTAAAATGGAAAAACATAATGCACTTAAAAACAGTTTCAAAAAAAGTGTTTTAAGCATAAAAATTGATCCATACCAAAATCATGATAATTGATAATTGAAATGAAATTAATTAGATTATTCTAAATAAAATGGATCATATGTCACCTTAGTATAAAATCTAAAAAATAATTATACTTTAAATTACTTCATTTAATGAAAATAAATGATAGTTTTACAAAAAATAGATATTGATCACTATTCACTAAAAACCAATATTTTCCAAAAAATATGAAAATCTCACCATAAGATAATATTGATATTATGGTTTCAAAAATTATATCATTTTTATAAAAAAAACTGTTACTAAATGTTTTATAAATTAATTATATAATCTAAACACACCAAAAAATCAATAAAATAATTTTTGAAGAAAATGTATTTTTGAAGAATAAAATGACTTTACTAAAAATAATGTGATTATTTACAAAGAATTTATTAATATATTTATAACTATTAGTAAATTTATATATATATCATAAATTATTTAATCCTATTTCTACCCACTATTTAAACAATTAGGTTATACTGATCATATTTAAATAATATATTTTGCAGTTCATTTAAGTTTGGTGTTGTGTGTCATATATGCTATTAAACATAATGTTTTATTTTAAAATTTTAGGTTGTTTTATTTCCCCACCTTAAAAAAAATTGCACCATCACACTTCTAACTTGTGATCGGAAATCTAGTGTTTCAAAAACTTTAAAATTCCTTTGTGAAAACTGACATCATAAAAGGGATTATAAAAAAATCCTCTTAAAAATTGGTAAAGGGAAATATGAAGTCCATCTATAATAAAAAAAACAATGCTTCTAAATATTATAAAATTAATGGGAATTAAAAAAATATGGACTTTGAGGAGAAAACTAATACCCAATGACTAATACAGTGTGATAGAGAACATGGTCAAGAGAAAGTTAATAGTCACAAAGACATAAATCTATAATAGTTGAAAAGACCATTGATTCATCAAAAGTAAAGATAAATGTATAAATTTTTTATTTCAAGATCCCTTTCCTAAATTTGATTTATTATCTCACTATCAAGATAGATAACATGAGGAAATATAATTACTTAATATATTTTTATTTCATAATCACTATTTCATTCTTTGTTTGTGCATTGATCAATTTACACTTCATTTCTTACACAAAAAAATGACTATCCAAGATTATTTTTATGCCAAAATTACTAAAATTGTCTTTTAATGGATCATAATATTAATAAAAGAATGACAAGTATTTCCATCTGTCTCTAAATATTTAACAAAACCAAAATGTTGAGGATACGTTATCTAATCTGATATATTAATCTCTAAAACCTCAATAGTAACACCAAAAGTTCAACTTAATCCATTCCATAAGTATTTATCCTTAAAAACCCTTAAAAAACATGTCTTCCCAAATTCAAAATTGAAAAATTAATAAATAAAGTAGTAAATTTACAAAATCAACTTAACATTAATCCCTCAAACATTATAAAGTTACTCTTAATTTCACATACCAAATATTTGAATATCTTGATGACTATAAAACCTCAATGTAAAGATAACTCCTTCCAAAAATTTAATATATCCTAATTCCTTAAATTAAATCACATATTATGAAATATATTCCATGAATATGAAAATTTAGTAAACTCTATCATAAATTACTTTGTCACCAAATCACTAAACATTTTCAAGGTCACCAACAATATATGATTTACTTAATCAATTTCAATCATCAATATATCCCAACTAAACATTATTAATTCAACATAAGGCGCATATTAATGGTTATATTTCACTTAGTAATGTGTTTTCTATAAAATATCACCTTACCATTAAATAACTTTTTTCATTCATTAGTAACATTCAATATATGCATTCAAATCCATAAAGAAAACTACTAGAGGACAATCCTTATATGTTTCATGATTCGTATAACCAAAATTTGATTTATATAAAAATTTTATAACATAATTACCAAATCCAAATATATAAAAAATTTAATCCATCCACTTCAATTATTATCATAGAATATGTCCTTCCTTATACTAGGAGTTAATCGTTAGATTATGGAATTAACTTAGATAATTATCTTATTCCCCACACATAAAAAAATAAACTCCTTGGAAATTTATTACTCTATGTCCTTTATTTTCACATAGAAAATATATTCCCCTTCCTTTGAGACATTCCACAGGGTGTCTCTTTCCTCATTTCTGACATGAAGTAAATTAAGACTTTTTTCATTTATGGTCTCCACTATCCTATCTCTTAGTAAACTATATCATTCTATTATTTGGTGAGTCTGAGAGTTTTTTAAGTTGCAAGTTGTTAATCATATATTATGATAACTGATTAGGATTAATCACAATATCTTTCTCTTCATCCATTATCCAATTTGGTTTCTCATAATCACTACATTTTCCATCACATTTGGTGTTTACATAATTCATATTGGTTCATCTATTGACTAAAACCAAAAATCATAGTATAAGAAATAATAATCATAATGGGAAACCACATAATAATTTATAGGATGTCTAAATCATGAAACGTCCTTTTCAATATAATACACATTAGGATTAACCTAGGTTATTTATTGTCATCATATATTCAAATCCATCATAATGGTTTGAAAATAAAATGTGAATGAACCTAATAATATCCCCTAGAATTTTCAAACCAATTTTTTAGTATGGTCACACTCTCCGTGAACTAGAACGATGGCCAAGATATTCTCAACCAACTCTTTTTCAAGGTTATTACCACTAGATGCATCTGTTCCAAAACCAGGACTACTTGTAGTATCTAGATAGAGAAAACCAAATTATATCTACCTTACCAAAATTTTAAAATATTATCTTATACTTAGACTTATCTTCAAAGTCTTTATATAGGGTTATGTTCCTTAATCTATGTTTTCCTAAATCTAGTTACCAAGGTTTCTACTAAACATGATATGATACCATATTTCAATACCTTAACCCCAGTATCCCAGAGCCAGTGGGTTTCTTATAATATTGTAACTATATATAAGTGATCATATCCTAAAGGAATTATCAGTTTATTAGTCTTGGTAAACTAGATACATACTTTAATCTCGTATTATATTTGAAAACAAAAAATAAAAAACATAGTGAGAGTAAATATTCTACATCCTTGATCTCATTCACAGATTCCATCTTCATGTCCTAGGGAAAGGAAAAAAAGTAATGTTGAGATCAGATACTCTTTAAGGGATACGTATATAGGAAGATATCATGAGTAAATAAGGCACAATCAATATGGAAAGGTAAATAACTGAAACACATTTCATTTAATCAATAACTTGAGTATGAAGAATAATATAGAATGAATAAATGAAGGTCAAATAATGACATATAAAATAATAACATGAGCATAAAAATTACCCATGGATATCATAACTAATAAAATAATCATATAGACATCAATAATTGGTTTCATAATTATGGAATTCATGGTATCAAACATCTAAAACATACTGTCAAGGCCTTTTTCCAAGAAATTTTAAATTATGGGTAGGTATACACCAAAAACACATTTAATAAGGTTATCCAATTGTTTTGTCTCGTGATACCTACCAATTAATTGAGGGGATATGTAATTTCATGCCTCACCCATTACTTAATAAGTCTAATTCATTCATCGTATGAATAACCAATGCAGCTTAATCAACATGCCTTATTCAAAAATTATCTATATAGGATGAACTAGCATTTGAAATACCAATAATTTCCCCAGTAAAAATGATCATAAAATATCTGGATAAATAATAAATATGGTGTCATTACAATATATCCCTAGTAGATAATAAAAGGGTTATTTTTATTGATGAACATAAATACCATAAAAAGATCATTGAAAATATTATTGAGGAAAATACCTATCTCATTTTGGAATCCACTTTTAAAAACTAAAAATTTCCTGAATATTAGTAAAAAAATATTTTAAAATAAACATGAAAATTTTTAAATGAATATTTAAAACATTTAATATTCATGATGGTGGTAAATTTCATTCATTTTATATAAGTTAAAAGACATTACTTTTACACTTTTTTATGAAAATTTAAAAAGAAACTAATTTGGATTCGACATAAAGATTTCTTTTAAAAAAATTATAAAAGTCAAGAATGGGTAAAAAAATTATTAAATCATTTTATAATATTAAAAATATTTTAAAAAAAAATTAAGGAAAATATTGATATGGAAGAAAATATTTCTAAATGGGTTGAAAAATAATATATGTTCTCTTAAAAACAAGATTCTAGTATCTGGAGTACTTAAAGAGAGGAAAATTAAATAAAAACATTAAATTTATATAAATAATAGAATATAAGAAAATATATTGGTTTTATGATATAAATATCAAATAATTCCCTCAATAAAGACTTAAACATAAACAATCCTGAATACAGAATAGATTGTGAAATAAACACTTACCACTTTGGTAACTATTGAATCTTAAGACCCCTAAAAGAATAACTTAAAATGAAATATTACATATGACTAAAATAATTAGAATCATGATGTAACTTTTAAAAGGGTAATAATATATTCCATATAAAATAAATTAGGTGTATAATAATAAAATATGCATTAATAAAGGAAAATTGAGACAAAATCTCTTATAAAGATTGTAACATTGATGTGAGAATTAATCAATGAAGTGATTAGGTGTAAAAAAAATTAATTCCACATAAAATAAGTTTAAATAAAATATAAAATAATTATAGGGAATTCCATTCATAATATTTGCATGACATAGTCAATAAAAAAGTGATATAACACAATGAAAAGAAATTGAGTTATGAAATCCCTTACCTTAAATGTGACTCATTGCGTATGTTTTTTATCATCCTAAATAATAATATTATTTTAATTATTTACTTTATTAGGAACATTTTCCATTTTTATTTTTCCTTTTATTTTATTTTATACCATTTTATATTTAATTACTTAATCAATTAAGTTCATGCCATATCTTTTGGCGATATTCGGTTCATATGTTCATAATGACTTCAGAAATTTAAATATGATATAAGTGGTCATTATTCCATCCTTTATAGAATAATAACCATGAAATTATTATAATTTTTATTCATCAATTATAATTTTAAAACCATCCATGAAATATGGTTATAAAAATGAACTATGTTACAATCCTGGAGATGTTAAGTCGTATGTACACAGGAGTAATGTTTCCATTTCTCAAAGATCTTGATGGAAAGAAAATAATTATTTTATTATATTTTTATAATGATAATTATAAAATAAATATCAAATTATTTCTTTAATTATACTTATATATATAATTCATGTGATTTGTTTATGAAAAATGAATCACATCAATTCATCGAGGTGGTAATCCACATGTACGCATGAACGATATTGACATTTTTAAATGAATGGAAAGGTAAGAAATTATAGGATATATTATATTTTAAGAATGATGAATATTTCATTAATATAATATATATATATATATATTAAATCCTTCATTAGAACCATCCACGAGTGGTGGTGATGGAAATGAATCACATCGATTCGCGAGACTGTAGACTATTGAACACATGATCAGCAGTTTTGTTTCCCATTTGATGGAAGAGGAAATTAATATAGGGTATTACATTAACATAACAACATCATATTATATGGGAGTATTTTTATGTTATTATATAATCCTGGTTTAATAATATTTTAGGGATGAAAAAGAAGAAATAAAACAAAATTGCTCGGTCAAGAATGTTACCTCTTCTTTGGAAAACCTCTTTTGGTTTACACCAAAAACCTTCCTAGGAGGGTTTTATAATAAAACCAAGGCCTATAGGACATGGTAAGGTAAGTAATGAATGTTTTCTGGTAGGTATTGGCTGAACCAAATGGATTTTTAATCTTGAATAAAATAGGAGAGGAGGTACCCTTTTATAAGTGAAGAGAGGGGCACTTTTAGAATTTCCTTAAATATTAACCTAATATAAATTGGTTTTCATGGAAAAAAGGCTCCAAACAGATATAATTAAAATAAAGGATTATTATGTGTCTAAATCCTATCATATAATAAAATTTGGAAAAGTTTAAATTATTTTTTTACTCATATCTCTTTGTTTTAACACACATTAACCCTTTTGTATAATTACAATGATAATAAATTTTTTACTCATTAGGGGTCAAGATAATTACTATAAAAGAAAATTTTAATAATAAATGGAGAATGGTTTATATTTTAAACCACATCCTAATAAATTTCTAAATACAGGACTTTTATAAATTGAAAATTAATTAATAAAATATTATTTATTACAAAATATCATTAATGTCATTTTTTGAAATATTTATTTACTCTGACTTTGAAAACAACATGAATATTATTGAATTCAAATATAATCCTTTAACAAATCACTAATATGTTATATTTATCTATAACTTTTTTGTAACATAATAATTCATTCAATTTATATTACTTTTAATATTTTTATAATCATTTATTTTATTTTTCTATTAATTGGATAAATATTGTGTGAGAATTGCATAATAATTTATGGTAATTATTTCATTATTAAAAATTAGAAAAAAATTAATGTGATAAAAAATAATTTATCTTTCAAATAAATATTCAGAACTGAACATATGTTGCTTTCATCCCTATCACAAAATTTTATTGGTATTAAAAGTAAGAAAGTGACATTTTTGTCTTTATATTTTACTTAAAAACTATAAAGGTTAAAATCAAATAAATATGGCACCAAGTGCACATATATTCAAGAATTGGATAGAAATTTCCGAAAACCACTCATTAAATAGGATAAATCCAAATGATAGGGTCTCTTTTTAGTCTATATCATTTTATTTTTAACCATAATTATCCAATATACGCTTACCATGGTGATAATTATTTACTACAGTTAGTATTCATAATTTCTAAAAATAAAAGGGGCCTAGTTAAAATTTTTGGACCTCATGATTATAAATATAGAATCTATTTTTCAAGATTCAATTCAGATAAGTGGCATAATTTAGTTTTAAATTATACTTGCAAAGCTCGATGAAAAGTGGTTTTTAGGAAAATGCATTTTTTAATGAAAATATGATATTTCATTAACTCTATGACTGGTAATATTCATTGTATGAATTTAAATTAATATATATAAATATATAATCTATAAATTTCAATTAAATAATTCCTCATTAGGGTTTATTTTAATTAATTAAAATGGAAAAATATTATTCACTTAAAAATGATTTCCATAAAAATGTGTTTTTAAGCAAAAAAATAGATTTACACAAAAATCATGAAAATTTATTATTAAAATAAAATTTATTAGATTATTTTAAATAAAATGAATAATATTTAACTTTAATAATAAATCCAAAATATAATTGTACTTTAAATTACATGATTTAATGAAAAGTAATGAAAGTTTTACCAAAAATGGTATTTTTCACTATTCAATGAAAAACAAATATTTTCATAAAAATATTAAAATTTCACCCAAAGATAATTTTTATATTTTGATTTTAAAAATTATATGTTTTTTTATAAAATATCATTAAAAATTTGATAGAAAGTAATTGTGTTATCCATAAATATAAAGCAATAAAATCATTTTTGAAGAAAAAATATTTTTGAAAAATAAAATGACTTTATTAAAAATTGAGTGATCATTTAATAATCATTTATTAATATATTTATATTGAGTAGGATCTTTATATATATTTCATAAAATACATAATTCTATTTATACCCTCCAATTCAATGGATAGGTTATAGTGGTTATATTTAAATAATATATTTCACGGGGCATTTAAACTCATTATTGTGTGTTATATATGCTATCGAACAAAATTTTTTTCTTTTAAAATCTAAGGTTATTACAATTATTACTTTTACCATTTTTTAACATGGTAACTTGTGTTTATATAAGGTAATATAATCATTATACCTAAAAAAATTGGAGCTTGTTAGATAAATTTGACCACTGATTTTGAATTTGAAATTTATTTCATTTGATTCAATTTATAAAAGTGATAAAAATAATTTTGAAATACTAATATAATGTATTAAAAAAAGTTTTTTTTAAATTATAACATAAATTTTGAAATTTAATATATGGGTTTATCAATTAAAAGAAACCTTTTTTAAATTATAAATTCACTTATAAAATACATATTTAGTATTAGAAAAAGGATTCATAAATTTCAAATTCACACTTATATTATAATAACATCATAAAATCATGTTATTTATAAAAAATTTATTTTTCACTATTCACCAGAAAATCAATCTTTTTTGAAATATACCAAAATTTCAAATTAAAATTATATTATTTTTATTGATCCAAAAATTATGTTTATTTTTTCAAATTAAATTTCTATAATTTTAAAATTCAATATTTAAATAAAATTCCAAAATATAGTGGAAAACTGCTCATATTGGAAAATATATTTTAAAAATGATAACTATTTATTCTTATTTCCTATAAATTAATAATTAATATATTGGTAATAATTTATTCATATTATCATTATAATTTATTATTATTTAATCATAATATACTCTGTTTATTAGAATAAATCTTAAATTTTTAAAAATATATTTTTATGCATAAAATGATTTTCATAGTTGTATTAGTTTTACTAATTAAATTTCATCATTATTAAAAGTAAAGCTTATTTTCAGTATACCCATATTTTATAATGTGGTTACTCATATTCATATACACTAATTCAATAGGTAGGCTTTAAACAGTTATATTTAATATTCAAAATATATCATGATTTTTTATTTTATTAGGTATATTGTGTGAAACATGTTATTTAATATAAATTGTATATTAAATAGTAATATGTTGTGAGATATCGGGTCATTAGAGTAATTTTCCCAATGAGAAACCAAAATATATAAGATTTAGGTTGAAAAACCTCATGGAAATGTTTTCCAAACTTTCTCAAGCTATGAATATTAATGTGAACCATGATAAGCTCCTAAATGCACAAGTAATGAAAAACATTCTATTGATTCCTTTATGATACAACATCCAACCACCTTTTGTGGGTATTCAAATCCTCTAATTATTGAGAAATTTATTAATGTGATAGGGAATATTTTTTTCCCTCCAATGTTCAAACCTTCAAAATGTTGTTTTAATCATCTATCTCTTAGAAGGTAAGGCTAGATAATAGTGCACCCTCATTTATAATATACTAAAAATGGGAAATTTTGACTCTATGGGGTGATAGGATTTCCAGAAAATATCTTTATATTTTATTTTCCTTGAAATATTCAGACAAAAATGGAATATAAATTTCTAGTGCTGAAGAAAAGGAGGATAAATTTATTGATATTTATGAGGCTAAACCATGAGACTTTCAATATTTGCCTCAAGTTTCATTAATAACCCTAAAAGTAAGATATAATTATTCTTTATTGGTCTAAAACCAAGTATTCAAAAGGAATTACCTATATGATACTTTGGTAGCTTTCAAGAAATTGTTTGATGTGTAGTTAAAGTGGAAATAGAAACTGGGGACTCTCATTTAGGATATAATAAAATTAAAATAGATTTAAATGGAAAAACATATGAATAATCACATAGATAAAATAATTTTCAACTGCCTACATGATAAAAATGTGAAGAAATCACCTAGGAGATTGTCTGAGATGAGCAAGAAAATGTTAGAAGTGTGGGAGGATTTGACACCAAACCCATAATTATCATAAAGAGATGAAGGGTATAGTCAAATAAGTTGAGGAAGATAAGTTACAAACAAATTCAATACCCACACTTTGATGTTTTAAATGTAATGAACTTGTGAATTATGAAAATAAATTCTTTAATTATTGGTCTAATGAGGATAATAGGCATGAGAAACCTCTAACACATAGGCAATAGAGAAGAGATTATAAAATCAATAATGCTAAAGTGGGTTATGAATATGAAGGTTGAAATGTAAAATCATCATCCACTAAATTGTCACATTTTATTATAGTCATACCCACTTCCTTATACAAGGATTGTTTTCTAATAATTTCAATGATTTGATATTGGATTATTTTAAAAAATCCTAGTAATATGATAGTTGCACCCCATGTCTACAATCTTCTTCAGTAATGTAACACCCCAAGACTTCTTAATATTTAAATTTTATAATATATATATATATATATATATATATATATATATATATTATCTTTCTTTATATGCAATTCCATGTTAAGATTACTCTACACACAACACTGAGTTAGCTTATATTACATGCAAGATCGAGTTTTACCACCTTTAAATGGCGCACCTATTTTAAAACTAAATTTTGAAATATTTATAAATTTTATTTATAAAAATAAACTTCATTTTTGAATGAGTAATTTTAAAATTATATTAGGGTTAATTGTTTTTATTTTTCTAAGAAGTTTCATTTTTTGATGAATAGCGAAAAATACTACATTTTAGTTGAAAGCTTCATTTTTGTTTAAATAAATATTAATGTAAAATTATATTTTAAATTGGTTTTATAGTCCCAATAGATGAATTATACATCTATTAATAAAATTTAGTTCATTAGTATCATTTTTATATTTAACTTAATATAAAAATTTAATGAACTTTTGAACATTTTCACTTTAAAAACCCGCTTTCTCGCCACACCTGTGGGGATTAGCTTTAAATTTAGTTTTTCCAATTCAGTGAATTGAATTTAGAAAATTGGAAATAAATTTTTTTTAATCATTATAGAATTTATATTCTAATAATACTAATCTAATTTTTGACCAAAAATATTAGTGAAAGTGATTAAAATTAATTATAATAATTAAGGTAAAATAAATCTTAACAATAGATTAAAGCTTAAACTTAAGGGGCAATATGACCTATACACTTATACAAAATTCATTTTATGCCCATATTTATACCATATAATCTTTTTTTTATAATGTTATTAGTTATTGGGACACATGTTCATGAAAGTGACCCATATAATAAGTTAAGTAAATAAAATGATAAAAAATGTGTCTTCCTTGGTTTAAATTCCTATAAATATTTATAGTATGGAAGAAGCTATATAGCTTCAGTTATAAACATTAATATGTAAGATAGATTATTTTTTCTTGTCATTATAATTTAACTTTAATTTTTATAGATGAATTAGTCACATTAAATGCCCAATAAATGCTAACATGTGGATTATTTAGTTAATAATTAAATAAAATTAATGATGGTAAAAACATTAAAAGTATTGTAAGCTTAATAAATTATTGTGTTACATTATTTTTTTATATTAATGTATCATTTTTAATATCTTTGAACTTAATATATTCTAATTCCAATATTTTTTTGATGTTTTTAAATTAAAATTAAATAATTAATGTCAAAATTGACATTGATGTTATTTTATAATAAATGATATTTTACTAAATGATTTAAAATTAATAAAAAAACTATATTCTAAAAATTTATTTGTAAATGGTAATTAATATAAAATATGGTCTATTTATAGACTAATTAATCTTTTATAATGAACATATTGACCCCTAAACAGTAAAACATTGTTAGTGCGGTTCAGGTTAAAGTAGTGTTTTTGCACGATACATGCGCTTGTTTTAAAAATGATTTCCAACATACATGGGATATATATTTAGTAAATTATATATAATATTTATAATTAATTGGGTCTATATTTTTTAATAAATTTCACTTAAATGTGGTCTTAATGGTTAAATTACTTAGGATAGAAAACTAGTTCCTTTAATAAAAACCAAAATAGTAAAGGTGGGGGAACACATAAGTTAAGGAACATCATTATAAAAATGAAATTTTTATATGTGGTGTAGGTTTTTATTGTAATGTATCAACCCTATTTATCTAGATTTGGTGCATTATTACATAAAATCGGCATGATCACAAGGAAATCATGTCTCGAAAGACCGATCGGTTTAGTATTATTGGAAACAAGATTTATACATAAGTCCAACTTTACAACTTGAAAAGAAATACAACACGAATTTATTCCATTAGAAACATCCAATCCTTCTATATTATGCCTACAATTCACTCATAAATAACTTCTTCATATCCTAGGAAAATGAAACATAAGAAAGGGGTGAGCTCAAATTCTCAGTAAGGGTAAGCAATACAGCGGAAGATAACATAAATATTAAACATGGTGAATAATTGAAACCACATGGCTTTACCAATAATAAACATGAATACTTTTATGGAAGTAATGTGAGATGAGTAAAAAATTCCATAATAAAACATAATCATAGGTATTCTACTAGTCTAAGGACCACATGAACCATCAATAATATTTTCATAATGAGGGAATGTATAATGTCGGACATTCTGAAACATTTTTTCAAGGCCTCAGCCAAGACATCTAAAAATGATTAAGGCCACGGCCAAAAATATATATCAAAATTGGAAAGGCCTCATACAATTCCACTTATAGTTGTATCATGAGACCTGCAGAAGTATCGAGGAGCTATAGCGGGCTCCACCCATCACTTACTAAGTCCAATACATTCCTCATATGAAAAGGTTAAAATATAACATAAACATTTGTATTAAAACTAGCATGCGAAATGTCAATAATTTAACCATAACCCATGAATGGTATAAAAATAGCACAACCACAGTCAAACATATCACAAAACCTTCAATAAAATATGGAAGTTTTGTATCATAATAAAGAAACTTCAAATAAACTTAAAATCCATCGAAGGTTGTTGACATAGATGAAATCAAAACCTTTTTTAGAGAAATATCTCTTTCTATTTTGAAATCATTTAAGAGTCACATAATTTGAAAGAAAACATTTATTTTAAAAATATTCTTATAATATTGTAAGGGAATCTTTGACGATGTTATAACGAAGTAATATAGTTTCACCCGCCGTATAAGTTAAAAAAACATTCTTACCTTAATTTTGTCAAAAAGTTCATAAAGTACCTTGTTTGGAAAATGACGGAAAGATTCCTTTAAAAATATATAAGGTCAAATAGGGTATAAATTACTTTACCCCATTGTCTAGTAAATAGTAAAAATGTTTTTAAATACATTTTTAAGAAACATGGATGTGGATGATAAAGAGGTCCTAGTAGATAATTAGATATAAACAACCTCAGATAATGAAAAGATTGTGAAATTAACCCTTAACTTGTACTTTTCCTTGGTCTATGGTAGGTTAACCTCCTCTATAATGGTGAAATAAATCTTATTAAATTATAAAATAATTATATACATTAATATGATATCATATATGATCTTTTAATATTTCTTTGTTAATAATATCTTAGTATTATCGTCATTTCGGGTGTTAACTGATTCGTTTTCCTTTATATTATTTGTTACGTAAATATATTTGTTATGGATAGGATGTATCTTATTCATATTCAGAATTATATTATGTCTTTAAAAATTATTTTTAATCATATAATGAAAATTATTCTTGAATGGATATGATGGGGAATGAATCTCATCGTGTTCGTGGATACTGTAATTCGTACGTACGCACGAGTGACAATATCATTCTTTTGATATTAAAATATTATATAATTGGATGGTATATCATATATACAGAATATTTATCATGTTATATTTATTATTTACATGAATTACACATAATTATTATACCCGTAAAAATAATAATGTATTGAATAACAATTACACCATGACGTGGAGACGGTAAGTCATACGTACGCACGTATGGTGACATGTCATTCAAAAGATGGATAGAATAATGAATTTTGTTGTACCATATTTATAATAACATCATATTATATATAATATACTGGAGTTATTATTTTATAATGTAAACAACAAAGAAAAAGGAAGTGGAAGAATAAAGGAACTTGAAAGAGGTGGTGAGATATTTACCTCTTCTTCGGGTTCTTCCTTTTGATTTGATCAAGATGGCTCTTTAGGTTAGATTTATGACGAAAGGAAGGCCTCTAAGATGAAGGGAGGACAGTTGAGAGGGTATTTGAGTAGGGTTTGGCTGAGCCAAATGGCTTTGAAGGTGTGAATTAGAGAGGAGGGGGAGTGCCCTTTTATAAGAGGGGTGAGGGGCACCTTAGGAAAAGCTAGAAATATTATTTTATAATAAAATCATTTTCGGTTTATAATGGATCCAAAATGAATTATTTAAATTAAAAGGTGGGTATGGGTCTAAAACCACTCAACCAATAGGTTTTAGATAGGTTTGGGTCACTATATTAACCTTATCTTTTAGATTTAACTCTTAGTTAAATAGTTTGACATTTACCATGTCTCTTTGTATTTTTATATTATATGGTTAATAAACTTACTATATAATTTTAAAAGAACCCCAAGTGGTTCATTAATGATACACCTATCATTATATAAGTCCTTTGGCTGAACCTTAGATTTTTAGGAATATTATATAAATTAATAATATAATATTTGTTTTAAAAATTCCTTTATGTCAATTTTGACACTATTTAATAATTTATTTTTGTTAAAGCCCTAAAAACTTTATTAATTCAAACCAAATTAATTTAATCAATCATAAAAAGTCATATTAACCTAGAAAATTCGTGGATGGCATCAAAACTTTCAAATTATATTTATTGTAACATTTATAATACCATTTATTTGATTCTTTAATTAATAAGAAAAATATTGCATCTTTATTGTGTCATAAATAAATTTAATTATTAAATTTATAAAAATTATAAATAAAATACCATTATTGAAGAGATAACATATATAACCCTATGAGGGACTAGATCTTCCTCAAAGAGGGATAGTGAGGTGACTGTGACTTTTAAGAAGGGTAGTGTGGTCAAGAGGACATCACCAGACAATTCAGTACTGGATCAGCTTAGGAGTCGTGTTCAAAGTGAAAGCTACTGGAGGTCACTGGAATGGGAATCGGCTATGGCTACCAGAGAAGATGAATCTATCATGGGATGTGGAGATGAGTATAGTTTTTATGATGTGTAATTCTGTGTTGGTTGAGTTGACTGAATTTTCATTTCTCTTGTTTGAGTTTGTGTTTGTAAGTTTGGGAACCGGAATCCCATAAACCGGCTTTTGAAAATCAAAAGGAAAATGATTTGCACTATTTACTTTAACTTAATTAATATAAACTGTCATTATCACTTACAAGTGGCTCAATGGGGTCCCAAAATCGACCCAAGGATTCCCATGGTCGGACATATATCATCCAATAGGGTTAGGACATGTGTTGGGGTAATTTAATATTATTATAATATTATTTTTTTACCCTTATTTATCGGATTTACCCTTTAACCATGGTAAATAAAATATTTACCGAAGTAATTATTCAAAATGTATAAAAATAAAAGTTACCTATTTACACAATTTGGACCTCCTGATTCCAAATATGGAATCCATTTTTCTAAATTTAAAACACATAATTAGAAGAAATTAATTTAAAATTAATTCTCGTTGTCAAAATAAAAAGCATTTTTTTGAGAAACAATAACTGTCAAAAGATTGATACTTACTTATGTCCAATTTAAATGTGAAATTATGTACAATGACCAACATTGGATTAAATGGTAAAAATATAATCTAATTATACTTAAAAACCACTCAATAGTATAATTTATCACTATAAATTATTTTGATTAAAAAAGTTGTTTTTAATTAAAATTTAGTATTTTTCACTATTCATCAAAAAACTGAATGTTTTTAGAAAAATACCAAAAAATAACCCTAAGATAATTTCAATATTACGAATCCAAAAATGAAGTCCATTTTGAAAGATAAAATTTATAAAATTTCAAAAAGTGGGTATTACTGTTCATAATGTCTAGTTTGATTGGTTGTGGTGTGTTAGAACTTGAAGTTGTATACAACACACACTATTGTATTATTCAAAGAGAAGCATATCGTGGAAGCTTGGGGTGTTACATTCTCCCCTCTTTCAATTTACCCTTCTTACCAAAACGTATAACACCCTTCCATGGAGATACCTTCAAGAAAACATGATCTCCTACCTGAAATTCCAAATCCTTCCTTCGGTTATCAGCATAGATCTTCTGTCTATATTGACCTGCCTTGATGTAGTTTTGGATTACCTTCACATTTTCCATCATTTCCTCCACAAGTTCTGGGCCTACGAGTTTTATTTCACAAACATCATCCCAACAGGTTGGTGTGCGACATCTCTTTCTGTATAATAAAATTATATTTATTATATAGGATATTTTCACGAGAATGGTGAGATTCAAGATATAAGCTAAGGGGATTTCTAGTCTAACTTTTATTTTAGTGATACTCATGTCATATTCACCACTCATTTCTTTTGTGTGGTGTATATACTATCCATGAATTTAATCTATGATACTTATCATTGAATTTATTAGTATTTACATATTTCTTTTTTGATTTATCTTTCATGAGGTTTATGGCTCAATCGTTACCAAATCGGTAAGGGAATTATGTGTCACTTTTATTTTTGTGGGACACATGACTTATACACTAATTATTTCTTATACATGTTTTATAAACTTACCATGAATGTATTTTATGATTCTTATCCATAATATTATGATATTTTCATATCTCTATAATTTTCTTTATTTCATGGGGTATACAATTCTAATATTTATAAAGTTATGAGTATTTATTTCATAATCTCACAAATATTTGGGATTGTTTCATTTTAAGTCTACATTAGGGAATATGTATCTTTATATCCATGTTTTCTAAAAAATTAAAAAAAAAATTTACTGTTTTCTTATGTATTTTAAAGTAATTTTTACCCTTTTTGACTTTTTACTACATGGTTTGAAAAGAATATTTTTTTTCAAATGAGGTATTTTGTGATAATTCTGGAAAAAGTATGAAAGGAATATTTTTTAACTTATATGAAATGAACATAATTTTCCACTATCATGACACCATAATGATTTAAAGTTTCCCTTACAAGATTCCAGGGTTATTTTCAAAGAAAATGTTTTCTTTTAAAACTGTGAGTCATTTTAATAAAAGAAAACTTTTTCAAAGTAAAAATGATATTTTCCTCAAGAATTGTTTTCAAGTTATCTCTCAAAATTATTTTCCATATAATATAACATTATTTGATTTTACTTATTTTTTACTAGGTATATCATTCAATGATACCATTATTATTCTGTATAATAATGGTTTATGTTTATGATGGAATGATATTTATGAAACTCATTTAGTTTCCATGGGTTATGTTATGATTTAATGATGTCTATGAAACCCATTTCATTCCATGGGTTCTAATATGATGATTTATGTTCTTTTAGAACACATATATATGGTTTTTATTATGTGATGGGTAGGGCCTATATCTCCCTCTAATGCATTGGATAAATATTTATATCTCATGAAATAATGATGGAAACAAGTAGATGGTCTTGATTCACTGTGGATGATGGGGAAACCCAATCCACTATGTTAAGATGGGGAAACCTGATATGCTATAGGAATATGGGGAAACTAGATCCATTATAAGGAAAGGACTATGATAGGGGGTGGTGGTGTGTCCCTCCCAGTAGGTTTAGTCCCCATGAAGTGTCTTGTTAAGTTTTGGAAATGTGCCTTGACTTATAGGGAATGATATTACATGTTTATGTGTCTGCCTCAAATTCCATGTCTTATTCTTATGTTATGATTTCATAGCTTATTCTCTTTATTTCAATATGATTCATGTCTTATGAAATTCCATTATTTATTCCATGAATTGTGTGTATGATATTTGATATACAGGGTATAATTTTCTAATGTTAAGATCATGTTATCATACCCATATGTTCATGATTATGGTTAAATATCTGTATTATTTACCCTTACTGAGCATATAATCTCACCCTTTATTATGTTTCATTTCCCCATGTTATAAATAAAGGTTTTAAGTAGGAGTACTAAAAGGGAATATCTTTATGGGAGATGTTTAATATCTTTCACCAAATTAGAAGAATGTGTTCTAATTTTACAAAGGCACTAAACTATTAAGATTTGTGGTCATGTGTTTGTGTAATGAAATGAATATTCATCTAAAAAGATGTAATATCCATTTATGAAAAGATAGAGTTGTTATATTTGATATCAGAGGCAAAGGTTTAGTCAACCTTTGGAAACTAGGATGATAAAACTTTAGTGAGATTCCTAGAGATATTTCTAAGTATATGTCTAGAGATGTATTTAAGGATGAGTCTAAGTATAATTTACAATCCTATAATTTTAGTAAAAATCATGAATAAACTAGGATTAAATCTATTTTGTTATAGATTGAAGGTAATTTACCTTGATTATGAGGTTTTCTTGGTATGATTAGTGTTGCTCACAATATTTTATTTTGGTTTTAGTCAATGGATAGAACTCAAAGGAACTGTGTTCATGAGGAATACAATGGAAAATAAAATTATGGACCTCTTGAGCAACCAAATTTTATGGAATATGGAATGAAAAAACTAATTTCTATGAGCACACGACCTTATCAATCCATAAATCATACTGGACTTCTAAATGACCAAAGTAGGGAACAAACTTTTCTTGAATTCTTCTTAAGGAAATTTCCACATTATTTTAGTGGAATGACTAATCCATTAGTTTCTAAGAAATTGATCTGTACCATTGAAAATGTATTTTCCATTATCCATTTTTCAGAATGTGAGAAAGTTAAGTTGGGAACTTATCTATGATAACGTGAAGTGAATCAATAGTGTAACTTTATCAATAATACATGACAATAAGATAATATTGAATCCATGGATTGGAATGGGTTTAATAAATTATTTTTCAGTAAGTACCTTCCCTATATTATTCTTATAAAAAGAGATATTGGAGTTACCCATCTATCTCATGGTTATGATAATAAAAGAATGATATAATTCAATAGAAACTATAAAAACTATGGATAGAAGAAGATTAGATCTAATTTATGCTCAAAGTGTGGAAGGGAACATGGAATAAATTATCTTATGGGGACTGGTAAATGTAAAGCGTGGGAAATAAGTTTATCGATCATTTGAATATCGAAGTAATGGGAATAAAAAGAAATCTCCAATGAGTGAACCACCCGTAATTCAGTGTTTCAATTTTAAGGAATTTGGGAATTACACTAAAAATTTCCCTAATACATGGACTAATGTCGATGATAAGCCACAAAAATCTTTTAAGAATAAGGAAAATGAAAAATCTTATGTTATCATAATGGATGAATTGAACCATGATAATTATGGAATACTTATCCTTATCCTTAGTTTGTAATTTCATGTTTGATTTTGTTTGAATCAACCCTATAAAGATCTTATTGTTCATCTGTTATTGAAATTTCATGTGATTATCTAATTGGATTCTGAAATAATGAAATCACATATTTTATTGGTACAAGGATGAACCCAACCTTCCCATGAATATTTTTTAAGAAAATAACTTATATAAGGAATAAATAATCATGTCTGTATTCAATATGGTTTTAAAGAATATGTGATGAAGGTATTATCATGTATGTTATATGTCAAACAAGTTCCAATTTATAATATATGGGGGATTAATATTAAGTTTTTTTGAGAAATTTAGTGACCTTATTTCTTAATTTTTTGTACTTTCAACTTTCAAAAGTGTTATAATGTTAACCATTTATGAAATGTTTTATGTTAAACTTTATATGAAAGTATTATATCACTATATGAAGATTTATGTATATTGGAAAACTTTTGATAGCCTTTTTGTTGTGATAAAGGTAGGTGGAATGACCTATTATTCTATTTATGGGTCTCATGATCTGCTAACGCATCAGAAATGATAAATTCACCTTCATGTCTTAGAATAAGAGATGAAGTGGAAATTGATCAAGGCACAATAAAGAGCGATTTTGTCCTGAAATAAAGTAAGTATATCTTCTTGTGAAAATTCTTCAACTTTTGGAAAAGTATATTTAAACAAAATTTTATCCTATTACCATCATTTTTTATGAATAAAATGGTCCCTTCTATCATCATAGATTTATTGTTCTTTGATGATTGGGTTTATAAGAACCAGGTTCTCTATCACTCTCTATCAGAACTTGATAGTTGGAATTCTCTTCAATGTCCATGTTTCTACTTTCCTTTAATACTAGTCATGTGGTGATATTCACATTTTACTTTCCCTATATAGAAGAGGAAGTTTTATTGACCCTTTTTATGTTGTGGTTTTCCCACAAAGAAATTCTCAAATTTCCACCTTTAATTTTTGAAGTACAATTTGAAATTGAAAGGATGAAAAAAATCTTAATCATATTGGAATGGTATCCTATCCATTGGAAATTACACCAAATCTCTCTCATGTTTATGATGTATTCCATGTATCTCTAATGGGGAAGTACATACCTGATCCTTCACATTTGCTAAACTCATAGGTAGTACAGCTGGAGCGAGATCCTTCTTATGAAGAGAAATAGGTAGAATTTTTGGATTATAGAGATAAATTTCTAAAAAACAAGACCACTCGCCTGGTTAAAGTTTTTTGGATAAAACCACCAGTTTGAAGAAGTTGTGTGGTAACTTGAGGATATGGTTATGTATAAGTATCCTCATTTTTTTGTATTAGAATAAAGATTTTTGAGTGAAAAATAATTTTAAGGGGGTAGAATGTAACACCCAGAGTTTTTATAAACCATTTTTTTATTTTTGTTTTTAATTAAATTAATTTTTTTTATTTCATGTGTTATATTCTCCACTAAGTTAATCTTACTCTACACTCAACACCAGCTTATCTTGCTTTACACACAACACTTATTTTCTACAAAACATCATTTTATTATAAAAAAGACAATTATAACCTAGCCATTATAATGGTAGGTATGTAAAAGTTTTACTAAATTATTAAATTATGGTTAACACATAATTATTTGACCAATTAATTATAAATGAATGTAAACCCCTTTTTAAAATAAAAGGAAATGTTTTTTTGAAAAATTATTTAAATGTGAAAAGGTGTGTTTTATACCAATAAATAAAAAAATAAATCCTATTGAATTATATTAATGAAATATATATATATATATATATATATAATATATTAAATATAATATTTAACATTCATATTATATTTTTTCTAGACATGATATAAGAACAAATCCAATTTTATGCATAAAAGAAGTATTTTTCTAAAAAGAAATTTTATCACCTTTTGATAGAACGCTTGTTTTAAATCTACTTTTGACACTTTTATAAATTATATTTGAAAAAATAAACTTATTATATGAAATATAAATATAAAAAATTTCTTTGATTTAACTTTTGGTATTATTTTGATAAGTTTCATGTTTTGATAAATAGTGAAAAAACTGAATTTTAATTGAAAACAGCTTTTTCATCAATATAATTTATAGTGTTAAATTATATATTTGATTGGTTTTGAAGTATAATTAGATAAAATTTTCATAATTTAATCCAATTTAGTTCATTTTAATCATTTACACATTGAATTTGGAAATAAAAACAATTCAATCTTTTGGATGTTTTTACTTTAAAAACATGTTTTCTCATTCCGTCAACAGGGTTAATTTTAAATTAATTTTAGAAAATTATGGGTTTTTATTTGTAAAAAATGGATTCAGTATTTAAAATAAGAAGTTATAAATTTATTAATTAGTCATCTTCTATTTTCTATCAATATGAATAGTAACTTTCGTAATTTTTATTACCATGGTTAAGTGTAAATCAGGTAATTAAGGGTAAAAATAATATTATAAATGTAATCAAAATATCCTAAAACTTGATAAACTGTTATTTTAAGAATTTAATTATACCCATATCACCTAATTATTTAATGGACACTTTTCCATGAAAATGATTTAGATATTATTAAAATCAAAAAGAGTGACAAAATGTCAAAATCTTACTTTTAATAAGTATAATATTTTTAATATGGGGATAAATAGAAGATATGCTCGACTATATATATTATTATGAAATGTAAAATTTTTATAAACATCATTAAAATTTATTTTTATTTTTTTAGTGAGAAAATAATTATCCTTAATAATTACAAAATGATGATGTTGTAATTATTCAATTAATGAAATGATCAATTAAATGATATTAGAAATGTCAAAAGAAATATAATTTGACATAATTAATATGGTCCGAAAATTTTATAGGTGAATATGACATGTTAGGGGTATATTAAACAAATTGGTTAGAAGTGATCTTGATGTATTTATTTTCCTAAAGTAAAAGTAATTAATAGTGTCAAAATTGACACTTATGATATTTTATGAAAATAATATTTTATTAAATTATTTCAAAATCATAAAAAATATTTAAAAATAAAAATAAATTATAATATGGTCCAAAATTTTATAAATTATTCATTTATTATTTAATTAAAATCATATAATTAAAAATTACAACCTTTTAATATTGAAAACATTGTTACCTTAGTTAAAATTAAAATAGGATAACTAAGGGTTAAACAAAATGTTAAGGTTTATAATAATACCAAAACTTGCCTAAAATATATTAGTTAAAGAGATTAAAATCCTATATCATATTATATTTTAATAAATAGAATTTTTGAGGTATTTTGATTGATATTTAATTTATTATAAATTAATATTTGGAGGAAATTTCAAAAGTGCCCCTAGTCTCTCTTATAAAAGGGAACCTATTCTTATCTTTTATTCACAATTTAGAAACTATTTGGTTTTTAAAAAATCTATAAAACTATCCTCTAAAAATTCCCACCTTCATCCTATATTCCTTACTTTGGAAAGAAATCCAACCAAAGTAGTCTTTTTGTGCAAATCAAATGGAGATACCCAAAGAATAGGTAACGTTCATCAATGAATGTTTTTTTATTTCTTCTGTAAACCCCTTAAATTATTATTTTTTAATTTTTATATAATAAAATAAGTGTCCTAAATATACTTATATATTTTCATATTAAATTTTAGACCTACACTCACTGACACTTTCATCTAATGTGATACACAATCATCATCCGTGTGTATGGTGGACTACCTCCTCGTGAACCGATGTCGCTCGTTCTTCCATTGCCACCTTTCAAGATTGGAAATAGTGATGAAATTTATATTTTTATATGATATATGTGATATTTGTTATTTATTTAATCTTCTTGAATTATTATATAGCATATACCTTCATACTTTCTATTTTTTGGAAATACGATAACTTCATTTGTGGACGTGTGGACTACCGTCTCTTCAAAGCGATGTGATTCATTCACACTTTACATAGAATGTATTAAGGATGAGTTTAGTGAAATTATATGATATATATGACATACTAATTCTAATTTAATAAGGTTATATGTGTGTGTGTGTGTGTGTACATAAATGTCATTTACTTTCTTTCTTTCAATAAGACATGAAATGGAAGCAGCGTTCATGTGTACGTACAACCTACCGTCTCCATGAATGATGTATTTTATTTTATATTTATATATTTTATAGATAAACATAAATAAATATATAATGAATATTTATGATATTTATATCATTTTTATCATTATTTAGATAATGAAATCATGGTCTAAGTATGAGGATCAAGAATAACAAGTCAAAACATGTACGAGAAACAAAGTGGTTATTACCCAAAACATAACTTAAACTTGGGATTGTTAATAATAAGGTAATATAAATTCCTAAGTAAATAATATATGGTATTATATACATTAATATGTTTCTGTTATATATTTATAATAAACTTATATTTATTATACAGGCGGTTTTCATGATAACAACGAGAGTCAAGATATAAGGTAAGGGGATTTTTAGTCTCACTTTTATTTTTATGAGAATCATGCCATATTCACAACTCATTTATTTTGGGTTGTGTATATACTATCCATAAATTTAATCTATGATACTTATCCTTAAATTTATGGGTATTTACATATCCATTTTATGATCTATCTTTCATGAGGTTTACGGTTCAAAAGTTACTAAATCGGTAATGGATTTATGTCTCACTTTTATTTATGTGGGATAAATGCCTTATACACTACTTGTTTCTTATAAATGGTGTATATATACCCATGAATATATTTTATGAGTATTATATATAATATTATGGTATTTTACTATCCATATAATTTTTTTTCTTTCATGGGGCATACAATTCTACTAATTATAAAGTGATGAGTATTTATTTAAAAATCTCATCAATATTTGGGATTATTTCATTTTAAGTATCCATTGAGGAATATTTATCTTCCATGTGCATGTTTTCTAAAAATGTCTTCAAAAAATATTTTTACTATTTTCCTATGGATTTTTAAATTCATTTTTACCCATTTTTAACTTTTTACTACACGGTTTGAAAGAAATCTTTTTGTCATTTTCCAAATGAGGTACTTTGTGACTTTTCCAAAAAAAATATGAAAGGAATGTTTTTTTAAATTGTACAGTATGAATATAATTTTCCTCTATCATGATTTCATAATGATTTAAAGTTTCCTTTATAATATTCTAGGGTTATTTTCAAATAAAATGTTTTTTTTTGAAATTGTGCATCATTTTAGGAAAAGAAAACATTTTCAAAGAATAAATGATATTTTCCTTAATAATTGTTTTCAAGTGATCTATAAAAATTATTTTCCATTTAAGATAACATTATTTGATGTTAATTATGTTTTACTGAGAATATGATTCAATGCTACCATTTTTATTCTTTCTAATAATGATTTATTTTTATGATGGAATGGTATTTATGAAATACATTTATTTTTCATGGGTTATGTTATGATTAAATGATGTTTATGAAACCTATTTCATTACATAGGTTCTGATCTGATGAATTATTTATGTTCTTATGGCACACATATTTATGGTTTTCATTTTATGATGTGTGGGACCTATATCTCCCTTCAATGAATTGGGTAAAGATTTATATATAATGATATAATGATAGAAACAAGTCGACAGGCTTGATCCACTATGTAAGATGGGGAAACCTGATCCACTATGAGAATATGGGGAAAACCGATCCCTTACAAAGAAAAGACTATAATTGGGGATTTTGGTGTGTTCTACCCAGTAGGTGTAGTCCCCGTGAAGTGCTCTGTTAAGTTTTGACAATTCACCATGACTTATAGGGAATGATATTACATGTTTATGTGTATACTACAAATTTCATGTATTATGGATTATTATCTTAATTTATGCATGATTCATGTCTTATGAACTGACATTATTTATTCCATGAATCATGTATTTATTTTTTGATATGCAAGGTATAATTTTTTTATGTTAATCTCATGTTCTTATACCCATATGTTCATGATTATGCTTACATTTTTTCTTTATTTATCCTTGCTGATCATCTGAGCTCACCCTTTCTTATGTTTCCTTTCTTTATGTTATAAATAAATGTTTTAATTTAGATTACTAAAGAGGAATATATTTATGGTAGATGTTTATTCACCAAATTAGAAGAATATGTTTTCAGTTTCCAAAGGCACTAAACTATTAAGGTCCTCGAGCATGTGTTTGTGTAATAAAATAAGTATTCATATAAAAAGATTTAATATCCTTGTATGAAAATTATGAGTCCTTATAAAATCATTTAGTCTCTGTCACCTATGTGTGATTCATAAATACATGTAATTAATGGGGTATCTCAAGGCATGTGGAGGCAGTTCAAGATGGAACCATTATTATTCCAACTTAGGTGATACACAAGTGAACTTGTGGAATGTTATAAATCATTCCAATACTAGAAAAAATGAGTTATTTCCCCTAGGTCATAGGTTGATTTAGTGTTCTATCATTAAATCAACTATTAGATAAATATCATGAATGGATCATTTATTTATTTATTTATTTATTTCTATACAATTTTTCATTATACAGATCCAAGGTTGTGGTCACATAAATAAATGAATTAATATGAAAAGATGGAATTTAAATAAATTTATTTTGCTTAAATGTTTTATCCAGCATGGTTAATTAATTAAGTAACATACACTTAATATTAAAAAGACATGTAAAGGATAAAAAAAGATAAAAGTTATGCATAATAAATTAAATAAATTAAATGTTTGTAAAAAATTTATCCAGCATGGTTAATTAATTAAGTAACATCCACATAATGTTAAAAAAACATGTAAAGGATAAAACAAGATAAAATTTATGCATAATTAATTAAAATACCTCAACCTAATATTAAGTCATACTAAGCCTTTTTTAACTTGACTAGGAACAAAACTCAATAAAACTAAGTGTTTGACCAACCCTTGTTGGGAAACTTACTTTTATAAGGAGATTTCTTATGAAGGTTTTGGGTTTACTTTACCATTTTACATTAAGATGAGTAGCCATTGCTGAACTTGGTGTAATTTTTTGGAAAGTTTTGAGGAAATCCAAGTCATGATTTTAAGATTGGGGAATATACTCAACGAATCAAGGATACTCAAGCTTGCAATTAGCAATGACTTTCCTACCTAAATACATTCAATTAGCTTGACTAGCCCTTTTTTAGGTTATGTGAAGGGGCATATGGATCCTTTCTATTATAATGTTAAATCAATGAAGCATTCCAATTTCAATGGTGAGGTCTATTGGGAATTGATAAAATAGTGGGAGATTTAATAAAATAAATTAATTTATTATTTCTCACATAATTTGTAATCAATAAAAGTACTAATAATATGTTTTTTTAATTGTAGAAAAAAATGTAAATATCATCAACCACGTTATCCCTGCGATAAATATTGGAAAAGTAGAACCTCTTAACAGGAATTAAATTCCAAGAATGGTACAAATACCTTTAGGTTATTCTATGCCATGAACAGAAATCTTACGTGTCAGAATCCTCAATGCACTACTAGAAATTTAGTATATACCAACGGTTTAAAACTTTTGGTAAAGTTTGTATAACTGTTGGTAAAACTTATACCAACACTTCAGCCAACCGTTGGTAAGAAATCCATGGGAATATGCTTATTCCAATGGGTTATGAAATAACCGTTGGGATAAGCCACCAGAAATCATATTATACTTCCCAACATTTTGGAAACCATTGTACCAAAGGTTTCTTAGAACTATTGGTAAAGATGAACTAATAGGACTTTACCAATAGTTTCTGAAAACCGTTGGTAAAGATTGAGAATAACATAAATTTACCAATGATTTTAAATCGTTGGTAAAGAGTGGGTTTTTCAATTATATACCAACGGTTTTGGAAATTTTTGGTATAGATCCTATCCAGAACCAAGCAGCAATTCACCCTGTCCAGAACCAAGCAGCAGCTTCCCTCTGTGTATTTACCTACAGAATAACAGAGAATTCAGAATACAAAATACCTATCATTCTATACCACAAGTCTATAAATGTACTTCAGGTTTATAATGATCTCCCCCATTCAAAACCATAAAATATCATATTATGTCTTATTCTTGAATTTTATAATATGTGTGTTGAGTTGACTATAGACTATATATTTATGAGGGTTCTATTATACAACCCCTAATTTGAGTTATTTCAAAATGATATCACATGTTGAGTTTACTAATGTATAGACTTTATTTCTTGGTTAATTCTCCATTATTTTCTATGTTATCTCATATATACATAAAGTATATTAACCAAATTCTTTTATGTAAGTTGTCAGTGAAACTTTCATTCTCTCAAAAGGTGATGCAGGATGTAATTTCGAGTAAAATAGGGATAATATTGTATCTTTTAGAGAAGTTAAATGAAATGATAATATCCCAAGATATCCTTTGTATTTATTATCAATAATGTGGGAAAATATACAAACATATTGGTATAAAAGTTATTTTTTGGTATTGTAAAACAAATAAAAAGGGGGAAATTAATGTTCTTATTTATTGGATTGTATTTTTTCTCAATGGTTTTGGAATTATATAGTGTTGAGGAGTGAAATAAGATATTGATGTCAAGGGGGGGTGGGGGATATCCAGGTGGTTGGTGTAATTCCCCGACCCCAGCTACCCAGAGTCGGTGCATTATTACATAACATTAGTTTAGTAGACTTGGAATCACTAGATAAATTCATAAAGTTTACATTACATCATAAAGTGAAAAACTACAACAAAATCTTATCTCTATAGGCCACACTCATATACCCTCATACTATCCTTGCGGGTCATTCATAAAATACTTCTTCACATCTTGGGAAAAATAAAACATAGAAATGGGTGAGCTCATATGCCCAGTAAGGATAACAATATAGTGGAAACTTTTATAAATAAGAATAAACATTTAAGGCAATGTATAACTAAAACAAAATCCATTTAAACTTGAACTTCAGCATAATATGGAAGAAATAAAATGAAATAATTCCATTTACTTATTCACATGGTTATTCTACTAATCAAATAATCACATGCAATGTCAATAACCACTTTCATAATGATATAATGCATAATGTCATACTATCATAACCACGTAGTCAAGGCCTTGTGCCAAGACTACAAATAAGATTTTGTCAAGGCCTTATGCCAAGACACTAGTTTGTCTCATGATACCTTCCGATGCATCGAGGAGCTATATCAGGCTCCACCCATCACTTATTAAGTCCAATTCATTCCTCATATGAATAGGTTTAAACATAACATAAACATTCGTATTAAAACTAGCATACGAAATGTCAATAATTTCTACATAAACCATGAATGGTATAAAAATAACACATCCATAGTCAAACATATCACAAAACCTTAAATACAATATGGAAGTTTTGTATCATAATAAATCAACTTCAAATAAACTTAAAATCCATCAAAGGGTGTTGACATAGATGAAATCAAAACTATTTGAGAGAAACGTCTCTTTTTTTTAAATCATTTAAAAGTCACGTAATTATAAAAGAAAAAAAATTAATTTGAAAATATTCTTATAATCTTTTAAGGGAATCTTCGACTATTTTATAACGGTGGAAAATAGCCACACCCACCGTATAAGTTAAAAAAGACATTTTTACCTTAATTTTGTCGAAAAGGTTAAAAAGGACCTTGTTTGGAAAATGATAGAAAAATTCCTTTATAAATATCATCTAAAAAGTAAAACAAGGGTATAAATGACTTTAACCCATAATTTATAAAATATTAAGAATGATTTTAAATACATTTTTAAGAAACATGGATGTGGATGATAAAGAGGTCCCAGTAGATAATTACATATAAACAACCTCGGATAATGAAGAGATTCTAAAATAAACCCTTAACTTGTACTTTTCCTTGGTTGAGGGTAGGTTAAACTCCTGTATAATGGTGAAATAATTTTTATTAAATTATACAATAATAATATACATTAATATGATATCATATATGATCTTTTAACATTGCTTTGTTAATAATATCTTAGTATTATCGTCGTTTCGGGTGTTAACTTACTCATTTTCTTTTATATGTTTTGTTACATAAGCCATGTTTTTTATGGATAGTTTGTATCTTATTCATATCCATAATGATATCATGGCCTTAAAAATTATTTTTAATCATCAAATGATAATTATTCTTGAATGGATACGATGGGGAATGAATCTCATTGCGTTCATGGAGACGGTAGTCCGTACGTACGTACGAGCGATAATATCATTCTTTTGATATTAAAATTGTATATAATTGGATGGTATATCATATATACAGAATCATTATAATGTTATATTTATTATTTAATTCAATTACATATCATTGTCATACCCATCCAAATAATAATGTTTTGAATAACAATTACACTGTGACATGGAGACGGTAAGTCGTACGTACGCACGTATGGTGACATGTCATTCAAAGGATGGATAGAATACTGAATATGGTTGTACCATATTTATAATAACATCACAGTATATAGAAGATACTGGATTTATTATTTTATAATGGAAATAACAAATAAATAATAATTGAAAGAAGAAAGGAACTTGAAAGAGGGTGGTGAAATCATTACCTCTTCTTCGGGTTCTTCCTTTTGATTTGATCAAAAGGGATCTTTAGGTTGGTTTTATGATAAAACTAAGGCCTCTAGGTTGAATTGAGGGAATTTGAGAGAATATTTGGGCAGGTTTTGTCCAAGCCAAAAGGCTTTGAATGTATGAATGTGAGAGAAGGGGGAGTTCCCTTTTATAAGAGGGGTGAGGGGCACCGTAGGAAAAACTTAAAATATTATTTTATAATAAATTCATATTCAGTTTATAATGGCTCCAAAGTGACTTATTTAGAGTCTAAGGTGGAGATGGGTCTAAATCCTTTCAACCAATATATTTTAGACAGGTTTGGGTCACTATATTAACCTTATCATTTATATTTAACTCTTAGTTAAATAGTTTGGCATTTACCATGTCTCTTTGTATTTTTATATTATATGGTTAATAAACTTACTATAACAAGACAAGAGAACCCCAGGTAGTTCATTATTAATATATATAACCTTATCTAAGTCATTTGTCTGAACCTTATATTTTTAGGAATATAATATTAATTACTAATATAATATTTGTTTTAAAAACTCTTTTATGTCAATTTTGACACTATTTGGTATTTTGTTTTTGCTAAATTTATAACATCATTATTACTTTGAAAACAATTCATCTAACCGACCCTAATATTTTATATTAACCTATAAAATTATTGTAATTCCTAAAAAGTCTCAAATTACATTTATTTTGATATTTATAATATCAATTATTTTTATATTTCATTAATTAGGTAATTACTGTATCACCATTGTGTCATAAATAAATTAAATTATTTAATATCTTAAAATTATAAATAAAATAACATTATGTAGGAAATATTTTATCTTTATAATGAATATTTATAATCAAATTTATCTTATGTATAACCCTATATTAAAAATGTTTTCATTATTTAACTTTGATTTTATCTCTTTTAACTCTTTTTTGAATTAAATAATAATAAATGTCCTAATATAATCCAAGTGGACCAAAGAGGTTCATATTTTATTCCTAAGGTCGTTTTTGGTCGAATTATACTTATCCAATAGAATTAGGATATGTGTTAGGGTAATAATAATATCATTTTTACCCTTAATTACCCTATTTACTTTTAACCGTGGTAAATAAAAGTAAAAAGTTACTATTCAAAAAAAATTATTTTTATCTTATTGAACCACATTTTACTCCTTGATATTAAACATGTCTCTTAGATTTTCAAAATTCCCCTCACAGAAGCGGTAAAATTAAGTTTTATGTGAATTTACAAATTCTCCTAGGAGATGGGTAAAAGACGGTGAAAAGTTCAATAAAATTTTTATATATCTAAAATTATTATAAACTAACTCCAATGGATTAAATTTAACTTATATAGGTATTATGTATCTATTTTGAACTAAAATAAATAAAATAAAAAATTATTAAAATAAAAAATTTGGTTTTAAACTATAACTCAGTGTTTTTTCACTATTCATCAAAAATTGAACGGTTTTAGAAAATTGCCAAAAATTCACCCTAGGATAATTTCGATATTCTGAATCTAAAAATGAAGTCCATTTTGAAAGATAAAATTTCAAAAAGTGGGTATTACTATTCATAACGGCTAGTTTGATTGGTTGTGGTGTGTGTTAGAACTCGAAGTTGCGTACAATGCAAGCTATTGCATTATTCAAAGGGAAGCGTACCGTGGAAGCTTGGGGTGTTACATTCTCCCCTCCTTCAAATAATTTCATCCTCAAAATTTCTATAATATTACTGCATAAAAATACTCGGGTGGTTCTTCATCATAAGTTCCTCGGGTTCCCACGTTGTCTCTTCCATCTTATGGTTTCTCCATAGAACTTTTACCACACGAGACGTTCAGTTTCTCAGCACTTGTTCTCTGGTATCAAGAATCCTGACAGGCTCTTCATAATAAGATAGATCGGGTTCCGGTTCTACTTCCTTATAAGTGAGTACATGTCTTGGGTCAGGCATGTATTTTCTCAACAGTGATGCATGGAACACATCATGAACTTTGGAGAGATTTTGCGGCATTGCCAAACGATAAGCTACAGCCCCAATTCATTCTAGAATTTCGAAAGGTCCTATGTACCTGGGACTCAATTTACCTTTCTTACCAAAATGTATAACTCCCTTCCATGTAGATACCTTCAAGAAAACATGATCTCCTACCTGAAATTCCAAATCCTTTTTTCGGTTATCATCATAGCTCTTCTGCCTACTTTGAGCTGCTTTGATGTGGGTTTGGATTACCTTCACCTTTTCCATTGTTTCTTCAACAAGTTCTGGGCCTACAAGTTTTCTTTCACCAACATCATCCCAACAGGTTGGTGTGCAGCATCTCTTTCTGTATAATGCTTCATATGGTGCCATCTGAATACTTGAATGGAAGCTATTGTTATAGAAAAATTCCACCAGAGGTAAATATTGATCCCACATAACCTGAAAGTCAAGTGATCAAGATCTCAACATGTCTTCTAAGGTTTGAATAGTCCATTCTGATTGTCCATCAGTTTGGGGGTGGTAGGCAGTGCTCAAACAAAGTTCAGTATCCGGGGATTTTTGAAGACTTTTCCAGAATCTTGATGTAAAATGTGGATCACGATCAGAAACAATCGATAGTGGTACTCCATGAAGTCTTACAACTTTGTTAATATATAGTCTTGTTAATCGTTCAAGTGGTAAATCTTGTCTTATAGCAAGAAAATATACTGACTTGGTAAGACGATCAACAATGACCCATATTGCATCATTCTTTCTAGGAGTCTTTGGTAGTCCCATGATAAATTCTATCATAATATTATCCCATTTCTACTCAGGTATGGGAAGAGGTTTCATGACTCCTCCAAGTTGTTGCCTTCCAGCTTTCACTTGTTGACAAACCTTACATCTTGACACAAAATCAGCAATCTCCCTCTTCATGTTGTCTCACCAAAAATGTTCCTTCAAATATCTATACATTTTGGTGCTCCTAGGGTGTATAGAGAAATTGTAACTATGAACATCATCCAACAATTCCCTTTTTAGATCAGGTATATCGGGAACACAAAGTCTCTCCCAAATTTCCAAATTCCATCTTCATACACAAAGTCATTCAATCTCCCATCATTCATAGCTTTAATATTATTTTGAAATTATTCATCATCGGTCTGAGAACTATTTATCCTTTCTAGTAAAGATGGTTTGGAAACCATTTGAAAAAGTATCAATGTTTCACCTTCCATGGTTATTCTCATTTCCAACTTTACTAAATCCATGAAAATTGGATCCCTTTCAACTCTCATTTTGTTCAAAACTCCATGATCCTTTCTTCTCAAAGAATCTGCCACCTTATTTTCCTTCCCTAGGTGGTGGTGTATCGTGCAATCATAATCCTTGAGTAGTTAAATCCATCGCCTTTGCCTCATGTTGAGTTCTTTCTGTGAGAAAATATACTTCAAACTCTTTTGATCGGTGTATATATCACATTTTTTACCATAGATATAATGTCTCTATATATTCACAGCAAAGATTACAGTAGCTAACTCAATATCATGAGTAGGATAGGTTTTCTCATGAATTTTCAGATGTTGTGATGCATAGGAAATAACTCTATCATTCTGCATAAGGACACAACCAAGTCCTTTCTTTGAAGCATCACTATAAATAACAACTCATAATTCCCCGATGGTAGAGTCAATATAAAAGAATTGACTAATATTCTCTTCAGTTCTTCAAAACATTCTTCACACTCTTTTGTCTAAATAAATTTAACCCCTTTACGTGTGATCTTCGTTAATGGGTTAGCCAATCGGGAAACGTTCTGGACGAAACGCTGATAATAACCTGCTAAACCAATAAAACTGCATACCTCGGTTATACTCATTGGTACTAGCCATTCTTGGATTGCTATTATCTTAGAAGGATCAACGGAGATTCCATCCTTAGAGAAAATATGGCCAAGAAAATAAATCTCCTAAAGCCAAAATTCACACTTGCTAAACTTCTCATATAATTCATGTCTTCTAAGAGTCTTTAGGATAATGTGCAAGTGATTTTCATGATATTCATAGATTTTGGAGTATAGCAAGATATCATCAATAAATACCACTACAAAATCATCGAGATATTCCTTGAAAACTTTGTTCATTGGATCCATGAATACAGAGGGTTCATTAGTCAATCTAAAATGCATTATTGTAAACTCATAATGCCCGTACCTGGTTCGAAATGTTGTATTCGGAATTTCGTCCTTCTTCAAACACAACCGATGGTATCCAGATCGAAGGTCAATATTTGAAAATTATTTAGCTCCATGCATTTGGTCAAATAAATCATCAATGCGAGGTAGGGGATACTTGTTCTTTATTGTTATGGCATTGATTTCCCTGTAGTCGATATATAACCTCATAGATCCATCTTTCTTCTTAACAAAAAGGATAGGGGCTCCCCATGGAGAAACACTAGGGAAAATAAATCTCTTATTACTCAATTCCTCTAGTTGTTTCTTTAGTTCAACTAATTCCACAGTGGACATTCTATAAGGGGTCTTCGATATAGTCCTTGAACCAAGAATTAAATCAATGGAAAACTCAATTTCTCATTCTAGAGGATGTCCAGGTAAATCTTCCAGAAACACATCTACATATTCTTTCACAATAGGTACATCCTATATTTGAACATTCCTTTCCTCACCCACAGTTATTTCATTCTCTTTCTCCCCAATAATTGAATTTATTTGAGCTACTGGGGGTAGATCTAGATAAGAATTAGGCAGTGGCGATTTTTCTCTAAAGATAAGGTGTTATTTATCATCATCGTCAAAAATAGTAACCTCCTTCTTCTTACAATAAATTTTTGAATCATGGTTCGAAATTCAATCCATACCAAGGATTATATCAAATTAAATCATGGGTATGATGATGAGATCAGCAGATAAAGAACATTTATGTGCTCTAATGGGGACTGATTCACAAAAATTTGTTACAATGATACTTCCCTTAGGATTTTTAACTAACAACTCCCTTTTTAAATCAAATTGGAAATATCTAATTTTCTTAGAAAACTGGGAATATATGAAACAATGTGATGATCCAGAATCAAATAAAGCATTGGCTAAACTTGAGGAAACCATTAAATTACCTACCACCACATCTTTCAGAGCTTCTACCTCAGTAGTAGTGATAGCATAAGCTTGGTCTTGATCCCTTGGCCTTTTCTGAGGTAAGTTCCCTTGATTCTTAGGACATTCATTTGAATATTGTCCCATATACCTACAATTGTAGCATTGAAAATTGGTAGCTTCTTTCGTCCCCTTTCAATCATGAGCTTGGTGTACTTTTTCACCACACTTGTAACAGACTCCCATTCCCTTCAAGCAAGTACCAGGGTGTTTCTTCTCACATTTACTGAAGGATGGATATTCAACTTTTCCCTTCTTCCCCTTATTTCCATTCCCATAGTGATCAGCAGATCTCTTCTTCTCTTGCTTTTCTGTAAAGTCGTAAGACTTAGAGTGAGACAATATCTTCGTATGACAAGAAGGATTGTGAGACTAATGCTTGACTAAGAAACGGTTTTAACCCATCAATGAAAAGATCAATATTACTTCTTGGGTTACGTATATAATCTACAGCATTCCTTGTTAACATTGTAAAGTTAAACTCATACTTTGCAGCATTCTCATCCTCCTTTTTCCTCAGACTCAGAAATTGTCTTTCCATATCTGCTCGATGGTCATGAGGAAAGTGTTTTTCTAAGAAAATCTATTTAAACTCCATTAATTCCATATTTTATACTTCATCATCTTCCTTCATGTTTTGAATCAATGGCCACCATTGATCAGTATCTTTAGTGAGGCAGTAAACTATCATAATAACTTTTTCCCTTTCACTACTCCCCAAGGCATGGAATATTTTCTCTAAGGAATTTATCCATTGCTCAGATACTAGTGGATTTGTACCCCCATTAAATTTTGGTGGTTGTTGCCTCATGAATAGATCTAACATTGATCCTCCACGCTGCGGATCAGGGTTCTCCGTACGGGTAAGGTTATTATTCATAACCTGAGTGAGTTGTCCCAGTATGGTGATAAGATGATCAGCACCAGTTGTATCACCAGCTCCACTATAATTATCTTGATCAGGATGTAAATCCCTACATGGATTGCGTTCATTTATACGGTTTCCATTCCCTCCACTAGGTTCCATTTCTAAATAATGGCATACACTAGATTAGTTTATGAATCGAAATACATAAATCCAAACTTGTAAAACACTTAACATGAATTGAACAGTTTATGGATATAATCCATAATCATAAAAATGTTTTCTTTGAGTAAGTATATACTCATAAACCCTTCATAATGGTTTGTAAAGAAAATGAGAATTATCCTAAGCATATCCCCTGGGAGTGTCATAACCAAGAGTGCAACAAGGCCCGTTGTGGTGCACCAGTTCCCCTTCGAGTCTAGCTCAAAGTGGTGTTTTCGGGTTTTACCCCTAGGTACATCTGTGCCAAAGCCTCCTCTACCTACTCGTATCTAGACAGAGATGTATTTCTCAGAAAACTCACAAAATCTCTACAATGCCAAAATTCTAGGAAGTTCTTCTATACTAATCCTCAAAGTCCATCTTAGGTCTATGTGCTCTAATCAGAGTTTATCTAAATATAGTTTCCAAGGTTTGTACTAAACTTCCTCTGATACCAACTCTAATGCCCTGACCCCAATTACCCAAAGCCAGTGCATTATTACATAACATTGGCATGATCACAAAAGATCATGTCTCGAAAGACCGATTAGTTTAGTATCCTTGGAATCACTAGATACATTAATAAAGTTTACATTGCATCATAAAGTGAAAAACTACAACATCTAGTCCCTATAGACCACACTCATATCCCCTCATACTATCCCTACAGGTCATTTATAAAATACTTCTTCACATCCTGGGAAAAATAAAACATAGAAAGGGGTGAGCTCAAATGCCCAGTAAGGATAACAATATAGCAGAAACTTTCATAAATAAGAATAAACATTTAAGGTAATGTATAACTAAAAAAAGCCTTTTAAACTTGAACTTCAGAATAATATGGCAGAAATAAAATGAAATAATTTCATTTACTTATTCACATGAATATTCTACTAATCGAATAATCACATGCAATATCAATAACCACTTTCATAATGATGGAATGCATAATGCCAGACTATCATAACCACATAGTCAAGGCCTTGTGCCAAGACTACAAATAAGATTTTGTCAAGGACTTGTGACAAGACACTAGTTTGTCTCATGAGACCTACCGATGCATCGAGGAGTTATAGCGGGCTCCAACTGTCACTTATTAAGTCCAATGCATTCCTTATATAAATATATTTAAACATAACAAAAACATTCGTAATAAAACTAGCATACAAAATGTCAATAATTTCTCCATAAACCATGAATGGTATAAAAATAACACATCCACATTCAAACATATCACAAAATCTTCAATACAATATGGAAGTTTTGTATCATAATAAATCAACTTCAAATAAGCTTAAAATCCATCAAAGGATGTTGACATAGATGAAATCAAAACTATTTGAGAGAAATATCTCTTTTTTGAAATCATTTAAAAGTCACATAATTATAAAATAAAACATTTACTTTGAAAATATTCTTATAAGATTGTAATGGAAGATTTGATGATTTTATAATAGTGGAAAATAGCCGCACCCGCCGTATAAGTGAAAAAAGACATTTTTGCCTTAATGTTGTCGAAAAGGTTAAAAAGGACCTTGTTTGGAAAACAACGGAAAGATTCGTTTATAAAAATCTTATAAAAAGTAAAAAAAAGGTATATATGAATTTAACCCATATTTTATAAAATAGTAAGAATGATTTGAAATTCATTTTTAATAAACATGGATGTGTATGATAAAGAGGTCCCATTAGATAATTACGTATAAACAACCTAGGATAATGAAGAGATTGTGAAATAAACTCTTACCTTGTACTTTTCCTTGGTAGAGGGTAGGTTAACCTCCTATATAATGGTGAAATAATTTTTATTAAATTATACAAGAATCATATACATTAATATGATATCATATATGATCTTTTAACATTGCTTTATTAATAATATCTTAGTATTATCGTCGTTTCGGGTGTTAAATTACTCGTTTTATTTTATATATTTTGTTACATAAGCCATGTTTTTTATGTATAGGTTGTATCTTATTCATATCCAGAATGATATCAAGTCCTTAAACATTATTTTTAATTATCAAATGATAATTATTCTTGAATGGATACGATGGGGAATGAATCTCATCACGTTCGTGGAGACAGTAGTGTGTACGTACGCACGAGTGACAATATCATTCTTTTGATATTAAAATTATATATAATTGGATGGTATATCATATATACAGAATCATTATAATGTTATTTTTATTATTTAATTCAATTAAACATCATTATCATACCCATCCAAATAATAATTTTTTGAATAATAATTACACCACGTCGTGGAGACGGTACGCCGTACGTAAGCACGTATGGTGACATGTCATTCAAAGGATAGATAGAATACTGAATATGGCTGTACCATATTTATAATAACATCAAATTATATAGAATATACTGTATTTATTATTTTAGAATGTAAATAACAAAGAAATAATAAGTGCAAGAAGAAAGGAACTTGAAAGAGGGTAGTGAAATCATTACCTCTTCTTCGGGTTCTTCCTTTTGATTTGATCAAAAGGGCTCTTTAAGTTGGCTTTATGATCAAACTAAGGCCTCTAGGTTGAATTTAGGGAAGTTGAGAGAATATTTGGGCAGGGGTTGTCTGATCCAAAAGGCTTTGAATGTATGAATGTGAGAGAAGGGGGAGTGCTCTTTTATAAGAGGGGTGATGGGAACCTTAGGAAAAACTTAAAATGTTATTTTATAATAAATTCATATTCGGTTTATAATGGATCCAAAGTGACTTATTTCAAGAATAAGGTGGGGATGGGTTGAAATCCTTTCAACCAATAGATTTTAGACATGTTTGAGTCACTATATTAACCTTATCATTTATATTTAACTCTTAGTTAAATAGTTTGACATTTACCATGTCTCTTTGTATTTTTATATTATATGGTTAATAAACTTACTAAAACAATCCAAGAGAACCCCAAGTTGTTCATTATTAATATATATAACCTTATCTAACTCATTTTTACGAACCTTAGATTTTTAGGAATAGAATATCAATTAATAATATAATGTTTGTTTTAAAAAATATTTTATGTCAATTTTGACACTATTTGGTATTTTTTTTTGCTAAATTTATAATAGCATTATTACTTCAAAAAAAATTCATCTAACCAACCCTAATATGTTATATTAACCTATAAAATTATTATAGTTCATAAAAAGTCTCAAATTACATTTATTTTGATATTTATAATATCAATTATTTTAATATTTCATTAATTAGGTAATTACTGCATCACCATTGTGTCATAAATAAATTAAATTATTTAATGTATAAAAATTATAAATAAAATATCATTATTTATGAATTTTTTTTATATTTATAATGAATATTTATAATCGAATTTATCTTATGTATAACCCTATATTAAAAATGTTTTAGTTATTTAACTTTGATTTTATCTCTTTTAACTCTTCTTTGAATTAAATAATAATAAATGTCCTAATCTAATCTAAGTGGACCAAAGAGGTTCATATTTTATTCCTAAGTTTGTTTTTGTCCGAATTATACTTATCCAATAGAATTAGGACATGTGTTAGGGTAATAATAATATCATTTTTACCCTTAATTACCCTATTTACTTTTAACTATGGTAAATAAAAATAAAATTTACTATTCACCAAAAATTATTTTTATCTTATTGAACCACATTTTACTCCTTAATATTAACCATGTCTCTTGGATTTTCAAAATTCCACTCACAGAAGCGGTAAAATTAATTTTTATGTGAATTTTCAAATTCTCCTAGGAGATGGGTAAAAGACGGTGAAAAGTTCAATAAAATTTTTATATATCTAAAATTATTATAAAATGACTCCAATGGATTAAATTGAACTTATATAGGTATTATGTATCTATTTTAACCTAAAATAAATAAAATAAATAATTATTTAAATAAAATAAATTGGTTTTAAACTATAACTCAGTGTTTTTTCACTATTTATCAAAAATTTAATGTTTTCATAAAATTACCAAAATTTCACCCTAGGCTAATTTTGATATTATAATTCTAAAAATGACGTCCATTTTGAAAGATAAAATTTATAAAATTTCGAAAAGTGGGTATTACTATTCATAACGGCTAGTTTGATTGGTTGTGGTGTGTGTTAGAACTCGAAGTTGCATACAATGCAAGCTATTGCATTATTCAAAGGGAAGTGTATCATGGAAGCTTGGGGTGTTACAGTTGGGGGTGCTTTCCAAGGGGGTAGGGGATGTCCAGGGGTGGGGGTCTAGGGGGTGGGGGTGTCCAGGGGGTTGGGGGGCTGTCCAAGGGGGTGGGGGTGTCCAGGGGGTGGGGGTCCAGGGGGTGGGGGGTGGGGGGTACGGGGGGTGGGGGTGTCCAGGGTGTGGGGTGGTGTCCAGGGGGGTGGGGCGGTCTAGGGTTGGGGGTTGTCTGGGGGGTCCAGAGGGTTGGGGGGATGTCCAAGGGGGTAGGGGTGTCCAGGGTGTGGGGTGGTGTCCAGGGGGTAGGGGCAGTCTAGGGGTGGGGTTGTCCCTGGGGGTTGGGTGTCTAGGGGGTGGGGGTGTCTAGGTGGTGGGGTGGTGTCCAGGGGGATGGGGGGCGTCTAAGGGGTTGGGGGCTTTCCAGGGGTGGGGGGCTATCCATGAGGGTGGAGGGGCTTTCCAGTGGGTGGGGGTGTCCAGGTGGTGGGGTGGTGTTTAGGGGGTGGGGTCGTCCAGGGGGTTGGGGGTTGTCCAAGGGGGTAAGGGTGTCCTGGGGGTGGGGGTGTCTGGGGGGTGGGGGCTGTCTAGGGGGGGTGGGAGACTGTCCAGGGGGTTGAGGGGCTATCCAGGAGGGTGGGGGCTATCCATGGGGGCAGGGGTGTCTAGGGGTTGGGTGGGGGTTTCCAGGTGGTGGGGTGGTGTCCAGGAGGTGGGGTTTGTCCAGGG
This sequence comes from Viscum album, assembly GCA_963277665.1. NCBI lineage: Eukaryota > Viridiplantae > Streptophyta > Magnoliopsida > Santalales > Viscaceae > Viscum > Viscum album. Next base: position 256,566,279 of record OY728119.1, read on the forward strand.
GGTACGGGGTGTCCAGGGGGTGGGTGGGCTGTCCACGGGGGTGGCGGGGGGATATCCAGGGGGTAGGGGTGTCCAGGGGGGTGGGAGGCTGTCCACGGGGGTGGAGAGGTATCTAGGGGGGTAGGGGTGTCCAGGGGGTGGATGGGTGTCTGGGGGGTGGGTGGGGTGTCCAGGGGGTGGGTGGGTTGTCCATGGGGATGGGCGGGCTGTCCACAAGGGTGGGGGATGTACAAGGGGTACGGGGTGTCCAGGGGGTTGGCGGTCTATCCACGAGGGTGGTGGGGTTGTCCAGAGTGGTACGGGGTGTTTAGGGGGGTGGGTGGGCTATCCACAGGGGGTGGTGGGGTTGTCCAGGGGGTACAGGGTATCCAGGGGGTGGGCGGGCTATCCACGGGGGTGGTGGGGTTGTCCAGGGGGGTAGGGGTGTCCAGGGGGTGGGAGGGCTGTTTATTATCGCTCAAATTTACCCAAGAGATGAAGGTAGAACGGTCCTTGTAGTTTAGCTTGGGTTATCGAATCCTCAGAGACCTAAGAAGAAACCTATAGACACATACATTCTATGGACTATTTTTGGCTATGAAGTGGCCAACTTGGGTTGATTTTATATGGTTTTAAAGGATAACTAACAGATTTAAGTGAATTCAATTTAAAAGAATGAGTTGATCCTAGGTTACCGCTCGGGGTGGATTGGATGAATTACCTTTTTAATGATTTCAATTTCTTATAATTGAGATGGATTCATTTAAGAATATCAAACGAAATCATCACTTACTGGTTTAATTCCTACACACCCTAATACTAATCACCTATACACTTGAAGGATCAAAGTTTTGAGCACTCCAAGGTAGAGGTTCGTATTAGCACTTGAAATGTGTGACCTTAAATTCAATAAGTATGAAGATGTTTTAAAATCATCAAATAAAAACATCATTTAAAAGAAGTGATTATCCATTAATGGAGTGATAAATAACATCCAATCCAGACCCTTTATACTCCCTTGGATCAACCCATAAAAGAGTTAGTCCTCCATTGATGACATGTCTTCAACGGAAGTGGGAAGTAGACTTACAAGGGTGGAATTGAAGAAGGAAAAACAACAACAACAAAAAGATCACTCTTCCATTGTGTGATAAATATCACAAAGTATGGTGTGAATAAATCCACACCTTGAACCAACAGTATCAACGTGATAATTATAAAAATAGAATAAGAGTAAATTAATAACTTTTATTAAGAAACTAAGGTGAATTAAACAACTTACATGAGAAAGAAATGCGATTAAAAACACAAAGCGGTAGCATAACACTACAATGAAACCAAGCACCAAAAATTCCTAAATCCTCCAAAACCACTACCTTAAATAGGAATTTTTAAGCCCTTGGGTCGAGCCTCCAATAGTAAAAAGCATCTCAATTAATTTTTGTAGGCCATAGGTGGTGGAAAGCTTGTGGAATTTGGACTTTTCCACATTTGACCCGAGGTGGAAGACAGCTTTCATCCACCGAACAGACGCATTTTTATGACCTTCTAGATGGCCGAATCAGAGTAGTCCATAGAAGAATCAAATGGAGATCCGGATATCGTATAACCGCCTGTAAAATGTGGGCCCATTTGGAGTTTTGTATTTCGAGATATGATCAAATTAGTGGGATGTTTTTCTGGGCCGCAAAATCTGGCCCAGAATTGTATCTCTAACTTGGGGCACCTTAATGACCACCATAGAGGCAGAATTAGCATTATCTCCTGAATATTTATTTTTTCCTAAACATTTATTATATCATCCCACAAAATTTGGGATTCATTGGGCCTGTATGTTGGGCCCCACAGTCTCATAAGTGGGCTGGTGTCCAATCTGCCTTCTCTAGAATTGCTTCCATTCATCTCCAAATATCTCCATCATCGTTTATGAATCATCCATTGATACCTGAATGAAAAATGTTCACATTTAAGTTTATATATAGTCCCCTAAATATCAAATTAAAATATTGATAATTAAATTCCTTATAATCAGATGACTCATTGGGCCTAAATTGGTGTAAATTAGGCATGAAGTGCACAAATGATGAGAATGGATGTTCATAATGAAAATGCACTAAATCAGGCCCATAAGATCAAAAATGAACATTTAATACCATTAAAATGTAATTAAAATATATGTTTTTATTGGATAATAACACCCCCAACTTGAGATTTGCTAGTCCCGATCAAATAATTCAATGATTTTATTTGAATTCCTTTCTTCAAACACATTATAACAAACAGTGCTCACAATGTAAACTGCACACAAATATATCTTTATAACCTATCAAGATAATTTAAAACAAGATGAATTTAAAATAATATCCCAATCTCAAGCCCATTCCTTTGATCAAATCCATCATCATACTTCATCCAACTCAATTAGGTGTAATGATGTGTTGTGTATCACAATAGATATGGGGGTTCATTTTCATTAAAGGGGGAAATCATGGAAGCGCTAGGTGGAATCACATTTAATCCTAATATGAGTATTCTTCATTCTTTTTTTTTGGATTTTTTTTTTTTTGCAATATTTCCATAGTAATTGATATTGTAGTTAATCAAATTAACCCATGTAGCAAGACTTTGTCGATGACTCCCAGACTCAAAGGCCTTAGGGCACCAAGTGAAGCCCACATACTCGGGCATTGTCTTGAGTTAACTTAATAAAAAACAAATTCATATTACCATAAATAGAGATAGATTAAAAAACTGAGGGCTAGACAACTCTGGAGTCACGATCCCCAAGTGCCGAAAGCCTCGCATTTTATCAATCCATTGCTCTACACGCAAATTTTTTTTTTTAATACTCATATTATTCATAAAAATCAAACCAGACTATGATATTTATTATGGGACCCCAAAAATTCAAATTAGTACCCCATAGTCTAAAGGACGTGCATTGTGGCATTTTGATTTAATGGATGAAAATAAAAATGATGAAAATTTTCATTGGACAACCAAACTTCCAAAATCAATTCTTTTAAACTTAATCATGAATTAAATTAAGAGTCAAGGAAATAAAAATTATTTGATATGTATTTTTTATGTGGGAAAAGATGTTATTATATGAATGATAAAGTAATTTTACTTCTTTTTTTATCATTGTTTTTTTTAAACAAACATTTTGTTTCCACACCCCCCAACTTAGAATGAAATTGTCCCTAGTTTCGTAAAAGTAAAATTTAGAATGGGGTAGAGGAATAAAAATGGGAGTTCAATAAGGAAATTTAAATATGAGGATCATGGAATGAAGTCACCTGGTGGTTGAAGTTTGAAGTTCTTTTCGCTCAAATTTATTCCTTTAATATCCATGTCGCTTGCAAAGATTCCTAGTGGAAAAAGGAAAAACAAAACAAAAAAAACAATATATATATATATATATTTATATAATAAAGGAAGTAAAATATAAGTATATATATAAAAATTATAGAATAAGTAAGCACATTAAGCCGTAGGTCAGTGGTAAGCACGCACCCCTGTCTCCCTTCGGTCCTGGGTTCGAGTCCCCGCGGCTTCACCGGTTGTGACGGGGTTTTCCCCATGTCCTATGGCGTGTCCCCTTTTTTAATTATTATATTATTTTTATTATTTTTATTATTTTTATATTAACCTATAAAATAATAAAAATACAACAAAATAAACTGATGATACATTGTCTTCTTTTTAAATTTCTGGGTAAGGTATTACTCAAGGATCACACCACGTGATACGGATGAATATGGTGCTCCCCTTTCGTACCCATCCATACTCATAATAGAAGAACCGGTCAAAAGTCTATTTTTTTATTTTTAAATATAAAAATGATTAATTAATCTTATTTGAAAAATAAAGATGATTCAGAAAGATTAGAAACATAAAAACCACAGGTTGCCTCCCGTGCAGCGATTTGTTTAACGTCGTTAGCCCGACATAGATCCTAAATTTATCAATTTTTTCCTAGTTCATAGATTGGATCAATTAACTCAACATCTATTTCTTGTTTATTGAATGATTCAATGAATGTTTTTAACCTTTGACCATTGACCTTGAAAATGTGACCACTAGTGGGATCTTGAATCTCTATTGCCCCATGGGGGTATACATGATGCACTATGAAAGAACCTGAACATCTAGACCTTAACTTTCCCAGGTGTAAATGAAGTTTTGAAATATACAAGAGCACAAGTTTTCCCGGATCAAAATGTTTGACCTTGATACTCCTAGATTGGTAGGCTTGAACTCTAGCTTTATTGATCCTTGAATTTCATAAGCCTCCATCCTTAGTTCCTCCATTTCATTTAGATCTAATTTCCTTTTTGTTCTGGCCAATGAGAGGTCATAATACATTTTCTTAATTTCCCAAAAGGCCTTATGTTCAATCTCCACTGGAAAATGGCATGCTTTACCATAAACCAACCTATATGGGTACATTCCTAAAATGGTTTTATATGCGGTTCTATATGCCCAAATAGCATCTAAGAGTTTCTCAGACCAATCTTTCCTAGAGGGGTTGATAGTTTTTTCAAGAATTTGCTTAATATCCCTATTCGCTAACTCATCTTGACCATTGGTTTGAGGATGGTATGCAGTGGACACTTTATGAGAAATACCATACTTAGACATGAGTGAAGAGAATGGGCGGTTGCAGAAATGGGTTCCTCGATCACTGATTATAGCCCTAGGAATTCCAAATCATGAAAATATGTTCTCTTTCAGAAATCGAATCACAACTTGATGATCATTGGACTTAGTGGGAATGGTCTCAACCCATTTTGAGACATAATCAACAGCTAAGAGTATGTAGAGGTATCCCCGAGAGTTTGGGAAGGGACCTATGAAGTCAATTCCCCAACAGTCAAATATTTCAACCACTAAGATGGGAGTGAGTGGCATTTGATTCCTTTTTGTGATGGACCCTACTTATTGACACCTAGGACAGCTTTGACAAAATGTGTAGGAGTCCCTTGAGAGGGTGGACCAGAAAAGACCACATTGAAGAATCTTAGCAGATGTTTTCTTAGAGGAAAGGTGACCTCCACATGCCTCACTGTGATAGAATTTAAGGATGGACTCTTGTTCAGATTCTAGAACACACCTCCTAATGACTTGGTCAGGGCAGAACTTATAGAGTTATGGATCATCAAACACATAGTGTCTAACATCATAAAGAAATTTCCTTCGATCTTGAGTCCCTAAGAATTTTGGAATGACTCCTGTCACTAAGAAATTTGCTATGTCAGCATACCAAGGGCAGTCACTCATAGAGTATAGGTGTTCATCAGGAAACGAATCAGACACAGAAAGGTGATTTGAGTTGTCTTTGAATTCCATCCTAGAGAGGTGATCAGCTACAACATTTTCAACACCATTTTATCCTTGATTGTGAGGTCAAATTCTTATAAGAGAAGGACCCACCTAATCAGTCTAGCCTTGGCATCTTGTTTTTGGAAGAGGTATTTTAGTGCATAATGGTCAGTGAACACAGTGATGGGGGATCCTAATAGGTAGGACCTAAACTTCTATAAAGCAAACACAATATCAAGTAACTCCTTTTCAGTAGTGGTGTAGTTTATTTGGGCATCATTTAAGGATTTTCTTGCATAAGCAATGACATAAGGAGTTTTATCACAACTTTGTCCTAACACAGCTCCAATAGCAAAGTCACTGGCATCACACATAAGTTCAAAAGGAAGGTTCCAATTTGGAGATTTCATAATGGGAGGAGAGGTGAGAGAGGATTTGAGGGTTGAGAATGAACCCTCACAACTTTCTGTCCAAACAAATGGAGCATCCTTTACTATGAGAGCACAAAGGGGATGAGATATTGAACTAAAGTCTTTGATGAATCTTCTATAGAAACCAGCATGTCCTAAGAAAGACCTCACTTCCTTGACAGTTTTGGGTGATGGAAGGTGACGAATGATGTCAACCTTTGCTTTATCAACTTCAATCCCCCTACACGAGACCATATGGCCTAGAACAAGTCCCTATTTAACTATGAAATGGCATTTTTTCCAGTTTAGGACCAGATTCTTTTCTTCACATCTTGACAAGACTCTCTCCACATTCTGCAGACATCCCTCAAATGTATCCCCAAACACAGATAAGTCATCCATGAAGACCTCTATAAAATCCCCTACCATGTCTGAGAAGATTCCCATCATGCACCGTTGGAAGGTTCCAGGGGCATTGCATAACCCGAAGGGCATGCGTTTGAAATAAAAGGTTCTGAATGGACATGTGAATGTAGTCTTCCCTTGATCCTATAGGGAGACCTCAATTTGATTGTACCCCGAGTACCCATCTAAGAAACAGTAGAAGGCATGACCTGCCACTCTCTCAAGGACTTGGTCAATGAATGGTAAGGGTAAATGGTCCTTCTTGGTGAATGAGTTTAGTTTCTTGTAGTCAATGCAGACCCTCCATCCACTACTCACCCTTGTTGGAAGAATCTCTCCATCCTCATTGGTTATCACTGTGATTCCGGCCTTTTTTGGAACCAATTGGATTGGGCTCACCCACTCACTCTCAGCTATGGGATATATGATACTAGCTTTTAACAATTTCAGAAGTTCCTTCCTTATTACCTCCATGAGATTAGTATTTAGTCACCGTTGAGGTTGACGACATGGCTTTGAATCAGATTCCAGAACAATCCTATGAGTCCCGATAAGTTGGCTAATCCCAGGAATATCAGAAAGGGTCCAACCAATGGCTTTCTTATTCTTCCTAAGGACATCTAGAAGCATCCTCTCATAATTGGATTCAAGAGAAGAATAAATTACAATGGGATGTTTTTGATTTTCCCCTAGGAATTCATACTTTAGTGCAGCAAGAAGTTCCTTCAATTCAATATTAGGTTGGTTCAGAATTTTAGCAGAATATTGGGATATTGGATCAAGATCAATTTCTTTTTTTAGAGTTTCAGATAGGATTGATTCCCCACATGTAGAAGTTTCAGCTACTAGATTGTCTTGATCAGATTTAGGGAAGTAAATTAGAGTGGTCTCCATGAAAGTGGTTTCTTGAAAGGTTTCACTGATTGTTGGACCTAAGACTTCATCATAAGAGCAATTTGAAAATGATTCAATCCAAGGAGATAAACTTCCTTCATATGAACAAAGGAAATCAATCTCATCCCGACTTAAACATTCATCAAATATTCCTTGATGTTCCATGGATTCATTATCAATGCTTCCTATCATGTTTACTTCATGAATGTCCTCGTCATCCCCTATTTGTGAGTTTTCATTATAGATGTTCAAGTCTAGACTCATGTTCCCAAAGGTGATGGTCATGTTCCCATTTCGGACTCGGATAAAAAAGTTGATTGTTGTAAGGAAAGGATGACCAAGGATGATTGGGGTTTGTTCCTTATTTCCTAAGTTTGGATGGTTGTCAAGGACAATGAAATCAGCAGGGTAGATGAAGTTTTCAACCTTTACCAGAACGTCCTTTAAAATCCCCTTTGGAACCCTAATGCTACGATCAGCAATTTGAAGTGTGAAAGATGTGGGTTAGAGTTCTTCTAGTCCTAACTGGCAGTACACAGCATATGGGATGAGATTGAAACTAGCACCTAGGTCACACAATGCCTTGACAACTTTGCTTTCTCCTAGTTCAACATTGATGTAAGGGAAACCCGGGTCTTTCAACTTACGAGGAATGGTCCCTTGAATGGTGGTACTCACATTAGCAGCCAAAAGGACTTGGTTTTTATGTGAAAATTTTCTTTTAAAAGTACACAAGTCCTTAAGGTACTTTGATTAGGCAGGTATGGTTTGGATTTCATCGAGAAGGGGTATGTTCAACTTGACTTGTGAAAAAGATTTCCCTCAATGTTTCACTCAGTTTAGGCTTGGTTTTCCCCCTCATGTGTTGAGGAAATGGTGCAGGTTGTGGGGTTGTTTGTTGAAGAGTTGTTTCCTTGAAAATGTTATCAGTTTCCTCAGTTTTATCTTGTGGTTCATTTTAATTTTCATCCAAGTTTTAATCTTTAAGTGGGTTCTGAATTAGTTGTTCAGGTTTCTCAATTGATTTCCCACTTCTTAAAACAGTCACAGCCTTTAGTTGTTCATGAGTTGTTTGAGCACAACTTAACTCTCCCCTTGAAGTTGAGGATGGCACCGCCTGAGTAGGCATGGGTGCCTTTCCAGTTTTTATGGTTTGAATTTCTTGTTTTAGGGAAGATACCTCCGAGTTCATCCTCTCCATTTGTTTGCACAGTTGTTCTAGTAGGCTTTGTGGAACATTTTCGGTGGGTGCTTGAGTAGGTTGGTTTATCCCAGGGGGATATTTTGGAGGTGGGATGGTTTGTTGAAAATGGACCGGTGGCTGTTGGTATTGGATAGTTTGGGTTTGGAATTGGTTATGGGTTTGGTAGTTCTGATGGGGGTAAGGATTTTGTCCCTGTGGTTGGCTAGGTTGTTGGTTATCTTTCCAGCGGAAGCCTGGGTGGTCGTTATACCTTGGGTTGAAGGTGTTTTGGTATTGAGGCTTTTGAAAGTTAAAAGAATTTACTTCCACTGGGGGTCCTCCTAAGAGAACATCCTTGATGGATGGAATGGTTGGGCAGTTGTCTGTCTTATGGTCATTTTTGTCACAAATTGTGCAAACAGGGTCAACAGTTTGGATTTCATGGACTTTCCTAAGGTCTATCTCTTAAACCTTCCTAGAGAGTGCTGCGAGTTTAGCCCTAAGGATTTCCTCTTCTCTAAGTGTATGAATTCCAGTAGTTCTTTGTGGCTTTTCAGAATAAGGTGAAGTTCCCCATGTTTGGTTTTGTTCAGAAAGGCTTTCTAGATACTCGTAAGCATCATTTGGGGCTTTGTTTTTAAAGGTTCCATTACACATCATGTCAATGAATTGTTTGTTCCCCGGACCCAACCCTTCATAGAAAATTCTCACTTATTCAGGAATAGAAAAACCATGGTGTGTAACCATGTTTAGAGTGTCTTTGAACCTCTCCCATGTTTCATAGAATGACTCTCCCTCTTTTTCAAAAAATTTTTGGATACTCTTTTTAAGTGCAATTGTTTTATGGTGGGGAAAGTATTTTTTGTAGAATTCTCTTTGTAGTTGGTCCCAAGAGTTGATGGATGATGGTCTCAAATTGTTTAGCCAATTTTTAGCTCGGTCCTTTAAAGAAAAAGAAAATAGCCTCATCTTAGCTGATTCTAGTTGATGTGGGGGACACATGGTTTCTACAATGTCATTGAACTCCTTAATGTGAAGGTAGGCCATCTCGGACTCCATTCCATGGAATGTGGGAAGGTGGTTTAGGACATGGGGTTTAAAGATGTAGTTGGAATCTCCTAGGGAATTGTGTCTAATTCATGAGGGGGAATTGGTCCAGTAAGGTGTGAGGTAGTCATTCATAGTTTGATCAATTGCATTCCCCAAGTTTGGGGCTGCCTCATTTGGGTTTCCATTTTGGTTCCCACCCAGGTTTATGAGTTGGTTAATTTGAAGACATTCCATTGAAATTGGCTCAATTTTGGACTCTAGAGTATTAGGAAGATTAGGATCTAATTGAATGAGTTCCCTTGGTGTACCTGACTCCCCAACCCCAGGACTATCTACCCTAACTAGACGGTTTGATTGATCGCGGGTGTAGGCAGACATGCGCCAAAAGAAAAAAACGAGAAAGGGACAAGATAAGAGAATTTGGATGAGAAAAGAAGAAATGGGGGAGAATAGAATGGGTGTTTAGATGAATTTCTTGGGTCCCCAGCAACGGTGCCAAAATTTGATTCTCGCTCAAATTTACCCAAGAGATGAAGGTAGAACGGTCCTTGTAGTTTAGCTTGGGTTATTGAATCCTCATAGACCTAAGAAGAAACCTATAGACATGTACATTCTATGGACTGTTTTTGGCTATGAATTGGACAACTTGGGTTGATTTTATATGGTTTTAAAGTATAACTAACAGATTTAAGTGAATTCAATTTAAAATAATTAGTTGATCCTAGGTTATCGCTCGGGGTGGATTGGATGAATTACTTTTTTAATGATTTCAATTTCTTATAATTGAGATGGATTCATTTAAGAAGATCAAACGAAATCATCACTTAATGGTTTAATTCCTACACACCCTAATACTAATCACCTATACACTTGAAGGATAAAATTTTTGAGCACTCCAAGGTAGAGGTTCGTATTAGCACTTGAAATGTGTGACCTTAAATTCAATAAGGATGAAGATGTTTTAAAATCATCAAATAAAAATATCATTTAAAAGAAGTGATTAGCCATTAATGGAGTGATAAATAACATCCAATCCAGACCCTTTCTACTACCTTGGATCAACCCATAAAATATTTATCCCTCCATTTATGACATGTCTTCAACGGAATCGGGAAGTAGACTTACAAGGGTGGAATTGAAGAAGGAAAAACAACAACAAAAAAATATCACTCCTCCGTTGTGTGATAAATATCACAAAGTATGGTGTGAATAAATCCACACCTTGAACCAACGGTATCAACGTGATAAGTATAAGAACATAATAAGAGTAAATTAAGAACTTTTATTAAGAAATTAAGGTGAATTAAACAACTTACATGAGAAAGAAATGTGATTACAAACACAAAGCGGCAACATAACACTACAATGAAACCAATCACCAAAAATTCCTAAATCCTACAACACCACTGCCTTAAATAGGAATTTTTAAGCCCTTGGGTCGAGACTCCAACAGTACAAAGCATCTCAATTAATTTTGGTAGGCCATAGGTGGTGGAAAGCTTGTGGAATTTGGACTTTTCCACATTTGACCCGAGGTGGCAGCCAGCTTTCATCCACCGAACAGATGCGTTTGGATGACCTTCTAGATGGCCGAATCAGAGTGTTCCATAGAAGAAGAAAATGGATCTCCTAATGTCTTATAACCTCATGTAAAATATTATCCCATTTGGAGTTGTTTATTTAGAGATATGATCAACTTAGTGGGATGTTTTTCTGGGCCGCAGAATCTGGCCCAGAATTGTATCTCTAACTTGGGGGACCTTAATGACCACCATAGAGGCCTAATTAGCATTATCTCCTGAAGAGTTATTTGTTACTAAACATTTATTATATCATCCCACAAAAGTTTGGATTCATTGGGCCTGTATTTTGGGCCCCACAGTCTCATAAGTAGTCTGGTGTCCAATCTGCCTTCTCTAGAATTGCTTTCATTCATCTCCAAATATCTCCATCATCGTTTATGAATAATCCATTGATCCCTAAATGAAAAATGTTCACATTTAAGTGTAGATATAGTACCATAAATATAAAATTAAAATATTTATAATTACATTCCTTAGAATCAGATAACTCATTGGGCCTAAATTGGTGTAAATTAGGCATGAAGTGCACAAATGATGAGAATGGATGTTCATAATGAAAATGCAGTAACTCAGGCCCATAAGATCAAAAATGAACATTTAATACCATTAAAATTTAATTAAAATATATTTTTTTATTGTATAATCAGCTGTCCATAGGGGTGGGGCTGGGGGGCTTTCCACAGGGGGGTGTCCAGGGGGTGGGCGGGCTGCCCATGGGGGTGGTGGGGATGTCGAGGGGGTAGAGGTGTCTAGGGGGTGGGAGGATATCCATGGGGGTGGGTGGGCTGTCTGCGGGTGTGGGCGGGCTTTCCACGGGGGTGGGGGTTGTCCAAGGGGTATGGGATGTCCAGGGGGTGGGCGGGCTGACCACGGGGGTGGCGGGGCTGTTCAAGGGGGTACGGGGTGTCTAAGGGGTGGGTGGGCTGTCCACGGGGGTGGAGGGGCTGTCCATGGGGGTGGAGGGGCTATCTAGGGGGGTACTGGGTGTCCAGGGGGGTGGGCGGGCTGACCACAGAGGTGGCGGGGCTATCCAGGGGGTAGGGGTTTTCCAGGGGGTAGGGGCTGTCCAGGGGGGTGGCGGGTTGTCTACAGGGGTGGGTGGGGGGGATGACCATGGGGGGGAGGTGTCTAGGGGTTGGGGGTGTCTAGGGGGGTGTGCCAACTGTCGATGGGGGTGTGGGCTATCCAAGGGGGTGGGGGTTGTCCACGGGGGTGGCGGTGCTGTCCAGGGGGTAGGGGTGAGCGGGCTATCAACGAGGGTGGGGGCTGTCCAGGGGGTACGGGGTGTCAAGGGGGTGGGAGGGGGTGTCCAGAGGGGTACGGGGTGTCCAGGGTGTGGGCGGACTGTCCACGGGGGTGGGGGGATATCCACGGGGGTGGCGAGGGGCTGTCCATAGAGGTGGAGGGGGTGTCCAGGGGTGGGGGTGTCCACAGGGGTAGGCAGGTTGTCCACAGTGGTGGGGGCTGTCCAAGGGGGTACGGGGTGTCTAAGGGGTGGGTGGGGTTGTTCAGGGGGTAAAGGGTGTCCAGAGGGTGGGCAGGCTGTCCACGGGGGTGGTGGGGGTGTCCAGGGGGTACGGGGTGTCCCGGGGGTGGGCGGGGCTATCCAGGGATACATGGTGTCCAGGGGGTGGGTGGACTGTCCACGGGGGTGGCGGGGCTGTCAAGGTGGGTAGGGGTGTCTAGGGGTGGCCGGGTTGTCCATGGGGGTGGGGGCGGACCACGGGGGAGAGGGGGTGTCTAGGGGGTTGGGGGTGTCCAGGGGGTGGGTGGACTATCAACAGGGGGCAGTCCATGGGGGTGGGGACTGTCCATAGGTTTGGTGGCGCTGTCTAGGGACTCGGGGTGTTCAGGGGGGTGGGAAAGCTGTCCCCGGGGTGGGGACTTTTCTGGGGGGGTGTGGGGTGTCTAGGGGGTGGGCAGGGCTATCCAGGGGGTGGGCGGGCTGTCCACGGGGGTGGCGGGGCTATCCACGGGGGTAGGGGGTGTCCAGGGGTGGTGGGTGGTCTATTCATAGGGGTGGGGGGGCTTTCCACGGGGGGGAGGGGTGTCCAAGGGGGTGGGAGGGCTGTCGACGGGGGTGGCGGGGCTCTAGAGGGGGTAGGGGTGTCCAAGGGGTGGTCGGGCTGTCCACGGGGGTGGGTGGGCTGTCCACAGGGGTGGGGGCTGTCGAGGTGGTACGGGGTGTCCAAGGGGGTGGGTGGGGCTGTCCATGTGGGTACGGGGTGTCTAGGGGGGTGGTCGGACTATCCATGGGAGTGGCGGGGCTGTCCAGGTGGGTAAGGGGTGTCCAGGGGGTGGGTGGGATTTCCACAGGGGTGGGAGGCTATCCACGGGGGGAGGGGCTGTCCGGGGGGGGTGCGAGGGCTGTCGACAGGGGTGTAGGGGCTATCCATGGGGATACGGGGTGTCTAGGGGGTGGGTGGGTTGTCCATGGGGGTGGGGGCTGTCATGGGGGTACGAGGTGTCCAGGGGGTGGGCGGGGCTATCCAGGGGGTATGGGTGTTCATGGGGGTGGGTGGGATGTCCACAGGGGTGGTGGGGCTGTCCAGGGGGGTAGGGAGTGTCCAGGGGGTGGGTGGGCTATCCACAAGGGTGGGGGGATGTCCACGGGGTAGGGGTGTCTAGGGTGGTGGGGGCTATCCACAGGGGTGGCGGGGCTGTTAGGAGGGTAGGGATGTCCAGGGGAGTGGGTGGGATGTCCACGGGGGTGGGTGGGCTGTCCACAAGGGTGGGAGATGTCTAGGGGGGTTGGGGTGTCTAGGGGTGGGTGGGCTGTCCATGGGGGGTTGGGGGTGTCCATAGTGTTTGGGGGTATCCATGGGGGTTGGGTGTGTCCATGGGGGGTTGGGGGTGGTTGGACTATCCACGGGGGTGGGGGACTGTCCATGGGGGTGGTGGGGCTTTCCAGGGGGTAGGGGGTGTCCAGGGGGTGGGTGGGTTGTCCACAGAGTTGGGGAATATCCAGGGGGTACGGGGTGTCCAGAGGGGGTGGGCGGGGTTGTCCAGGGGGTAAAGGGTGTCTAGGGGGGTGGGCGGGCTATCAATGGGGGTGGTGGGGCTGTCCATGGGGGTAGGGGGTGTCCACAGGTGTGGGGGGCTATCCACAGGGGTGGGGGCTGTCCACGGGGGTAGGGGGTGGTTGGGCTGTCCACGGGGGTGGTGGGGCTATCGAGGGGGGTAGCGGGTGTCCAGGGGGTGGGTGGGTGGGCTATCCACGGGCGTGGGGTCATTCTAGGGGGTACAGGGTGTCCAGGGGTGTGGGTGGGCTGTCCACAGGGGTGGTGGGGGTGTCCAGGGGGTACAGGGTGTCAAAGGGGGTGGGAAGGTTTTCCACGGGGGTGGAGGGGTTGTCCAGGGGGTATAGGGTGTCCAAGCGGCTGGGCGGGCTATCCACAAGGGTGGCGGGGCTGTCTGAGGGGTAAGGGGTTTCCAGGGGTGGGTGGGCTGTCCACGGGGATGGGGTTGTCCATGGGGGTATAGGGTGTCCAGGGGCGTGGGCGGGGCTATCCAGGGGGTACGGGGTGTCTAGGGGGTGGGCGGGCTGTCCACGGGGGTGGCGAGACTGTCCAAGGGGTTAGGGGTATCCTGGGGGTGGGCGGGCTGTCCACGGGGGTGGTGGGGCTGTCCAGGGGAGGGGTGAATTGGTCACAGAAAATCATCAAGTAAAGTTTTATTATTTATAGATATAAAAATAAATATAATGTGACCTACCTAATCTCATATATATTCAGGCACAACAAATCAATAAACATCAAAGGTCGGTAATATCAGTCAAAAATGTAACGGATCAATATGTCCCTCATCACCATCACTATCATCACCATCATCATCATCCTCAACCTCATCCTCATCATCATCCCCATCATCATCCCTTCCCTCCTCAATGCCCTCCTTCTCACTCTCGTACTCATCCTCAGCCTCCTCATCACCCTCCTCCTCCGCCTCGGCCTCCTCCTTTCCCTCCTCCTCTGCCTCGACCTCCTCCTTGGCCTCCTCCTCCTCTGCCTCAGCCTCCTCCTCACCATCATCTCAACCAACACTATAACTTCTACCTGGTGCACCATATATAGAACGCATCAATGACATATATTCATCACAAGTTGTGGTGGCCTCTGGTGGAAGTGTTGGACATAAAACTTCCATCAGTTTCATAAATACATTGTTTTCCCTAGTAGACTATTCTACCATCTCTGTGGCCCTTTTTTCAGATTGTTCTGCATGTGCCTTAATCTGTAGGAACTTGGTGTCACTACAACTCATACCTGAGTAGGGCCAATACCTCATCGGAACTATACTCTTCCTAGGTCGGCAGCGTACTCTACCAGGGTGCTCATCTCCCAACACCTGATATAAGTCATCATTTGGCCCAAAATTGTCAGGTTTCTAGGCATCAAGGGCCTCTAAAGAAAACTGTTACAAATATAAATAGATTATTAAGATACAAAATAGAGAATAAAATTTTAAATCTACAAAGTAAATCTCACAATCTTCTACTGAGTCGGTTTGTTAACCGCACTTCCATCTTTCTTACTTCTACTCGATAAAAATAGTTTTGATCGAGGAACATGTCCTATATTCAATTTATGCCTCTAAAATTACATTGAATGTAAGAAACCATAATTAAAAATAGGATATCAATAATTAATTTAATAACTAAAATTATATAACAACTTTAGCAATAGAATAAATTATGGAGGAAGCAATAGAAAGTGCAAGTCGTAAAGAAAAATTATAAATTGTCATACCTACTTCCTCTCATGATCTGGCATTGTAGTACGTCCCAATGTGTGGAGGTATTTTTTAGAATCAATGTTTTTTTATTTATTCTAGATGATTCCTAAATAAAATTCAATAATTAGTATTAACAAAAAACATGAAAATTTTCATTTAAATACCTCTAATGTGATTAATACCTTAAACTGACTAGTCTTCTAATGAGTAATAAACTGTCGATACTATTATAATGGAAAATAATTCATGATAGGGACCGCCTCTAACTCTATTTCAACTCTATAATTCCATACAATATACAACTCATGCTTATAATCTCTCCAAAGTTCACCTAAATCTTTTAGACGTGCTGGTCGTGCACCCTCACCATAGGGGAAATTAAACCGAAGCTAACACCAAAATATTAATTCATATAAATAAAAATAATAATATATTGAATTAAATACAACAGATTTTTTTACCCATATCTCTGCCCAAGCTTTATCCTTGACTTCATTTGGCAGCTGCCTCCATGAGAGCGGCTTGATAGGAATGGTGTCGGAGTATTTGGAAAGCGTCTCCAAAAAACTCTGACATTGTTGCCCTTATTTTTCAATCATTTGACTATCTTCATTGTATCCCACCATCAACTGTGTGTGGCGGTTCCACACTGCATGCATGCGTGTACGCCCCTGCCCCCGCCTCCTATCAGTAGATTTATCTGTTATAAAATAAAAACAAATATTTTATCAATACATGTTATAATGAAAATAAATAATGGTGTAAAAAATTGTTATGGTAGTATTAGTATACTTGCGGTAGTCTGATCAATGGGCATTGTTGGATCTGCAGAAACTAAAGGAACACCCTGTACATGTGGAGTGGGTCCCAATGTATGCTCTGTAGGGACAGACTCTGGAAGATCAGGAGTCGAAGAAGATGGAATATAAAATCCCAGAGAGAAGGAAGAAGAAGTAAAATAATGGCTGGCCGAATGCTGGATGGAGAGTGGGAATCATCATCGTATATAGTACAGATGGGTGAGGAGGCTCAGATGTAAAGGGTGGTGAAAACACGGGAGGCCTAAATATCCCGTGTGTCCCTAACGGCACACTGGGATCAGAATGTGGGATGGATGGTATGTCGGTGGGAGGGGCAGGGTCTAATCGGGTACACCAACCATATCATCTAGCTCTCGTATCCCCCCCCCCCTCGTACAAACACCCTGAGTATTGGGACCACTACTAGGCTGCTCATCAAATAACCATCACCTAATAGGTGGATCCTTCAAAAACGTTTAAAACAAAATTAATCACATGACATTATACATTATTTAAATATATATTTTTTAAATAAAATACTCACTACAGGCACTAGTGGTGGAATTCCCATCTCAATCATGCGACGATTGTTGTCCATCATCTATTTCCATCAACTCTCTTCAATTGGTTGCATTTCCTACATCTAAAAACAAATATGGAAGTAATTAGAAAATTATAACTAATGTGTAACCCAAAAAACAAAATAAATGAGAGGGAATAGGGGGATTCTTGGATAATTTAATTATCCATTGTTTTAGGTGAGCTTGAACAGATATTTAATGAAGTCAATAAATCATACAAGATGTAATAAAGAAATTTAATTCTTATTAGGATGGTTATTTACTAAGTTTCATCAGTCTATTAAAATCATGGAACATTGATTCTACCAGACTCATAAGGGGTAAAGCAGTTGTCTAAATTAAGGAAAAATTTAATTTCTTTAGCCCAGGTAGATGATGTAGGTTTCTATACATTTTTTGCAAAAGAATACAAACCATCATGTTCATTACCTGGTAAATTTGTAAAGATAGGTATTAGAGTTATACTAATTTTATACATGGTCAATAAAGCATTGAAATATTCACCAAGTTAGAAATTTTGGTTTCGTAGGTTTGAATACAGTTCAATTCCAAATTATAAAACGCAATTCAAAAAAAAATTGCAACCAATAAACATTGAAAATTCACATAACAGTAAAGTCAGATACAACATATTTGTAATAAAATTAAATCAATTTGAATAGTACCAACCTTAACAACCCAAGTTGAGGTAAACCAAAATAATTGAGAACATGAATGGATGATTTTATATATTTCCCACCACAACTTCAGGTTCACAGTAAACTCTTACAATTGATCTATTGGAGTCATAAAAAGTAATAAATGGATCATTTCCAATGGAAATAGGGATGGTTTCAATTCCATCATCACTATAATCAAAAATATGTCTTGGAATTACTACAATAATGACACCAAATTCAGGTCGAAGATGGTCTTTGACATAAAAAACTTGTTTCTCTATTGATGTCAATACATATGGTTCATTGGTAGCAAGAGTGTGAGTCATATCAATTACTCGAAATCCATAATCATCAATAAATATTCCCTGCCTCGTCATCAAATCAAACCACTAACATTTCATCATCGTGACTTGTCCATGAGAATAATAATCCATTATTATTATTTTTTCAACGACTCCATAATAACCTATATTTTCAAATTGTGGTCTACTATCTAATGTACTAGCATAACAGTCTGTTGTGGAAGTAACCATAACACCGTCATGTTGTGTTCTCATGTTTTTTGATCATTCAGTGATAATAAATTTGTACCCATTGATAACAATTGAATTACAATCACAAACCATGGTATTAGGACCAGAAGACAAAGCTCTTATTTCCTCAGAGAGAGGGTCAGTAGGCAAACTCAATACCTAAAATATAAATGAATATTAAACTTAATTAAATATTGTTTTAATTATTTTAAATAGTAATATTATTACCTTTAATTTTAACCAAGAAAAAAACTCTTTTCTATGCAAAGTCTCCCTCCTTATCAGAGATAAAGAATGTTGCTTTCTATTTATCATCGCTTTATGTTCCTTATAGATAAAAATAGGAATAGTTTTACAGATATATATATATTTATATAAGATATACATATTCAATTTACTTACAAGATTTAGTCATCGAACAAATCATGGTTGAACAAAACTGTGTGATGTGCCATCTCCCACTCTTCAAGGCTTAATTTCATCAATGTATATGACCCAAGAATTCCTCATATTTGAGGAAGTGATGGAAAAATGGGTTCAATTTTCTCATAATATTCTTCTTCATTTCTCATTGGTCTGTTCATTCTTGTAGTAAGATCAGACAAATACATAGAGCAGAAATCCATACATTCTTGAGCCAAGTAACTGTTCATGATAGAACCTTCAGGATGATTTCTATTACAGACATAAGACTTTAATGTGTACATATTTCTTTTAGTTGGATACATACAATGAAAAAAATAGGTCCTCCAAGAAGTATTTCAGTTGGAATATGGACAGTCAGATGCAGCATGCATGTGAAAAATGATGGAGGAAATATTTTCTCTAACTCATACAAAATTAATGGGGCATCTACCAACATTTTTTTCAAGAAATAATTGGACAACTTCTTAACATAAAGATCTCTAAAAAATGGCACAACCTAATAACATCCACCCTTACATTATTGGAAAAAATATGACAAATTTATATTGGAATCAACTCATGCAGAAGGATATGATAATCATGGTTCTTCAAAGATTTTAGCTTCAACTCTATTCTGTTGACCCATTTATATATGTTGATTGAATATCCATAAATAACTTTAATAGTCTCTAGTACTTCCAAAAATTTCTTTTTTCTATAGGTGTCATCACATAAGAAGCACATGGAACTTTCCATTTATTTTCACTGATACACATAGGATCAAATTCTGGTCTGATGCCCCAATCCACCAAGTCATGCCAAGACTGTAAATCATCTTTTGTATTTCACTTAACATTTAAAAGAATTGAAATCAATATTTCACATATATATTTTTCAATGTGCATTATGTCTAAGTAATGACGTAACAAATTGGTTGACCAATATGGAAAATCAAAGAAGATACTTCTCTTCTTCCAATTGTAACAGGTTTCAGTGGAAACATTCTTTCTCTTTCTAGATTTCATTTGATCCTTCCCGAATGAAAAACTAAAATATTTCAATTCATTAAGCACATCAGTTCCAGACATACACTGAGGTGGATCATCGGTCTCCATGGTATTGTCAAATTTTTGACGATTATTTCTATATGGATAGTCCATTGGCTGGAATTGTCAATGTCCCATAAAACTAAAACTACAATGATGTTTTAGTCTTATAGATTTTGTATTCTTCATACAAACAGAACATGATATTTTTCCCTTCATGCTCCATCCAGACATCATTGCATAAGCAAGAAAATCATTTATCGTCCACATAAGCGCAGCACGCATCTGAAATATTTCTTTTGAACATGCATTATATGTGCGCACACCCACATACCAAAGAAGTTTCAACTCTTTTATTAAAGGTTGAATGTATACGTCTATATCATTACCGGGATTAGAAGGGCCAGATATGAGTATACTCATGAAAGAGAAAGGTTTTTTCATACACAACCATGGAAGAAGATTATAAATGTGTATAAAATCAACCATGTGTTGTGCGACATAAGCATCTACCCAAATGGATTAAAACCATCACATGAAATACCCAACCTCACATTATGCACGTCAGATGCAAAATCAGGATATCGAGCATCAAATCTCTGCCATGAAAATCCATCTGTAGGGTGAACCAACTCATCATTAGTATTCTTTATCTTGGTATCATTCCATCACATTTTTATTGATATTTCATCAGACATAAAAAAGATTATGGGGTATGGGTATTAATGGAAAGTTCCACATTACTTTCTGTTGCACACGGGATGGTGTTCCATCACCTTTTGGCTTCCAGTGGGATATGCCACATTTTATACAATCATTTCATTCAGCAGTTTCTTCCCAGAATAAACTACAATCTTTTGGGAAATCATGAATTTTGTTTCTTGAAAATCCAAGTTCCTCAACTAACTTCCATGCCATATAGTGTTTTGAGGGAATATCTACATCATCTAGAAGTAAGTCCTTCAAAAAGTTAAGAATTTAATCAATGGAGGTATTAGAAATCCCATACATAGTTTTCCCATGAAACAATTGGATTAAAAATTCCAGCTTTTTCATTTTACTGTATTGTCAATATATTGGAGTCATGGTAGCATCATTAAATTTTTTCACCCTAAAAACATCATCATTTTAATTAGACTCATCATGTGTGCTCATATCTAAATCTTATTAGTTTGTAATCCTTTCTTTTTCATGATGACGAATAAATGGAAACTGGTTATATAAAAAATTCTCCAATCCAGTCCTCTCATTTCGATCATCAGCAATTTGAGATTTCATTTTCTCCCCATTTTGATACCATACAGAGTAGTTTGCTTGAAAACCATATCTGGTTATGTGGTAGCTGACTTCTTCATGGCTCAACCAAGGTCTTCCAACAGAATTATAATAGGGGTAGTGTATGTGACCACTATCTGAAGCATTGTGAAATGAAAAATCTAAAAATCTCTCCAAATTGTTATGAAAATATCTTGAGATCTGATTGGTTTCATACATCCAACTTATATCCATTTTGTAAAAAAATGTTGTAAGTCATTCTGTCAAAAGTAATTCAATAAGATTGAAGTTTCATCGAAAATATATTTAATTAAAAGAGAATTGTTCACTTTATATGAAACCATAACTGACACACTACTCTATATGAGAATCATAATATAAAAGACAAAAAAAAATACTATATTTATAACAAAATATCTTTGAATAACTATACATGAGTGTAAAAGATCATGTACATTTGTAGAGGAGAATTATTCAGGAGTTGAGTAAATTTTAGATTGAAGAAATTTTATATTTTAGTAGATTATTTGAGTGATCACATACACTGCCCAAGGGGGTGGGGTTGTCCTGGGGTGGGGGGATGTCTCGAGGGGTGGGGGCTATCCACAAGGGTCGGGGTGTCCAAGGGGTGGGGGTGTCTGGGGGGATGGGGGGTCCGGGGGGTCTGGTGGGTGGTGGGAGGGTGTCCAGGGGGGTGGGCAGGATATCCACGAGGGTGGGGGGGATTTCTAGGGGGTACGGGGTGTCTAGGGGGTGGGCGGGCTGTCCACGGGGGTAGAGAGGCTATCCAGGGGGTTGAGGTGTCCAGGGGGTAGTGGGATTTCCAGGGTTGGGGGTTGTCCAGGGGGTAGAGGGTGTCCAGGGGGTGGGAGGGCTGTCCACGGGGGTGGCGGGGCTTTCCATGGGGTATGTGGTGTCCAGGGGGTGGGTGGGCTATCCACGGGGGTGGAGGGGCTATCCAGGGGGTAGGGGGTGTCCAGGGGGTGGGCGGGCTATCCACAGGGGTGGGGGGATTTCCAGAGGTAGGGGTGTCCAGGGGGTGGGTGGGCTATCCACAGGGGTGGTGGGGCTGTCCAGGGGTTTGGGGGTGTCCACAGGGGCGGTGAGGATATCCAAGGAGGTAGGGGTGTTCAGGGGGTGGGTGGGTTGTCCACGGGGGTGGGGATGTCCAGGGGGTAGGGGGTATCTAGGGGGTGGGTGAGCTATCCACGGGGGTGGTTGGTCTGTCCAGGGGGGTTGGGGTGTCCAGAGGGGTGGGGGGACTGTCCACGGGGGTGGGGGATGTCTACGGGGGTGGCGGGGTTGTCCAGGGGGTAGGGGGTGTCCAGGGGTGGGGTGGTGTTTAGGGGGTGGGGGTTGTCCAGGGGGTTGGGGGTTGTCCACGAGGGTGGGGTGGTGTTGAGGGGGTGGGGGTGTCCAGGAGCTTGGGAGGTTGTCCAGGGGGTTAGGTTGGTTGTGCAAGGGGGTAGGGGGTGTCTAGGGGGTGGGGGGTTGTCCAGTGTGGGGGTTTCTGGGGTTTGGGGGCTGTCCAGGGGGGGTCTGGGGGTTGTCTAGGGAGTTGGGATATTTTCCAAGGGGATAGGGGGTGTCCAAGGGGTTGGGTGTGTCCATGTAACATTGATAATCAAGAAGCACAATTTCACAACCCTATTAACCTATAATTACCACCGGATATGGGTTCATAACTCACCTATCCAGCACAAACCTATCACCATATAATTATCCACAAATATTAAGAAAAATTAAACACTCTAATATTGATTCCTAATGCCCAGAATAAAAGAAAAACAATATAATCCAAGAAATTTCACAACAACACCTCAGGTGCACCTCCACAGACTTCCAATATTATCAACTAGTAGTGAATAATTATGTGCACATGACCATGCTATTTTGTTTCGTGAGATATATATCAGAGAGTAAATAATGTGTAGGCATAAACAAAATTGGTGAGTTCTATGATGGTTATACTCCTTTATTATGGGTGCCTTCCTAGGATAGAAAATGATAAAAATACATTAATAATTCTTTATAACTACCTAAGACAATTTTGACATGAATTCCTAACAATCATTTTTAATTTCAAAAAATATTACAAGTGTATGACTGAACCGCTTGATGGAGTAGGAATAAATGATCATGTAATAGAGTAAATTTTGGTTTTATCAACATCCACACATTAAAATGACCCCAAACCCACTCTAGTGGTTCAGGTGGAAGCGCCACTTCATTTAATGACTTATAGTGTGGGTATCATCATCTTAAAGTTGTAGTGTGATATTTCAAAGACAACATTTAGGGGTACATTCATAATGAATGAGTATCTTATTGTTCCTCTTAGGATAAAAAATTCTATAATTGTATTTATGTCTAACCAACTAAATCATGTCAATAGACCTTAAATTTAAAATAAACCAAGGATAAAATAACTCAGGATCATATTGACTTCTTCAATATCAATCAAAATTATTCTATACATATAAATCACAAAAAACTACAACCTAAAATGATATATTGCTTGTGTTCATAAGGGGATCATAATACATAGTACATTGCAGAAAAATGGAACAAAAAAATCTAAAATAAATGAAGGCATGTGTACCGATTTAAAATGTAAGAATAAAAATTACTTGAATCAATGATAGATGCCCGGTTGGAAATTAGAGTTAGCACCCTCAAGAGCAGGTTGGGAAGTAGGGTTTGAACCACAACCTAAAATGATATATGCCTTCTATTCATAAGGGGATCATAATACACACTACGTTGCAAAAAAATGAAACAATAAAATCTAAAATAAATGAACTCACACATACTGATCAAAAGAAGAAGAACAAATTGTTGGGAAACCAGACCTGTTGTGCTGGGAAGTAGGGTTCGCATTGAGATTTAGGGACAAATCTTCGAGATGGTTGAGGTTTAGGGGAAAATATTCAAGATGGTGCGTTGAGCTCTCATTTAGGGAAAAACTTTCAAGATATATAGTGTTAGAGATCTCTGGAGGTGTCGATATTTAGGGATTTTCTTTCCCAACAGTTTTAAAAAAACTATTGGGAAAGTAATGTTATCCCAACAGTTTAACACCATTGGGAAAAAATATTCAAAACTATACCCAACAGTTTGTTTAAACCGTTGGGAAAAACCTCTTAATCATCACGATACCCAACGGTTTCCTTAAACCGTTGGGAAAACAAAAAAACCATAATAATATACCAACGATTCTTTATAACCGTTGGTATAGTAGCATTTTCCCAATGGTTTTTTTTAAACCATTGGGAACATTGTGTTGGTATAGGTGGGATTTTCACTAGTGATGATTGATCTACTTGATAAATAAGTGAGTGATGAAGATTTCCTTATTTATGAAAAACATTTGAGCAATGTGGTCTATATTTAATGTTTGATGCTTTCATAAATGTCTAGTGAACTCATGAAGTCTCACGAAAACATGGATGCATATAACATGCTTGATCGCCTTTGTGGTCTTTACCATGAGAGAAATAGATAAGAACATATTTATATTTCCAAGGTGTTCTTTCATATAAATATTAGAGAGGATTCCCCATCTATTACTCATGTAGTAAATCTCATTGGATACATTGAGCACCTGAAGGTTCTAGAGTTTAAACTCCCATAACAATTGGGCACTGATCTCATTCTTGCATCACTCTGTCAAAGATTTTATATCTGTGTTGTGAATTTTAATATGAACAACATTGAGAAGTCTTTCTAATCTTCTCACTCTTCCTCACCAGGTAGATAAGGATGTGAATCATGAAAATCCTTCTGTCTTTATAGTGAACAAACCGAAAGGTAAATCAAATATCTTTAAGCCAAAATATTCTTCACACTCTTCAAAGAAGGGGAAGAACAAGGGGAAATCAAGGTAACATGATTATTTCTTCTTTTCATGTGTAAAGAAGGGACACTGGAAGAAACATTGCACCTAGACAAATAAGGATGGGGAGATTTAGGTGTGTTTGTTATCAAGTGAAATTTTACTATTTCTAAAAATTGGGTATTAAATACAGCTTGTGGTGATCACATATGTATTAAAATATAGGAACTAAGTAGATTCAAAAATATTAATCGAGGGGAGGTAGATCTATTAGCATTCAATAAATCTAAAATTTTAGTTGTATCTATTGGGGACTACCACCTCACATTTCTAACCAGAATGATCTTGGTTTTAAAAGGTTTTTATTATGTGACATCAATTACCAAAAACATTATATATGTATCTAGACTTGATACATATGGATTTGTTTTCAAATTTGGAAATAATTGTTTCTTATCTTATAAAGATAATATTTTTATGGTAAGGTGCATTTAAATAATGTTATTTATTTTTTGGATTACACAAACCAAGTAATGACAATTGATAATAAATTTAATTCACATGAATCATACCACACCCAACTTTGGCATCACCGACTAGGTCATGTCAACAAAAATAGTTTGACTATATTACATCAAGATGGATATTTAGATTCTTTTTAACTAAAACCACTTGGTGTTTTCGACTCATGTTTATAAGGAAAAATGACTAAAGCCTCATTTAGTGGGAAAGTTGATGGAGATAAAAATATTCTTAAAATAGTTTATGCCATTCTGTGTGGAAAATTTCCTATTAAAGGGGTGGGTACTCATACTTCATAACTTTTACTGATGATTTTAGTATATATTGAAATGTATACTTGATGAGGTATAAGTCGAATTATTTTGATAAATTCAAGGAATATGAGAATGAATTTGAGAACTATATTGGTAAGAATATTAAGAAACTCTGCTTAGACCATGGCAGAGAATATCTTAATAAAGACTTAATTGATTACTTATGGGAGTTTGGGATATTATACCAATTCACTCCCCATTATATGCCTCATTGGAATGGTTTAAGTGAAAGGAGGAACCTCACCTTATTGTATATAGTGAGATAAATTATGAGTCATGTGATTCTTCCATTATCCTTTTGGGGATACGCATTATAAACAGCATGACATATACTAAACCAAGTACCAACTAAATATATAAATGGTATTCCATACTAATTTTGGAGTGGAAGAAAAAATATATTATTAAATTTACATGTGTGGGGGAACAAAGAATTTGTTAAGGCCTCTTTAGGTAACAAACTTGCACCCTGATGCACAAAGTGTACCTCTATAGGATACCCCAAAGAAAAAAGGGGATATTACCTATACAACCCCTCATAAAAAAGGTTATAGTGGCAAGGAATTACATATTCCTTAAGAATGATAACATCTCTAAAAGAGATAGTGGGAATGAGATATACATAGATAAAGTAGAGACTTAAGATATACAAGAGTTGGTACAGGAACAGATTCCAAAAAACCCTGTGGAATATGAAACCATTCTAGAGATACAAGTATTGTGTAGGATTACAAGAGAGGTTAGAGAACTAGAAAGTTATGGTTTTCTAGTCACCAAAGATGGTGACTCATTATTAATTGATAATAATGATCCTTTAACCTAGAAGGAAGTGGTGAGTGGAATAGATTTTTCCAAGTGGAAATAATGCATGAATTCTCAAATGGATTCCATGTACCAAAACCAAGTCTATATTTTGGTATATCCTCTCATGGATATAAAGAATGTTGGTTGAAAATAGGTATTCAAGAATAAATTGGACATGGAAGGAAAAATCATTACCTATAAGGCGTGACTGGTTGCAAAACAGTTTAAATAGAATCAAGTCATTGACTACAATGAAACCTTTTTACCATTTTCTATGATTAAATCCATTATAATTATACCTGCCATTGTGACTTACCATAACTATGAGATTCATAAAATGGATTTCAAAATATCCTTTATTAACAAGAACCTTCTGGATATCTATATGAAACAACTCTAAGGGTTTCTGACTCCAAAGGATGCTAACAAGATATGAAAATTGAAAAAAATCCATTTATTTATTAAAGAAAGCATCTCAGTCATGGAAAAATCCTTTGGATGATTCCATAATGGAATTTAGTTTCGTAAATAATGAGTGTGAGCCTTGTTTCTACAAATAGTTTAATGGGAGTGGGGTCATTTTCTTAATAGTATATATTGATGACATATCACTCGTAGAAAATGAAATATCGGTCTTATAGTTTTTTAAGATGTGGTTGAATAAATACTTCTCCATGAAGGACTTAGGAGAAACATCATGTATTCTTGGAATCAAGATCCATCATGATAGATCCAAGAGACTACTCAACCTAAGTTAAACTACATACATTGACAAGATACTGAAGAGACCCGGTATGAAAAAATCAAAGAGGGTATTGTTGTCAGCATCACATGACATCCATCTTTCTTGGAAAATGTATCCTCAAACAAATTTTAAGAACCCAGTTTTTGCTACGAAAGACTTTGGAATATTCTTGATGATATTCCAGAGAAGTGCCTTCAGATGGCATGTGATTCCGAGCCCCGGAGTGGCCGGAATTAAATTTTCAGTGCGTTCACACTAGAAATGCTAAATAAATGAGATAACTCCTAAACAGAGTTCCGGATCAGGGATCTGAGTGTATGGATGGGTCCGAAATGGGGTTTTTACCCTAGGAACGAGATAAAAATTTTCGGCGCAGGACGTTTGGACCCCTCGCCCGCTTCTGGAATGTTAAACGGATAAATTAATTAATTAATTAATTCGTTTAATGGAGAAATGCTAGTATCTCTTGAACGGTGGCTCAGATCGGAAAACCGAGAGCACCATTGAGTTCGGAGCATGCCGTTTACCCTAGGAGGGGTGTACGTTTCACGGGCGCGGGCCGTTTGTGAAAAATGGCCCCAGGGGCGTTTTCGTAATTTAGCAACTTCAGACGTTAAATTTTATAACTTTTGAACGGGGTCTCGGATAAAAATTCTGAGACCTCCTTTGTGCTCGAGAGGTGGTTTTTACCCTAGGGGAGGCTTAACCTCGACCCCGTCGGGAGTTCGGGTTCGGGGCTGTCGGGCGGGCGTTTAAGTGATTTGTACTTAAACACCCACACCCCCCCCCCCTTCTTCTTCTTCATCCTCACACCCTCCTCCCCCTCCTTCAGCTCCAGAGAGGCGAGCTCTGGCGAGGCGACTCCAGCGAGGTGCGGTGGTGCCGGCGGATCGTCGCGAAGCTTCGGGCGAAGCCCCACGAGGTAGGAGTTTATCGTTTGCGTTTTTCTTTCTCGCACCTCCTTTGAACCTAATTTATACCCTAGAATTGTTGATTGATCTTCGAAAAAAAACCCATGAATATGTAGTAGAGTTAATTCACTTTTCAACGCATCTTTTGGATTCAAATTCCGAGCTCCGTGGCATCCGCAATGATCCGCCGAACTTTGCGGGTTTTCAGTTTCCGGCGGGTTCGAGTGGCGGCGCGGCGAGGGCGGACGGCGCGGCAGGGGTGTCCGCAGGTGTCCAGTGGAGGCACTGGGCGCGGCCGCGGGGTGTCCGCGGGTGTCCGGTGGAAGCGCGGGGCGCGGCGGGGTGTCTGTCGGGGTGTCCGCGGGGCGCGGCAGTGGGTGTCCGGCGGGGTGTTCGGGCGTCGGTCGGGGCGTCTGGCGGAGCGCCCGGCGAGGCGGTGGTCGCCAGGGAGCGGCGACCGCGGGTTCACGTCGCGCGACCCTTGTGCGGCGACAAAGACCCGCGCCACGCGGGTCTTCACGCAGCGGCCGCGACAGGCCCTTGTGGCCTGTCTGCGTGGGGACCGCATGTCCGCGGCCGGCCCGCGCGGCTAAGCCGCGGGCCGGTCCGGCCCCAGGGGCTTGCCCCCTCGGTGTTCGGACACCCGTATTCTCCGCTACGGGTGTCCGTTTTGAGTACCGTCTATGGAAATGGATCTGTATTGACGATACGGTCTTTTTGAGATGGTTTCGGGAATTTTAATCCCCGAAATGAGGGGCCGCTGAGGCGTGACATGTCCTTAAGTGGTCGAGTGTAATCCCCGAGATTCTTGTTTTGGGACAGCGCGAACGTGTCCGACGTCCGATTTAAACGCCGTCAGCGGCATTGCGACCCTGGCACCGAAGCGGAGGTTTTCCGGGTGGTTTCAGGCGTTGAGGTCGAAGTTGAGGTGCGGGCCCCACGGCCCGTCTCTTGAGCTGCGTGCAGCGTTTCACGACTTTTTCCTCGGATGTCCGTTTGGGGTGTGCAAGCAGTCGATGTTGGGTGTTTTTCTGAGGGCATCGCGTTGGCGCAGTCTGCCCGCTGTAATTTCGCACGATGGTGCGGGCCCCGCGAGGGCCGTTTCGGGAGTTGACGGTGCTTTCCAGCTTTATCACCGGTCGACCGTTTTGGACAAGTGAGTAGTCCATTTCGTGTACTTTTTCGAGAGGATCGCAACGGTGTGATCCGTTTGTTGATTTTTGCGACCGGGATACGGGTCCCACTTGGCACCACTCGTGTGCGGTGTGCCGGGATGCACCTTTTTCTCCGGATATCCGTTGCACTCAAGGGAGTAGTGATTTTGATGTGTTTTCCCAAGGGGATCGCAATGGTGCGATGCGCCCGACTGTTTTCGGGGCCGAGGCTCGGGATCACGGGACGTCGTTCGGGCGTGAGGCGGTGTTGGTGACTTTTTCGTCAGATATCCGTTGGAGGTGAGTAAGTAGTCGATCCCGCGTGTTTTTCCGTGAGGATTACAAAGGTGCGATCCGTTTGGTTGTGCGGAGCCTCTTGTGCAATCTTGTTAAATGTGTAAGCCTTGAAGGTGCTCCAGTGGTTGTTCGCCCTACCTTGTTTATAGCGGACCTTTGGCGTGTGATCACGCACTCTTGGGAGAGTGATGTAAATGGTTCACGAGATGTGGTTGGTCGTGCCTGGGCCTTTGAGGTGGAGTTGTTACGTCACGCCTTCACGTTGACGTTGGGTGTCGTGTGCACGATAGCCCTTGGGCTGGAGACATGGTATACTCTGGGAGTATACGAGAATGCTTGGAGGTACGTGTGGTTTTTCGTACCTGAGAACGTTGGTGCATTCAGTTGGGGTTGAGATGGGGCCACACGTTGTGTGGGCCCCACGTGCGTGTCAGGTTCTGCTTTGCGTACTTGGACCTCTCGCGGCATAGAGGGTCCCTCTGTGTGTTTGTTTGACCAGCAGGGTTGAGTGGTCTTCCCCTGGTTTCGTTCTCGATGGATTGGCTGGTACCGGTGCTAGTGACACCCAGTGCTGGAGCAGATGTTGCACCTCTTTTGGGAGAGTTGTTCTGGAGTTGGGTGGTCGTGCGACACCCACTCCGTGTTCGGTTGGCCAGTGTTGTACCCTCCTATAGAGATGGGTAGAGCGGTTCTGAGTTTTACCCTCCAGCGGGGCTAGGTAGTGGGTTACTCATCGACTTCCTCGGGCTTACCCTCCAGTAGGGATGGGTAGTGGGTTGCTCACTGACTTCTAGGGTCTACCCTCCAGCAGAGACTGGGCAGTGGGTCACCCGACGACCTCTTGGGGTCTACCCTCCAGCAGGGCTGGGCAGTGGGTCGCCCGTCGCCTAGTTCCAGGTCTACCCTCCAGCACGGCTGGGCAGTGGGTCACCTGTCGACTTATTCCAGGTCTACCCTCCAGCGGGGCTGGGAAGTGGGTCGCTTGATGAAGTGTTATGGTCTACCCTCCATCAGGGCTGGGCAGTGGGTCGCCTGATGACGTCTTATGGTTTACCCTCCAGCAGGGCTGGGCAGTGGGTCACCCATATCTTATTATGGTCTACCCTCCAGCAGGGCTGGGCAGTGGGTCGTCGGATGATGTATTATGGATTACCCTCCAGCAGGGCTGGGCAGTGGGACACCTGTTGGCATTCCAGACTCATTCCTCTCGGCTAGGCTAGTCTATGGCTTACCTCCGTGTTTACCGGAGCGGGACCCTTGGTTATACGAGTCAGTGTTGTGACGGCTTGACTTTAAGGAGACCTCTCGACTGCGGGGCAGTGACGAGTTATGGTTTGATGTTCCCCCAGAACTCTCAAGTACTAGGGGCGCTTTCCCCACCGAGACGCGTTCTTGTGACGCGATCTAAAACCGTGCGGGCGAGTCAGTGCCGCCTAAAGCGGATATTATCGAGGTGCGGTGACTGAGCCCTTTGGCTTGCGGTTCGGGGAAGACGTGCGGGATGCTGGGCATCGATGGTGTTTCTTCTGGGATTGTTGGTGACACTTTTCTTGGGCTGAGCTACGGGACGGAGATCCCCTTACGACGTTGTTCGGGCTCCTCGACAGAGCATATGGATTTGTATGTACCATGTTTCGAGTACCCACTCCTTGGGTTTTGGCTACTCTCCTTTAGGAGAGGCGAAGACGCGCGGGGTATGCCACGTGCTTTCCGCGTCCAGCTTCTCATGGTTGGATGAGTCTACTCTCCTGCTATAGGCAGCGAAAGCTCGACGAGAAGTGCATCTTCTCATCATTCCTAGCTCTTTGTGTTAGGACGAGTCTTCTATCTTTCTCTTGATGGGTTGAGCTATTACTCTTTACTGCACCCTTGGTTGTATTCCTTTCTATTCCTTGTTCGCTCTGCTGCTCACCCTTCGGTACCTCCTTTGTTGCTCCCTCGAGCCTTCGGGGTATCCTACTGAGTATTTTTATACTCACCCCTGCTTGGGCTTTGCCCGCACTTGGTGTGCCCTTGCAGACGACGGACAGGTGGAGCGTGACTTCAGTGGAGCGTAGGAGCTTGGGAGCTTAGACCGCGTGCGGTGGTCGTGGCCGGGTTCCAGGTGGGAGACCCGTCAGCTGTTTCTTTTGTTTACCTGTTGCCGGGTTGTGGCACTTTTGGTTGGGCGTGTGTTTTGCCCCTTTTTCCTTTTTAGCACTGTACTTTGTACTGTTAGAGGTTGATGCACTTTGTGGTTTATATATAGCAGTTGCCCTTTTCTTTACTTGTATTTTCTTTTACTCTGCACTTTTGCATTGAGTTTTCTGCGTGTGCGTGTGTACAGGTGCTTAGACAAAGTTCTCCCCAAGTTTTTGTGCCTTCGGCGCTGGTCGCCAACCCCTGGCCTATGGAGGCGGGCCTGGGGTAGTTGCGGCTCGAGCCCGAGTAGGGTCGGGTCGTGACAAAGTGGTATCAGAGGTGGTTCATTCCTTGGGGCGTTGTGCGGATGTTCCTAAAAGAGGAATTGGTTGGGATATAGGTCAACAGTGTTAATGTGTCTCGAGAGCGGCTCTCAGGCCAGGGAGTCCAGTGATGGTGCGGTGGCCGACGTATCCATTCACCAGGACCTTGATAACCCGCTTGTCGACTCGGCATGCTGAGACACTTGTTGCAGGGAAATTTGTTTGTGCATTACATAGGACTGAGTCTTTGACTATCCTTCTTGAGTCAGCTCCCCATCGTTGTTATTGGTATATACATATATGCTCATCTGACCGCGACACTACTTGATAATATTCAGGATGTCTCCGCGAGGGAAACCAGCCCAGATACCAGCTTTGGTTTGTGACGACGACCATGTGAGCAACGAGGCCACAGTCCAGGACCCATCATGCGAGCCCTTTCTCCGGGTGGGCCGGTGGCAGCACCCCCACCTGTTGAGCAGCAGGCAGTTTCAGCAGAGCAGGATGAGCTTGAACGCAGGTTGAGCGCGCTCTGTGAGTTCCAGCGGCAGAGACCGCTGAGGTTCAGTGGTCATCCAGACCCTCAGGCAGCAGAGGTTTGGCTCGAGGTAGTGGTTCGACTTTTCAGGCTTGTGCAGACACCGACAGATCAGAGAGTGGCTTTAGCAGCCAGCCTTTTTCGCGGATCAGCTTGGCGTTGGTGGAGTCTGGTGACTCAGCTTCTTGACGAGTCGTCACTTTCATGGGGCGACTTTCGGTTGTTGTTTCGTGAGGAGTTTTTCCCCTTTGATTGTGCTCCGTTCAGATTCAGGAGCTCCTGCAGTTTCAGCAGGGAGGGATGACGGTGGCCGAGTACGCGGCTAGTTTTGCAGACCGTGCACGCTTTTACCCGGACTCGGTCTGTGATGACAACTTTCGAGCGCGGAAGTTTGATCTGGGTCTCCGCCGAGATATTCGTGCTGTCATAGTACCCTTGGGCATTTCCACATATGCTGGGGTGCTAGAGCAGGCGTTGGTGACAGAGGGCTTCCTGTCATGTTTTGCGGTTGGTAGTGGCAGTGGGCGCGACGGAGCCGGGACGTCTGTCGTAGCTAGTAGGCGCCGGAGGACAGGACCTTAATGCAGGTGGCCTTCCCACTACCAGTTTTAGAGACGTGGTCGTATACCACTGTGGCGAAAAGGCGCAGGGCCTCAGCCGAGGATGCCCTTCCGTGAGTGGATCCCGGGCCGTGGTCGTACACCACAGTGGCACCGGAGGGCACCAGGGCAGCCCAGAGAGCACCGCTGCTATGCTTGTGACTGGCGAGGTCACTTGGCATGAGATTGCCCGACCCGAGTTGCTGGGAGCTTCGGGCAAGCAGCAGGCGCACCACCACGGCAGAGGCAACGCCGTGATCGGAGTAGTACTCAGAAAGGTGGTGCTAGCAGAGGTGCGGGAGGAGATGGTAGTGGGGGACTTTACGAGATCTTCCCATCACCACTAGGCGGTCCACGTCAGGCTCTGGGAGCTGACAGTTGGGACCGAGGGTAGCCGCGATCTTTGGATGTCTACAATCCTGCAGAGCACGGGATGGTGAGAGGTACCCCTTGCAACTCTTCTACTTCTTGCAGTAGAATTGTTAGGCTCTGCATGTGAAAGGATTTTCTCCCTGATCTATGTTTGAGGTGTTACCAGGGTGACGCAGGGCGTCGGGTGTAACCCTGTGTTGGTAAGGAAAAAGGCGTGAGACCTTTTCCTTTAGTCGATGGTGTCGACTCCATCGCTCACCGAGCGTGTAAGAGAGCCTCGACTGTGAAATCTTGCATGACCAGATATCCTTAGGTGTTACACCATATGGATATTCTGAAGGAGGGAATCACCAGGCCTTGTTCCAGGTGCGGGCGGTGATTCCCATCGCGGCGTGCGACGTGGAGGTTCGGTCGGGGAGGT
This sequence comes from Viscum album, assembly GCA_963277665.1. Lineage (NCBI taxonomy): Eukaryota > Viridiplantae > Streptophyta > Magnoliopsida > Santalales > Viscaceae > Viscum > Viscum album. The sequence goes on from OY728119.1 coordinate 256,600,097, forward strand.
GAGCTAACCCCGAGAGCCTTCGGGCCGTTTGAGACCGTGCAAAGGGATGGCGAGGTTGTCTACCGCCTTGCCCTAACCCCAAAGTCTGGAGTGGGTGCACGACATTGGCAAAGGCCTACCTAGCATGGACAGGTCAATCCCTTGGTCTGTGTGCGGTGACGCAGAGCTGTGTGTGGGTTCTTCTGGGTATGAGGAAGCCGGGTGTGGGCTTCGTACCCTGTGTTGCTCCCTAGTTTTGATTTTTGGGGACGAAACGATTGAAGGAGGGAATGATGTAAGAACCCAGTTTTTGCTACGAAAGACTTTTGAATATTCTTGATGATATTCCAGAGCAGCGCCTTCAGACGGCATGCGATTCTGAGCCCCAGAGTGGCCGGAATTAAATTTTTAGTGCGTTCACACTGGAAATGCTAAATAAATGAGATAACTCCTAAACGGAGTTCCGGATCAGGGATCTGAGTGTACGGATGAGTCTGTAATGGGGTTTTACCCTAGGAACGACATAAAACTTGTCGGCTCGGGACTTTTGGACCCCTCGCCCGCTTCTGGAATGTTAAACGGATAAATTAATTAATTAATTAATTCGTTTAATGGAGAAATGCTAGTACCTATTGAACGGTGGCTCGGATCAGAAAACCGAGAGCATCGTTGAGTTCGGAGCGTGCCGTTTACCCTAGGAGGGGTGTACGTTTCGCGGGCGCGGGCCATTTGTGAAAAATGGCCCTAGGGGCATTTTCATAATTTAGCGACTTCGGACGTTAAATTTTATAACTTTTGAACGGGGTCTCGGATTAAAATTCTGAGACCTCCGTTGTTCTCGAGAGGTGGTTTTTACCCTAGGGGAGGCTTAACCTCGACCCCGTCGGGAGTTCGAGTTCGGGGCTGTCGGGTGGGCGTTTAAGTGATTTCTACTTAAACACCCACACCCCCCCCCCTTCTTCTTCTTCTTCTTCCTCACACCCTCCTCCCCCGCCTTCAGATCCGGAGAGGCGAGCTCTGACGAGGCGACTCTGGCGAGGTGCGGTGGTGCCGGCGGATCATCGCAAAGCTTCGGGCGAAGCCCCACGAGGTAGGAGTTTATCGTTTGCATTTTTCTTTCCCGCACCTCCTTTGAACCTAATTTATACCCTCGAATTTTTGTTTGATCTTCGAACAAAACCCATGAATACGTAGTAGAGTTAATTCCCTTTTCAACGCATCTTTCGGATTCAAATTCCGAGATCCGTGGCATCCGCAATGATCCGCCGAACTTTGCGGGTTTTCGGTTTCCGGCGGGTTCGAGCGACGGCGCGGCGAGGGCGGACGGCGCGGCGAGGGCGGACGGCGCGGCAGGGGTGTCCGCGGGTGTCCGGTGGAGGCATTGGGCGCGGCCGCGGGGTGTCCGCAGGTGTCCGGTGGAAGCGTGGGGCGCGGCGGGGTGTCTGTCAGGGTGTCCGCGGGGCATGGTAGCGGGTGTCCGGTGGGGTGTTCGGGCGTCGGCCGAGGCGTCTGGCGGAGCGCCCGGCGAGGCGGCGGTCGCCAGGGAGCGGCGACCGCGGGGTCGCGTCGCGCGACCCCTATGCGGCGGCAAAGACCCGCGCCGCGCGGGTCTTCACGCAGCGGTCGCGACAGGCCCTCGTGGCCTGTCTGTGCAGGGACCGTGTGTCCGCGGCCGGCCCGCGCGGCTAAGCCGCGGGCCGGCCCAGGCCGGTCCGGCCCCAGGGGCTTGCCCCCTCGGTGTTCGAACACTCGTATTTTCTGCTACGGGTGTCCATTTTGAGTACTGTCTACGGCAGTGGATCTGTATTGACGAGACGGTCTTTTTGAGATGGTTTCGGGAATTTTTAATTCCCGAAATGAGGGGCCGCTGAGGCGCGACGTGTCCTTAAGTGGTCGAGCGTAATCCCCGAGATTCTTGTTTTGGGACGGCGCGGACGCGTCTGACGTCCGATTTAAACGCCGTCAGCGGCGTTGCGACCCTGGCACCGAAGCAGAGGTTTCCCGGGTGGTTTCGGGCGTTGAGGCTGAAGTTGAGGCGCGGGCCCCACAGCCCGTCTCTTGAGCTGCGTGCAGCGTTTCACGACTTTTTCCTCGGACGTCCGTTTGGGGTGTGCGAGCAGTCGATGTTGGGTGTTTTTCTGAGGGCATCGCGTTGGCGCAGTCTGCCCGCTGTAATTCCACACGATGGTGTGGGCCCCGCGAGGGCCGTTTCGGGAGTTGACGGTGCTTTCCAGCTTTATCACCGGTCAACCATTTTGGACAAGTGAGTAATCCATTTCGTGTACTTTTTCGAGAGGATCGCAACGGTGCGATCCGTTCGTTGTGTTTTGGGACCGGGATGCGGGTCCCACGTGGCACCGCTCGTGTGCGGTGCGCCAGGATGTACCTTTTTCTCCGGATATCCGTTGCACTCAAGGGAGTAGTGCTTTTGACGTGTTTTCCCAAGGGGATCGCAATGGTGCGATGCGCCCGACTGTTTTCGGGGCTGAGGCTCGGGATCACGGGACGACGTTCGGGCGTGAGGCGGTGTTGGTGACTTTTTCGTCGGATATCCGTTGGAGGTGAGTAAGTAGTCGATCCCGCGTGTTTTTCCGTGAGGATTACAATGGTGTGATCCGTTTGTTTGTGCAGACCCTCTTGCGCAATCTTGTTAAATGTGGAAGCCTGGAAGGTGCTCCAGTGGTGGTTCGCCCTACCTTGTTTGTATCGGACCTTTGGCGTGTGATCGCGCACTCTTGGGAGAGTGATGTAAATGGTTCACGAGATGTGGTTGGCCGTGCCTGGGCCTTTGAGGTGGAGTTGTTACGTCACACCTTCGCGTTGACGTTGGGTGCCGTGTGCACGATAGCCCTTGGGCTAGAGACGTGGTATACTCTGGGAGTATACGAGAATGCTTGGAGGTACGTGTGGTTGTTCGTACCTGAGAACGTTGGTGCGTTCAGTTGGGTTTGAGATGGGGCCACACATTGTGTGGGCCCCACATGCATTTCAGGTTCTGCTTTGCGTACTTGGACCTCTCGCGGCGTAGAGGGTCCCTCTGTGTGTTTGTTTGACCAGCAGGGTTGAGTGGTCTCCCCCTGGTTTCGTTCTCGATGGATTGGCCGGTAGCAGTGCTAGTGACACCCAGTGCTGGAGAAGACGCTGCACCTCTTTTGGGAGAGTTGTTCTGGAGTTGGGTGGTCGCGCGATACCCACTCCATGTTCGGTTGGCCAGTGTTGTACCCTCCTGTAGAGATGGGCAGAGCGGTTCTGAGTTTTACCCTCCAGCGGGGTTGTGCAGTGGGTTACTCATCGACTTCCTCGGGCTTACCCTCCAGTAGGGATGGGCAGTGGGTTGCTCACTGACTTCTAGGGTCTACCCTCCAGCAGAGACTGGGCAGTGGGTCACCCGATGCTCTTAGGGTCTACCCTCCAGCAGAGACTGGGCAGTGGGTCACCCGAAAACCTCTTGGGGTCTACCCTCCAGCAGGGCTGGGCAGTGGGTCGCCCGTCGTCTAGTTCCAGGTCTACCCTCCATCACGGCTGGGCAGTGGGTCACCTGTCGACTTATTCCAGGTCTACCCTCCAGCGGGGCTGGGCAGTGGGTCTCTTGATGAAGTGTTATGGTCTACCCTCCATCGGGGCTGGGCAGTGGGTCGCCTGATGACGTCTTATGGTTTACCCTCCAGCAGGGCTGGGCAGTGGGTCACCCAGTATCTTATTATGGTCTACCCTCCAGCGGGGCTGAGCAGTGGGTCGCCGGATGATGTATTATGGATTACCCTCCAGCAGGGCTGGGCAGTGGGACACCTGTTGGCATTCCAGACTCAGTCCTCTCAGGTAGGCTAGTCTATGGCTTACCTCCGTGTTTACCGGAGCGGGACTCTTGGTTATACGAGTCAGTGTTGTGACGGCTTGACTTTGAGGAGACCTCTCGACTGCGGGACAGTGACGAGTTGTGGTTTGACGTTCCCCCAGAACTCTCAAGTACAAGGGGTGCTTTCCCCACCGAGACGCGTTCTTGTGACGCGATCTAAAACCGTGCAGGCGAGTCAGTGCCGCCCAAAGCGGATAGTATCGAGGTGCGGTGACTGAGCCCTTTGGCTTGCGGTTCGAGGAAGACGTGTGGGATGCTGGGCATCGATGGTGTTTCTTCTGGGACTATTGGTGACACTTTTCTTGGGCTAAGCTACAGGACGGAGATCCCCTTACGACGTTGTTCGGGCTCCTCGATAGAGCATATAGATTTGTATGTACCATGTTTCGAGTACCCACTCCTTGGGTTTTGGCTACTCTCCTTCAGGAGAGGAAAAGACGCGTGGGGTATGCCACGTGCTTTCCGCGTACAGCTTCTCGTGGTTGGATGAGTCTACTCTCCTACTATAGGCAGCGAAAGCTCAACGAGAAGTGCATCTTCTCATTGTTCCTATATCCTTGTGTTAGGACGAGTCTTCTATCTTTCTCTTGATGGGTTGAGTTGTTACTCTTTACTGCACCCTTGGTTGTATTCCTTTCTATTCCTTTTTCGCTCTGCTGCTCACCCTTAGGTACCTCCTTTGTTGCTCCCTCAAGCCTTCAGGGTATCCTACTGAGTATTTTTATACTCACCCCTGCTTGGCCTTTGCCCGCACTTGGTGTGCCCTTGCAGACGACGGACAGGTGGAGCGTGACTTCAGTGGAGCGTAGAAGCTTGGGAGCTTGGACCGCGTGCGGTGGTCATGGTCGGGTTCCAGGTGGGAGACTCGTCAGTTGTTTCTTTTGTTTACCTGTTGTCGGGTTGTGGCACTTTTGGTTGGGCGCGTGTTTTGCCCCTTTTTCCTTTTCAGCACTGTACTTTGTACTGTTAGAGGTCGATGCACTTTGTGGTTTATATATAGCAGTTGCCCTTTTCTTTACTTGTCTTTTCTTTTACTCTACACTTTTTCATTGAGTTTGCTATGTGTGTGTGTGTACAGGTGCTTAGGCAAAGGCCTCCCCGAGTTGTTGTGCCTTCAGCGCTGGTCGCCAGCCCCTGGCCTATGGAGGCGGGCCTGGGGTAGTTGTGGCTCGAGCCCGAGTAGGGTCAGGTCATGACACAAATAAGGAAAGAAATAGAATGGCAAATATTCTATACACGTTAGCGATTAGGTCATTCATGTATGTTATACTATATACTAGGATAGATATTGCCTACGCATTGAGTGTGGTGGGAAGATATCAAGATGATCTAGGTGACTGCCATTAGATGGAAGTCAAGACTATCCTTAAGTATTTGAGTTATACTAAGGATATGTTCCTAGTATATAGAGGAGATGACGAACTAGTCATCAGAGGATTTTCATATGCTAGTTTTTATACTGATCAAGATGACTTGAAGTCACAAATGGGATACATCTTCACTTTGAATAGAGGTTTTGTGAGTTGGAAGATCTTAAAGAAGGTTGTGGTCATAGATTATATAGCATATTTCGAGTATATTGTAGCTTTTGAGGTATCTAAGGAAGAAGTATGGATGCGCAACTTCATCCAAGATCTTGATGTGGTACCTAACATTAAAATATCCTATAAAAATCTATTTTGATAGTATAGTAGTGGTGGCTCTCACAAAAGAGTCAAGGTCACATCAATGGAAGAAGAACATACTTCTAAAGTATTACTCTTGAGGTATTTTTATCAGTGGTGAGGTTTTAGTGAAAATTATTTCCACAAAAGACAATGTGGAATACCCCTTGAATAAAACATTGACTCATAAGAAACATGATTATCATGTGAGGTCTAGTGGACTAAAATTTGTAGGCAGTTGGCTCTGGTCAAAGTGGTATTTTGTTATATTTGGTGTCCTAAGTCTAACTGGTTGCACTTTTATTACATGTATATTCGATGTATTGAATATTAATTTAATGTCTTATTACATGTCATTCATTTTTTCTTCTTGAATTTAATGTAATAATGTCATAGAGTATTTTTATCATTGATAAGATCATAGAAGTTCCCCAATATGATGAGAACCTTGAAGTGATATTAAAATATTTTTAATATAATTTTATGGTTGGACAGCGTATAATGATGGGACACATAGCATTTAGACCATCTGGTGTGAGTGCTCGTAATAATATGAGGCTTCTTCTCATGAAGTTTGCACTCAGTAATCTCTAATATGGAAGATTATGAGAATAGACCTACTAGTAGAAATTATGTTTGTTTTGGTGTCGTTGGATATTCCTATCTGTGAGTGTGTGTAATAGTCCTTAGACTTAAATATTATCATTAATGTATGTCATGACTCGTGCACTTAGATTTACTGATCAAAATGGTCACGCCATATGTGGAGGGAAGTAGGGTATGTTGGTTGTGTCATGATTGACATGTCATTAATAGATAATTCAAGGAAGGATTTTTCCCTTCCATCTTTATAGAAGTTGATATCTCATCCCTTTGATTGGAATAGAACCTTATCATTAAATGTCATGTCCATAGTGTAACAACATGTTTATTTTAGATAGTTAAAGAAATTCGTATCAAGTAAATGGGTTGATGACACTGTTGTGAAACCTACTTGATTATATATTATGATAAGGGGATTATATTATATAGTGAACCTTCATATGTGGTTGTCAACGTTGTGACATTAAGTTCTTTCTCTTGGGTGTCTTGATCCATTGCTATATAGTAATCTTGGAATTTAGGTAATCCCACCTAATGCCAATGAGAAAGAATCCTATAGGGTCACACATTAAGTGTTTCCATTGATATTAATTAAATTTTGTTTGAGTGTAATTAATGGAAGTCCGAGGGATAATTTTATTCAAGTAATATTGATCGCATAAATTAAATAAATATTTGTTTATCGGCATGTGAATAAAAATATATTTATTTATTTTATTTAATATTTAATAAATATTTATTTTCTACTATATGGATAAAATATTTATTTATGAATAAAATTTTATTTGGTTGTTCAATAAATTTGAGGGAGTTCGAACAGACCAAGACTGTGTTCGGTGACAAATATTAATTAACAAGCTGATTAAATAATATTTGTTATTACACAAGTTTATGCGTGCCACAAAATATTATTATTATTATTATTATTATTATTATTATTATTATTATGTGGCATGGGGTTTATTAAAGGTAATAAGTATTATTTAATGTCCAGCATGCAATTAAATAATATTTTAACCTAAATTGTGACTCTATAAATAAACGATTATATCTGTTGTGTAAATTATCCAAAATTGAGAATAAATAATTGTTGTGTGCAAAAAATTATCTCTAAAATCCTTCTCTCTATATTGAGAATGATAAGCGCAAGAGATATTTCTTCAAGACCAAATAATGAGCGATCAAGAATGAACAACACAAGACATTTGACTCACTGCATGAGCATTCGGAGATCGAGTGGTGTTTCTCAGAGATCAAAGGAGAGTGTGTGGATCTTGTCGTACCCTTCCCATGAAAATAATTATTTTAAAGGATGGGCGTGAGATAGGATATAACTACAGACATATTTTTCTCATGGTTATAACTCTCCTATAACCACTACCATTTTTGAAAGTAGCTATAAGTGGCCTATAGCCACGATCCAACCTTACCATTTCTATAGGTCTATGACTATAGCCATTTTTTTCACTAGTGATTGACTATAAAATTTCATATGATGAAATATATTGGGAGGATGCATTTGGTAAAGGGGTTATAAGAATTGTAATTATTTCCATTTATTGATACATTGTGTAATTTACAAGTAAATTCTTGGAAGGATTTCATAGCATCTATGATGCATGTATAAAGGAGGCACATTTATATGTTTATTCAATCTATGCCCAAGCTTGTTTCGATTCTGCCTAAAGATATCCCCTCCATTATTTTCCACCTAAGGTACTAGAATAATGTGGTTTCAAGGAGGTTCTTGGTCAAGAGTTGATTGATTCAGATCAACTCATGGATACACCTCATAGGGAAGACTCTTTTATTTATTCCTTAGTGATCTTTATCAAGAACTTTATTGAAGATAGGAGTAGTATCCCTCTATGATTAAAGGTATATATTATTAATTTAGTTTATACAAGGTTTCTATTTTACATATCATGGTAATATTGGGTTTGATGTTTCTAATGTCTTTTATAGCATTGAATAAGTGTTATTTGATTCTTAGAAACCCTTAACTATTTATAATAGACTATCAAAATCTAAATGAAAAATATCTTCACTCAATTTCTCAAATTCTATAGTATTAACAGATAAATATTCTTTGTATGTCAATAGTTCAATATCAATGTCAATGAGCTTCAAACTTCTTAACATAAATAAAATATTGATCGTGATAAACTCACAACCTTCAATAATTTGGAAAAAATGAATATGATCACCTTTTTAAGAATTTTGATGCAAAAATTTTCTAGTGGTTCCACATAGTTTATAGACATTATTCTCTTCTTCCATGTTTTTGAATTTTAATATCTTCATACATATCCTCATGGATAGTTTCCATATTTTAATATTATGAATTCTTGTGAAATTTGTTTCAAAAATATTTGAAATATTTTCATTAATGGTAATAAAAAACTCCCAAAAATAATGTTGTGTCGATCTTCAAATTATAGAAACAAATTAGCTCACTTTAAAACTCTACAAATCTCATTCAAATATCTCTAAAAACCTTATCTGGTTTTCCTTCATTTATTTCTCACAAAAACTGGTCTTCAAAAAATATTTCAAAATTTTGTGACTCTAAAACAGATATCATTATTGTAGCATTTGATAATAGCTACACAGCTTTAGTTCTCACATAAAAGTTCTTATTTTATTCATATATAACCTCATATCTCACTTATTTGGGATTTATAAGTTCCAATTCAATATGATGTAGCTCAAAATATCACATATTCAAACAGTTGATCTTTTGGATCTCACTAACATAACTCAACTTCCACATATCCTCACATATATAGATAGTTGAACTTACATATTTTACTTACGTATAATAAAAAACTTTTGTACATATCCTTTCAAAAATATTTTTTAATCATACATAAACAATACAATTTTCACTTCTCAATTAAACACTTACTTCAAGAATTTCCAAAAATATTTTTTTAACAGGCCTCCAGATGGGCCATTTCTTCATCATTGTCCTAAGGTGACTCACTATCACTTGAACTTTTAGCTTGTATATTTTCTTTCTTCCTTCTTTTTGGATGTAGTAGACTTAAAAACTGATGAATTTATTTTTGTCTAATCTTCTTCTTCTCGATTTAATTTTAGTTATTCTGCATACATCATCAGTTTCTCAATCAGCTCCTTGAATGGCAGTTTTCTGATGTCACATGACTCTCTAATTGAAACGGATGTGCCTCTATATCTTTCTAGAAGGTATCTTAGCAGCCTCATGATTTGGTATTTGTCAGACACTGGATTTCCCAGTGAGATCATATTGTTCAAAATTTCATTAAACTTGGGATATATGTCAGAAATCAAGTCAGCATGCTTCATTTTAAAAGAATAGTACTTAATAGTTTATATATTTGATATCATTTACTTAGAATTAGTTGTTCCTTCATGATAAACAGGTGGTGTATCCAAAATTTCAAAAAAAAAATCAAGCATTAATTATATTAAATTTTCCATCTCCTAAAGAAAAATAAATAGAATTTAAGGATTTACAATTATTATTATAGGAAATATCCTTAGCATCAGACCAATATTTTCTAGGAGTCTTAGGTAACTCATACTTATCCTCGATAATAGACCAAATTTCAAATCTCATACTTTTTATATGCATTTTCATCTTGATCTTCCACTAAGCATAGTTTTTACCATTGAAAAAGGGGGTTTGTTAGTATCAAAACCTTTCGGTCTATTATCCATTTAAATAATTTAATTTTAGAACTAATAGAAATTTAATATCTTTAAAGCACAACTAAAATCACAGTTGAAAAAGTTTTGAAAAACTTTGATATGAAAGAGAACTCCTCTGATACCAAATGTTGGTTGGAGTGAGTATCTCAAGAGGGGGGTGAATTTAGTACTCAATAAAAATTTATGTTTAAAATGGATTTAAATAAAATCTCATAATTAATAAAATAGCCCAGTTAGTTAAAACAATAGTTTGATATAAGACTTGACCTATTAAATTAATTCTCAAAGATTTATTAGGTATCGATTAAAAACAATAAATAATATTATTTTTTAACCTTTGAAATCAATTTACTAAATCAAGTTCTAATATAAACACTAATTAAAACTAACTACCAAAGTAGTGGTTTTTCTTGAAGGTAAAAAAAGATTTAGTTTTATAGTAAAAAAAATGAAGCAAAAAAACACACAGTAGAATTTTGAATACAAGAGGTTCAGTCTCAAGTAGAGACTTAGTCCTCTCTACTTGGAAATCACCTGCTGCCAAGTATTTTATATAAAAATAAACTTTTGATCCAAAACCTGGATCAGGTTTTACAATAGTATACAAACTATCTAGACCATAGAGGACCTCTTCCACAGTAATCGTGGGAGTACAAATAAATAACAGGTCAGAACCGGACCACTACCACAACACATAGGAAACAAATTTAAAAGGTGTTGAGAAGATATCAATGTATCTTCCAGTTTAAAGCATGAGATAGTGTGTGTAGAAAACACAGTATGTGTAGGTTTTGGGTGCAGTGGAAGCATGTTAGTGGGTGTACCCAACTTTAATTTTTCAATTAACAATGATCAATTTGAGATCTTTCACGATAATAAAATGCCAGATCTTCAAAATAGAATGAAAAAAGAAAGAAAGGAAGGGAGTCCCAGAACCATGGAGAGGATCATCATATGTTGGTTATAATTAATTTAATTAAAAGAAAAGAATTGCTTTGATGTAATTATCTCTTTGTTGATGTTTCCAGTCATGATTCGATGTGATCCATTATTGCTTCATAGAATCCAAGTGTAGGATTCCTCTAGAATTGATCCACACATTCTCCACGTATCTTTGGACCTCGCTGAAGGGATCTCTGGGTGCTAGCGCGGAATAGCCTTCGCTTGCGATGTCCGCCTTCAATCACCTTGAGAGTCACTTGCAAAGCGTTCTCCTTGATCCGGTGGAGGAGGATCTCTCTCATAGCTTGAGAGCGTTCTTGGAAGAAAAGAATACTCTCTTGGCTTGAGAGATTTCTCTAAATATGTTGTGCACACTTTAAAATGGCTAGGCTAATGAGAATTATATAATTGGGATTTTAATTACTTAGAATAATAAAATGAGTTAATTACCCGAAATCATTTATTCATTTCATTTAATTCTTAGTAAGACCTCATGTCTAATAATAACAATTGACAATTATTATTACTTGACATGCACCCAGCGAATTACACCTAATATTATTTAAGTAAATAAATAATATTATTTCTCACAAATCCTCATAAAAACTACGTGGCATGTATATTAATATACACAGCGTGTACTTTTCTTTTTCTATTTTCTTTATTTCCTCCACCACATTTATTAGACCTTGAATAATGTATATTTATTTCTCAAATAAATATCACTGCATTACTTGCTAATAAATATATTATTTCTCCCACAATTATTCTCTTGAATAACTAGTGTCAAAATAAATGTGATCATACATCCTTGAATAATTATTTAACCAAAATTGGGAATAATCCTTATTCAACTTGTTAAATTAATATTTAACTGAGATACTTGAACACGCTTAGTGTGAGACCCTCTATGCCTCTTTCTCAGTGGCATTAGGCGGAGCCTGCCTAAAGTCCAAGGTTAGCGTCTGGCAACACGCCAAGGCACCCATAGAGAAAGAAGCTAACTCCTATGAACGCTTACCGTGTAATGTAATCCCTTTGTCTCGATATCTCTGATCAAGTGGGTTGCATGCTAGTGTCATCATCCCATGTGCTCGATTATTCTTTCTTTGACTTCTCAGAATTGAACTTACCCATTCCTCACCATGGACATGGATTTATTTAGGCTATATCAATTTCACCAAAGGGTCTGAGATATAAACACCTGTTATGGAATAGAAGGGACAAATCATTTCTCGCATTATCTATTAATGCAGTATTACTCGTGACGCACCCAACATATCCTACCTCGCTGCGAACAATGTGTCATCATAGTGTTCATCAATACATCTAAGTGCGCGAGTTGTAATACCCATTAATAATAATCTTAAAGTCTAATGAACAATACACATGTTCATATATAGGAACATCCAATGACACTATGAAATGTGGATTTCCTACTGGTGGGTCTCATTCTCATAATATCCTCCTAGATATTACCGAGGGCACACACCATGAGAAGGTGCCTCAATGTTTTATGATTCCTCACCCCTAATGGCATGTATTAGTTGTGTCCCTCAAATAACATCATTCATCCATAGAACATATATTCAAGAACAGTGTTATGGAACTTCCGGGTTCTTGTCATAGTAGGGATACGCTATGACCTTTTAGTGTAACAGCTATCCTTATGACATTATCACATGCATTGTCACGCAGAAGAACAATCAGGATGTGATAAGGTATTTATTAATGAATAAAGTATAAAGTAGTTGGTTCTAGGCCACAAAATCCAATATTATGCACACACTTCTTGTAATGTAAATATAAATAAGCAGACTGAGAAAATAAAAGATATAAAGGGATAGAGTTGCTCGATCCATTATGCTCTATAACTCATGACTCTAGAATGTAGTTTGAAATGCAGCTCGAGTAAAGTTTTAGAATTTTGTTGAAGAACAAAGTGTCGCAATCTTCTTCTTGTAATTCTGTATGAAGTTTTCCAGATGTTCAATGGGATTCACTTCATCTATAGTTAATCACAGGTAGGAATGCTTTGTGTATGGCACACTTCATAGCTACTCATCTCTCTTCACATGTATAGGTATATCTTTTCATTCATCACTTCTCTTCATCTTGAACGAGGGAGTCTGCTTTATCTTTTAATAGTAACATCATTAAAGAGAATCCACCAGATCTTCTACTCCTTATACTTCACGTTCCGACACTAACTTTAATGCATCTCAGTCGAGTAATGAAGGAACAATCATTATAATAATCAATGAAATTAAATTTGATAAACTATCCATTAGAGAAATTTAATTCAAAATAAATATAAACATTGGCGGCGTGTCTTTTGAGAAATGACACTTCTAGCGGTGACTCCTTGGAATGGTGAAACTTCTATCAGTGTCTAATTCTAGCGACATTGGAACAATGTCTTGATCTGGTGGTGTGTCGGGGTCTGGTGGTGTCTGAGTTTGATTGTTTCTAAGTCTGGCGGTGACTCATCCCAGTACTCAGCCGATTTTTTCATTTTGGTTGTATGAATTCATTGATGGTGTCTCAAGGCGATGGTGATACTTTTTTAACGGTGATACTTTTCTATACTTTTTCGAATTTCCGTCTCAATGGTGACTCATTGCTAGCGGTGATTCATCTTTGGCAGTACCTCAAGGAAACAGTGAGACTTCCTTGATAGAGAGTCTTTGTTGGCGGTGTCTCATACATAGAAAAATTTCATCAATCTGTCTCATAATATAAAATGCTAATAGAAAACATGAAACTTATTAATTATCACAATAATCATGATTTGATAATTATTAAAACAAGGAGGTCAACACGTTTCATGCGATATAGTGATATTGTAATACTATTGCCTTGTCCAGTCATATTGTATGGCATAGCCATATAATAAGGTTGTGTTATGTGTTAAATCATATTATACAATTCACATAACACCCTACGATGTATTGAGGTGTTTGAACATTACGTGTTAACATTCATGAATTTTTCATGACTATCATTCACTAGTAGAAAAATTGGATGCACCCATAGTCCAAGAACATGGTTATAGCCCATTTGGTTGTGGCTATAGGTTGTAGCCACAATCAGGCTACTCATGGAGGCTATTATCGTAGCAATGGACCTTCAGGCTATATCCATAGGCAACGCCTATGGATACAAGGTAGGGAAAAAATCATCTCGATGGGTTTCAAACCCCGACCTCCTGCCTATGCACCAAGTGACACGGCCACTTCACTAACTCAAAATATTACATATATATTTGTATATATATATCTTTATATATGTATATATAAAATAATTTATAAATATTTTTTTGTTGATATTTAATTAAATATAGTGGGAGTGTCTGCCTGGCCTGTGGCTATAGGACCCTATAGCCACGGTCGAGGCATGAACTGTGGCTATATGTGACCTATACCAATGGGTCAATTAGGACCATGGATATAGGATCCTCTTGTGTTGTTCCCATGAAAATAATTATTTCATAGGAAGGGCGTGAGCTAGGCTATAGCCACATGCACATTTTCTCATGGTTATAACTCTTTTATAACCACTACCATTTTTTGAAAGTGCCTATAAGTGGCTTATAGCCACGATCCAACCTGACTATTTTTATAGGTTTGTGGTTGTATCCAATTTTTTTACTATTGATTGACTGTAATGTTTCATATGATGAAATGTATTGGGAGGAGGCATTTGGTCGAGGGGATACAAGCATTGTAATTATTTCCATTTACTTGTACATTATGTAATGTGCAAGTAAATTCTTGGAAGGCTTGAGGAGCATCCTTGAGGCCTATATAAAGGAGTCACATTGCTATGTTTTATGCAGTTTATGTCCAATCTTGTGCTGATTCTCCCTAAAGTTCTCCCCTCCTTCATCCTTTTCCACTCGAGGTACTAAAATATTGTGGTTGCAAGGAGGGTCCTGCTTAAGCATTGAGTGATTCAGATCAACTCATAGATACACCTCAGAGGGAAGAGTCTTTCAGTTATTCCTTAGTGATCATCATCAAGAACTTTATTGAAGACATGATCAGTATCCATCTACGGTGAAAGGTACATATTCTTCATTTAGTTTATACATGGTTTCGGTTTTACATAGCAGGGTGATCTTGGGTTTGAGGTTTCTAATGTATTACACAGTGTTGAATAAGTGTTAGCTGATTCTTAGAAACCCTTCACTATTTATAATAGATCATCAAAATATGAATGATAAATATCTTCGCTCAACTTCGCAAATGCTATAATATGAACAAATAAATCTTCTTTGCATGCCAAAAGTTCAATAACAATGTCAAAGAGCTTCAAACTTCTTAACACAAAGAAACCATTTATTGTAATAAACTCACAACCTTTAATAATTCAGAAATACTGAATATGATAACCTTTTCAATAATTTTGATGCACACATTTTTCGGCGGTTCCACATCATTAACGGTCACTATTCTCTTCTTCCTTGTTTTTGACTTTTCAAATTTCCACACATGCCCTCATAGACAGTTTCCATATTTGAATATTATGAATTCTTATGAAATTTGGTTTGAAAATCCTCAAAATATTTCCATTAATGCTAGTAAAAAACCTCCCAAAAATAATGCTACATCGATCCTCAAATTACGGAAACTAATCAACCCATTTTAAAAGTATACAAATCTTATTCAAAGATCTCTCAAAATCTTATCTGATTTTCCTTCATTTATTTCTCACAAAAACCAGCCTTGGAAAAACATTACAAAATTCCTGTGATTCTAAAATAGATATCATTGATGTAGCATCTGACGATAGTTACGGGACTTTAGTTCTCACACAAAAGAGCTTAGTTCATTCATATGTAGCATCATATCTCACTTATGTGAGCTTTAGAAGTTCCAATTCAATATGATGTAGCTCAAAATTTCACATATTCAAACAGTTGATCTTTTGGATTTCACTAACATAACTCAGCTTCCACATATCCTCACATACATAGCTAGTTGGACTTGCATATTTCACTTGCGCAGAATAAAAAGCATTTGCACATAGTCTTTTAAAAATCTCTTTTAGTCGTACATAAACAATACAGTTTTCACTTCTCAATTACGCACCTACTTCAAACATTTCCAAAGCTTCTTCAATCATCTCAAAAACATTTAAAAAGTATTCTATGCTTCTTAAATGTTATCGATAACAAATAAATCCATTTTCATCGCATTTTATTGGGTTTTTCATAAAACAATTTGTTGAATCCTAAGATATGTGAAGAGTATGCTTTGATTATGGTGTTATGTACAACAAAGGTGATGATTGCAACCCAGTTGTTGACTATGTTGGTGGCCATGATACACCATGCTCAATTGGTATGCCTGGGTTTTGAGCAATTTCTTGGGGCAGTAGATGACAACCAACAATGTCTTTATCTAACTATAAACGTAGAACATCGATCAACGATGATGACATATCAAGAAATCACTCAGTTTATGTAATTAATGGAGGGCATGCATTAGCCAACAAATCTCTTTGCTCAGTGACACCCTTTTGTGCTAAATAAAATTTCTTGAAACATTTTTATGTTCAATTAATGTGAATGTTCAAAATCAATTAAAAATACTAAAAAATATTATTGAGTGTAGAAGTAATTTGACCAGGGGAAATTAGAGAAATCTTTCTTAAATTATATATATTTTATTCCTAGTTATTGTAACATGTGTTTGTGATGGTTCGTCCTTTTTGTTGCACCACTTTAAGTTGCTCTGGAGGCTGAATCTATATCCCAATGCCCTCCGTCTCCGTTGGACGACACGTGTCATGATATACGGGGCTCCGCCCGGATTAAGCATAGGTCAAGCCTTCGTCTCACTATCTGTCCCCCTTCCTCCTCCCCCCTTCCTCCCTCGCTTCTTCTCCGATCACTGTGTTTCCAAATCCTTCCCTCTTTTCTTTTTCTTTCTTTGGGCTCGAAGATTTGCGAGCACAAATCAATAAAGGGTTCGGGGAAACAGGGATCAATGATGCCGCAGAGGATTCGCCGGAGCAAACCCGACAGCCTTCTCCCAGGGTTTTTCAGCGATGATGATTTTCTGGTCGCCGGAATCCTGCTCGAGTTGCCGGACTTGGTTTTGCGGGAATGCCTGCCGCACAAGGGAGTCTCGTCGTCGTCCCCTTCCTGGGGCGCCACCAAAAAGAGATCGGCGTGCTCCGGCCACCTGCCGCCCCCTTCTCTGCATCATTCTTCTTCTCCGGATCCCGTCCTCAACCCAACACCCGCATCGCCGCCGCTCGCCTCCGCCGCGGTTTTCAATGCTGCGGCGGCTCCCAGGAACCCCTCGCCGCCGACCGAATCCGACGTCACCGACTCCAACCACTCCGCAAGATCAATGAACTCTCCCGACCCGGTACGCTTTGTTTTGTCCCTCTTCGATGATTTAACTTCTGGTTGCTTTTTATGGCGTGCTTGTCCCCCAAATCAATTCCTTCCTCGTTCTTGCGTTTTCCGGATCTCCGGCGTTGTTGCAGGCGCGTGAATGGCCGGAGACGGTGAACGGATTCACTCATTGCAGAGGGCAGCCCAATGGGGTGAGCATGGGTCCCCTGTTTCTTTACTGTTTGTGTAAATATATTGGGTTCTCTGTATTTCGTTCTTGCAATTCCTGGGATTCAAGATTTGGGGGCTCTTTGAAAACTGGACCAGTCGGCGGCGAAGCGGCGTGATCCGAAGGCCGGAAAACAAGAGGTTTGTCTGCTACCCGATGACGCCGGAGCCCGAAAGCGCCGCCCGGGAATCCGCCGGAACAAAAACGCCGCCGTGGGGCTGGCCAAATCGATGACGCCCCATCCCCGGGGCCAGCAGCAGGCTTCCGGTTTCTTCCACCAATTGCCGTCTGAAACCGCGGCGGCGTCGGAGGATGAGGGGCCGCGCGGTGCGGGCCATAGGTACGGACACTGCGAAACGGCGTCGTTTGGGCAGGCCGTGAACCACGTCGAGGACCCGCCGTCCGGCGGCTTCGATCTGAATGTCCCTGCGTGGGAGGCGGCTGCCGTGGAGTGTTTTCATCCGTCCGATGTGAGCGGGGGTTTCGCCGTGGTGGATGATCCGAGGGCCAGGAGTAAGGAGGCGAGGAGGAGAAGGGTTGAGATCCAGCGCATGAAGAGCCAATGCCTCCGAAATTGGCCCCGGTAGCCCCACCGTTTGTTAAAATATTTATTTTTTTTAGATAGGAAAATTAATATCAATATTTTTTTTAGTAGCTAATCGAATTTGATACCAAGTGTATTCCTACTATTGCTTCATGTTTCCCTTCATTAAATTTATTGGGGAATTTTTTTTGGTGGCATAGTGTAAAATCATTATCATAGATAAATTCTTATGAAGTGAGATGATAAGTGATGATCTATATCATTAAATGTATTTCAATCATATTAAGTATTTTCATACAATCATCAATGTTAAGATCGGAATGAAGGCAGTCCAACAATAACAAAAGAGAAAGAGATGAATCGGTTTGACAAAGTTGAAATAAAGATAAGAAGAAATAAGAACGTAGATATAAGCAAAGTGGAAAGAAAGAACGAGCGAAACATAAAAGTAAATTGGAGATTTACGTGGTTCAGGCTAGTTTGGTCCTCCACGACAAGAATACCACCACAATGTTTATCATTATGCAAAACAAAACAAATATACAATCAAAGAAAATGAAATCACAAAGACAACAAACACGAACTACAAAAGCTATCCGAGCACAAACATCCCGTCACTCCATGAGTCACCAGTGAACTTTGGCCCGAAGATGGTAGTGTACACCCTTGAGTTGGACAAATTCACGTACGCAACCCCAACATCAACCAAGAAAAGAAAGACGATACAACACAGAACCGAAGGAATAGAACAAAGACGACCTTACTAACTCGGACCTGCACCAAGAACCCAAGAAGAAGTCACCGGAGAAGACCAACAATGTTGTCGAGGCTAAGACTTCTTGAAGATGTCAAAGTTAAACAGGGTTCTCGCGTCAAGAACTCTCCATCGAAGTGGATCACTGGAACAAGGGCATGCATGAGTGCATAGGAGAAGCGCCAAATCTCCTCTCTCTCAAGCCTTCTTTTCACCGGAATGGAGAACCGCAAACGAAACTTGCTGAAGATGAAAAGGCGAGCGGTGCTAAAATAAAGACGCAGCAAGCGTAATAATGAAGTAGGTGATGAGGCAACAAATTGACAGGAACAACAGGCTAGGCAGACAGGTGGATGACAGAGGACGTGATGAAGGACCACAAAGATCAAGTCGGTACAACAGATTACCAAGATCCCGAGACGCACGACAAACAACAACTAGAGGTCAGACACGGGATGCAGATCACTAAGATAACACAAAGGGCACACTTGGGAGACGTCCGATCAACCGAATCGACGACCAGGAAACCACCCTGACCACCACCAAAATCAGACAAAAAAACGAGCACCCCAGCAAAAAAGAAGCCCAACAAGCCAGTAGTAAACAATGCACATGGAGGAACAGATCCCAGAGCACCACAAGCTCCAAATAAATAGAGCCCACATAGAGGCCCCCAAAGAATAAAATACAATTTGCATTATAATGAAAAAAACATGATTTTTTTGCATGGTAGACTTAAAACATGATTTCAATTTGAAAACCAAATTTAACAAATCTCCACCTTTTCAAAATAAAATGAAAATAAACTTACAAATGATGTTCTAGCAACCTAACCTACCAACAATTCGTGCATATTTCTAAAACAGAAATACCTATGTCTACAAAATATTCACCCAACATGAATATCACTTAGCATGTGCTGAAAGTGGCACATGTTCTACCCTTACTACCCATTTTATGTTATCATACAGGTTAAACATGCTCAAAAATTTAAAACTAAGCAACAACATTAAAATCAGAGCTTACCAACAATACATGAGTCTCCGTCGAAGGTTTAACATTTTTCAGAATATATTAACAACCTGAAAATACACAACCTTTCTCAGAGGTAAAATTTAGTGAACATAAAAACTCAACAAGAATATAGAAGCTCAATATAATGCATAAGTAAAAACAGTAGAAATCCACAGTGACCAAAACCAGGATGCCGACAAGAGAAGGGTCTCCACCTAATCCCGAACGACTTATACCAACCCTAACAAACCCTCTCTTATAACCAGGATCCCCTACAAGATGTATATAGGGCCAGTCTTAGGGTTGCATAAGAGAGACCACCAAGAATCTACGCCAAATTCTAACTAAATGGATGCTAAACAAGAATTAATGAACATCCTCAGTGGCGAACCCAAGACATACCATATTAGTCTGGGCCATACTATCCTTGTTTTTAAAATTGGGATAATACCTTTTAATATGGACAGTCTTTGCACTCTCAAAACATTGGATGTTCTCAAATAGGTTCTTATCTTTTCGATTATTATTATTATTTTGCAACTGACCCATAACATGCATTAACTGAGGTTCATTCTTAATGCTACTAAGTTCTTCCTTCAAACCATATGTTCGAAGATCATGAGACAACACCACAGACTTAACTTCTTCTAAGGTAATTGAATCCCTACCATACATTATGAAATCCATTAATGAATTAAAAGAATCACCAAGGGATTTTAGAAGAATTAAAGCCCAATATTTGTCCTTAACTTTAATATCTACATTAGCTAAATCGAGAAGAACTTTATTAAACTCATCAATATGAACATGCACAGAAGAGTCCGTGGTCATTTTAAAAGTATACAACCTCATTTTTTATACAAATGACTAAACAATATTTTATTCATATATAAATTTTCTAGTTTAAGCCAAATGGATTTAGCAGTAGTTTCATGGGAGTATTCATGTAAGAATTTGTCTCCTAGGGTTAAAAGAAGCGTGCGGTGAGCCTTTTCTAGAATACTAGGGTCGACATCAACATAAGTTGTAGTGGATCAGCCATCGGCAAACACAGTCACTGTGAGTTTCTTGGAGGCAAGAAAAGCATCTGTTAGCCCACTGTGGATTAACAGTGCACGCATCTTAACTCTCCACATACTAAAATCATTCTGAACGTAAAATTTTTCGACTTCACGCTTAACAAATGACATGGTTAAACCGATCATAGGATCTGATATCAATTATTAATATTGGAATAGGTCCAATGAAGGTAGTCTGATGATAACAAAATAGAGGAGAGGAATCAGTTTGACGAAGCCAAAAGAAAGATTAGAAGAAAAAAACATAGATAGAAGAAAGACGAAAAAAGAACAAGCGAAATAGAAAAGTAACTCGCAGTAAAGTAAAGATTAACACAGGGGTTTAGGTGGTTCAGACTAGTTTGGTCCTACTCCATGACAAGAACACCACAAAAATGTTTATTATTATGAAAAACAAAATAAGAAGCATACAATCAGAAAAAATGAAAGCACAAAGACAACACACGCGGACCACATAAGCTATCCGAGCATAAAGACCTCATCTCTCCAGGATCCAGTAGTGAAATCTGGCCCGAAGATGGTAACATATGTCCTCAAGTTGGATGGAATCATGCATGAAATGCCAATACCGGCTGAGAAAAGAAAGAAGATACAATAGAAAACCAAAGAAAGAGAACAAAGACAACCTTGCATACTTGGGCCTACACCAAGAACCCATGAAGAGGTCGCCAGAGAAGATCAACAGTGCTACTCGGGAAGGGACTTCTTGAATACGTCAAAGTTGAATAGAATCCTCTCATCAAGAACTCTCCACCGTAGGAGATCATCAAAATAGGGGCATGCAGAAGTACATACAAGGAGCACCGAATTTTCTCTCTCTTAAGATTTATTCTCACTGGAATGAAGAACTAGAAATGAAACTCGCCAAAGATAAAAATGAGATCATTTCTAAAATGAAGCGACACAACAAGCATAATAAAGAGGTAGGTGGTGAGGCAACAACCTGATAGGCACAACATGTGAGGAAAATAGGTGGATAATGGAGGACGCGAGGAAGGATCGCGAAGATCAAGCCAGTACAACAGATCACCGAAATCCCAGGATACGCAGCATGAAACAATTGGAGGCCAGCCACATGATGCAGATTATTGAGATAACAAAAAGGGCACACTTGGGAGTCGTTCGATCAACCATATCGATGGCGAGGAGGCCACCCGGAACACCACCAAAATCAGACCAGAAAATGAGCACCCTGGTGAAAAAGAAGCCGAACATGCCAGTAGTAAATAACACACATGGAGGCTTAGTAGAACAGATCCCAGAGCACCACAAGCCCCAAATAACAGATCTTACACAGAGTCCTACAAAGAATATAATACAATTTTCATAATAATGAAAAGAACATGATTTCTTTTCATGGAAATCTTAAAACACTATTTCAATTTGTAAACCAGATTTAATAATCAAGATGATCATGTAATTCATTTTTTATTTTTTTTGAAGTTTTCATGGTTTCATGTTTATGTATCACATAAGAATGTTTAATGGTTATTGGTTATAGTTTTTAAGTATTGAATATTACCTTATATTTGTGTTCATAGATCAATATAAATTACTATGTACAACATTTAATAAAAGTCACTGCTATCCAATGAAAGTTCGTTTACTACTTGGTGGTAGTCACTTCCTTTGCATTGAAACTCTAGAACAAGGCCACAAAAAAATCCGATGTCAAGATATAATAAAGGAATTCACTAAAAGTATCCAACCTCCTTTATGAAATAAGATATACACTAAAGTCTATATCAAATGTTGGAATATAGGATACATTGCTCCATGAAATATGCATGAATTTAATGATACGTTTTATATTTCTACATGTGATATATGTACCTATGATATAAGATATCACATGAATACTACTTAAGTTTTATTTAGACACATGTTATAATACATTTGATTGTTACATCATTTTATGATGTTTTTAAAAGGATTTTAACATATATTACAAAATTTTAAAAGGAGTTTTACTATTTATAGGGAGTTTATCAATATGCCAGAAAAGTTGTAACTTACTATAATTATTCAATGAATGTTAGAGTAACATTCAACCTTTGGAGACCTAATCATTTATTAAATGAGGGATATAAAACGGATATAAAAGTATTTTTCTAAGATATTTGAACATGTTGAACTAATTATATATAGTGATCCAAGATTATCATACATAGATATTACATCATTTTTATGAATATTCATTACATTACACAAACACACGTCCGAGGACCGTAATAGTTTAGTGTATTTGGAAACTTGGAAACAAAAACAACTGGTCCATAGGAAAACTACATCTCCCACTATAATCTTCATAACCACCACTCTTCTTAGAAATATCATACGTAATACATTTATTCATAACATGGATAAAGGAAACATAAGAAAGGGTCAGCGTATATGCTCAGTAAGGGTAAACAAGATAGATATGTAAGCATAACATGAACATAAGGGTATGAGAATATGATCATAAAATTTGAAAACCATACCCTACATATCAAAGATCATAATATCAAGTTATGGAATAAAGATTGTCCATTCATAAGACATGAATCATAAGGGAATCAAATAAAATGATCCATAAGAGCATAATATTAGAATAAGGCATAGATTTGTGGCATACACATAAGCATAGAAAATCATTTCCATAGTAGTTAAGGCTCACTGTCAAGACTATCATAGTTGAATGAGTTCACTCCCCAAACTATCATAGTAGTCAAGGTTCACTCCCAAGACCATCATAGTGGACAAAGTCCCTTACTGAACCGAGTTCACTCCCCGATTCAGTCCTATCTATCTCATGAGATATAAATCTTTACCCAATACATTGGAGGGAAATATATTTCCCACCTATCACATAATGAAAATCATATACATGTGTGCCACAAGATCATAAAACATTCATCATATCGTAACCCATGAAATGAAATGGGGTCCATAAACATTTCATAATATCATAGAATACAAAAAATATATAGTTTTCATTATCATTTCATCATTTTATCATAGCATAACCCATGGAAAAAGAAGTGAGTTTCATAAGAATTTTATCATGGTATAACCCATGGAAGAGAAATGGGTTTCATAATCATCTTGTCACAAAAAAGTAGTAAAATAAAAAATAATAATGGTATCCTTGGTTCATTCCTAAAAAAATAATAAATTATATCAAGGGATGCAATCTGAAATAGAGAATGATTTTGAAAGATAAATCACATGGAACATTTCTTGGGGAAAATAAATTTTCTTTTAAAATCAATTTTTAAAAATAAAAATTCATAAAATATTTTGGAAATACTTTTTAATGAGAATAAAATTGAAAAAATATAAAGTAATCTTTAAAAAATTGTGGGGTCATGATGGTGGAAAATTCCTTACATGACATACACATTAAAACAATGATTCTTTTCATTTTTTTAGTAAAATCCAAACAAATACTATTTGGAAAACGACATGAAGATTCCTTTCAATTTTTTTAAAAAAGTTGAACATGGGTAAAAATTTATTTTAAAAATCATAGGATAATAATAAAATACCTTTGAAATAATTTTTAGAAAACATAGTTTTGGAAGAACACAAATTTCTGACCGAAGAGAGAAATAAATTTGGATTTTCTTAAAAATATTTTCTAAAATATTTTAAGTACCAAAGAATGTAAAATGGAAGTATTGCTTAAAAATATCATAAATGACTAGATGAGAATAAAATACATGAGTTTCTTGAGAGATAGATCATAATATTTCATTATTGGAAGCATAATCATGAGTAATCCTGATAAACGATGAGATTGTAACATAAAACCCTCACCACTTTGGTAACTTTGAATCATAAACCCCATGAATTAATAAGATAAAATGAAACTTAAAATATCATGAGAATAAATAAATTCATGATATTATATGTATAAGAGTCTGTATATGCACCTTAAGAAAGGAATATAGGTACGTAAGGCCTTCGGGCCACCCAAGGCCTTCGGGCCACCCAAGGCCTTCGGGCCAGTAAGGATTTCAGGCCACCTCAAGGCCTTCGGGCCACCTCAAGGCCTTTGGGCCACCTCAAGGACTTTGGGCCACATGAATTGCAGATGTACCCGACCGACTTACAAGGAACAAGGCCCTAGATGAGGATTCAGAGCATGCACATTCACCAGAGCAGAGCTAATTAGACTTGGAAGAATGAGAGGGTATGACTTTGCTATTGGTACCAGGTCTGTGCATCCATGAACATGATAACTAGCCGACCATTCATGCAAAGGTGGGGTGCTGATCATGATGCAGGCACTAGGGAGGGGTGGTTTAAAGTAGTAATTGTTTGGTATGAATTCCTTAATACCTCTGGGTCCTGTAATGTCATGAAGCCTATGAGCCATGTACGAGTTACCCTTCAACCCTTAAAAGGGATTTTATAAAAAATGAAAAAAATGAATAAAAAATGAAGGCCTTTGGTCCATTCAGGCTAACATATGTCTCAAGGAAAGAAAATTGAGAAAAAATCCATTACCGCTTTGGTAACATTTAAACCGTAAACCCCATGAAAGAGAGATCCTAAAATGGATATGTGAATACCCATTATTTTCAAGATAATCATCATAAAATATAGTCATGGAAAATATATACACCACATTAAAGAAACATGTGGTGAATATGGAATGTGTCTCATAGAAAATAAAAGTGAGAAGAAAATTCCTTACCTTAAGTCATAACTTCCATCACACACGTTCAAATATTCTATATAATAAATATAAGTTTATTATAAATCTATTATAGAATAATATATATATATATATATATCATACCATATATGATTTTATTATGACCTTTTATTACCCGTTTATTAATAAATCAATGTTAAAGTTATGTTTCGGGTAAAAACCGCTTTGTTTTTCATATATGTTTTGATTTTTTATTTTTGGTACTCTTAATTTGATCACAGTTTCATCATATTCAGAATGTTAACCATGATATAAATATCATATATATTCATTATATATGTATTTAGAGAAATCCATAAAATTTAGTGAAAGAAAATGAAATACAATGTTCATGGAGAAGGTAGGTCATACGTACGCAAAAACATTGTTTCCATTTTCTTGTTAGATTGAAAGAAAGAAAGGTAA
Source organism: Viscum album (assembly GCA_963277665.1). Lineage (NCBI taxonomy): Eukaryota > Viridiplantae > Streptophyta > Magnoliopsida > Santalales > Viscaceae > Viscum > Viscum album. Next base: position 256,625,916 of record OY728119.1, read on the forward strand.
ATGAAATATTATCATCACATAATCATTTTTATGATAATATATCATATATGTTCATTGAAAAAATATTTATTACCTTCCATGTAAAGCGTGAATGATTCACATTATTTCACGAGGCGGTAGTCCACCGTACACACGAGAAACATTATCATATTCCTAAAAAATGGAGAGTATGAAGGCATTGAAGGTTATAGGTGTAGTAGAAGTGTCAGATGGCTCATTCCCAACTCATATTTTTTTATGATTCGATGATTAATTCAATATTTACATAATGGTAAACACCGTGATCAATAGAATTGAATCAAATAATATAGACAATAGATAAATGTTGGAACTGAAGCGCATGATCATTACATATTATCAGTAATTAATTTAAGCCATTAAAGAATTATCTAGTGAGAAATTATTTCTTTATCGATGGATCTGAAAATGGATCTATATCATACCATCATCGTGTTTTAGGAATCAAGAATATATTCCCTCTAGCAGTGATCCACACGTGTTCCATGAATCTTTGAACACCATCACAGGAATCTCTAGGTGCTAGCACGGTAGATTCTATCACTTACATCATTTGCCTTTGATCGCCCTGATAATTGATTCTAAAGTATTTTACTTTATCTCTATAAAATCAATAGTGGAAGGCGGAGGAATATCACTATTCTTTCTTGGGAGCGTTCTAGGAGATGGATCTCTCTAGGGCTTGAGAGTATTCTCTTCGAATATCATTGTACACAACAAAAAATGAATTGGATCTCTTAAAAAAAATATAATTAGGTTTATATACCACTCAGTTTATAGTAAATAATTTCACAAGTTCCCTTTATTATTTATTTAATTCCCATGGAACAACATGTAAAGTTCCAAAGGATCTAATAACAACTGAGAGGGGGGGGGGGGGTTGAATCAGCTGTTCACTTTTTATATGTTTTGAAACTTTTAGAAACTTAACCCCTGAAACCTATTACGATTTATTTAATTATCAAATTTTATTAAATAATAATTCATGTAAAGTATGAAAGAAATTAAAGAACATGGGATTTATAAGGTTTAACCTCATCGTGAGAACCTATATCCTTTCCATAGCCACTCCCGTGGGTCTATAGAAATCCACTATTATGAAGAAGTAAATGAAACTTGTTCCAACTCCCATTAGAAACATTCTATATATTTATAGGAATGATTATAAAGAATCTCATCAGTTTACAATGTTTTATTATAAAATAATTGATCCAAATAAAAAAAATAAAGACTTTGTTGAATCTGCTCCACAATTGCTCAGTCCAAATCCTCAATCTGATTTTTCTGGATCTGATTTTCTCAATATGATAAAGCTGGATCTAATTATCTCAATACAATGATACTGGATCTGATTTTCTCAATATGATAATGTTGTATCTAATTTTATCAAAACAAAGATGCTGGATTCAATTTTCTCAATACGATAATGTTGGATCTGATTTTCTCAATACGATGAAAATCTACAAAACTCAAACTCTGCTAGAATTATCAATACAATTAATATTCAATCAGATGGGAACTTTCACTTTGAATTCTCTAACGCTCCAATTTTTTAAAGTATGTGAAAAGTTGAAAATGAACAAATGGTCTGAGGAAGTATTTATAGGACACTCAGAAGGCCTTAACAAATTCCTTGTAACCCCATACATGTGTATGTGACAAAACAGGTTTCTTTCCACTCCATAAATCAAAGGGAATTCCCTTTTCTTCTTTAGTTGGTACATGGTTTAATGTATATGCCATAGTCTATAATTCATATACCCAAAAGGATAATGGAATATCTGCATAACTCATCATCGATCTTACCATGCCTAACAAGGTACAATTCCTCCTTCCACTAACATCATTACACCATGGTGTGTAAGGTGGAGTGATTTGAGCTAGAATCCCCAAATCCCATAGAAAGTTGATAAACTCTTGGTTAAGATATTCACCAACTTGATCCAATCAAATATTATTTATCTTATTTCCAAGTTGATTCTATACTTAAGTATTGAATTCTTTTAATTTCTCAAAGAACTAAAACTTATAATTCATTAAGTAGATATATCCATATATACTCAAGTCATCAGTAAAAGCTATGAAGTAATAATTCCCACCTCTAGCTTCTACTATAAATCACCCACACAAATCAGTGTGTACCAATCCTAGAAGATCTGTGGCCCTTTCACCCTATCCAAATAATGGTGGTTTAGTAATTTTAATTTATAAAAAAGCATGAAATATTTCAAGTGGTTTTAGTTCAGAAGAGTCTAAATAATTATCTTGACAGTGCTTTGTCAAACGCTTCTCATTTACATAACCAAGTCGGTGATTCTATAGTTGGGTGTTATATAAGTCATGTGAACATTGTTCATTATCAATTTCCAATACTTGTTTTTCATAATTTAATACATAAAGATCATTATTTAAAAATGCCACACTATAACATATGTTTTGTTTATAAAATAAACAAATTTTATTCCCAAAATTGAAAATAAAACCATATGCATATAGGCATGATATAGAAATTATGTTCTTGGTAATAGTTGGTACATAATAACAATATCTTAAAATCAATATCATTCCCATTTTAAATGAAAGGTGGTAGTCTCCAATATATAAAGCTGTCAACCTCGAATCACTGGTAGCTCAAAAATCCACCTATCCTTTAGCAATATTTTCAAATCTACTTGGTTCCTATATTTGGATATAGATGTGAGCACCACAAATTGTATCTAATACCTAATGTGTAGATATTGAAAGATTACACTTGATAATGAATGCACCTTCATCTTCCCCTTTCGCCAGGGTGAAGTTCTTAATTCATTATCCTTTCTTTCCACATTAAAAACATATAACCTCTTTTTCCTTACCCTTCCTCTAGATCTTCCTCTTCTTGGAAGGACGGTGCTCGGGAGCTTTAGACTTGTTATGATTCTTGAGACCCTTTTACTTTTTCTTCATTTTCTTATTCACCATAAGGATCATAGGTTTGTCATATCCCATTTCCTTATCCACTTTACGAATTAGAGTAATAAATTTCAAAAGACACTTCTCATTATTTCTCATGTAATAATTAACAATAAAACTAGAGAAGGTCTTGGGTAGTGATGAAATTATGATATCTATGCACAAATCATCTAGGAATTTAATCCCTAAGATTTATAAGCATTCAATGTAGCCAATAAGCCTGAATACATAAGGCCTATCTAGCGTAGAATCTCCCAGTTTAGTTGTAAATAGTGCATTGGATATCTCATATCATAGCTTGAAAATCATCATATTACCACAATTTGAAACTGTGGAAATAGGGTCCAAAACCGTGGCCTTAGCCTACAACCACAATTTTCTAAACTTTGGACACTATAGCTATTGAAATATGGTCTTACCTATTTCTATGGTTTAAAACACGAAAATAGGTGGCTATAACCATAGTTTACACCATGGAAATAGGTGGCTATAGCCAAAATTTACACCGTGGAAATAGGTGGCTATAACCGCAGTTTAAACCATGGAAATAGGTGGCTATAGCCACAGTTTAAACTGTGGAAATAGGTGTATATGTCCATGGTTTAGAACCATGGACTTAGGTGGATATTTTCATGGTTTAAAACCATGTCAATAGCCTTAAAAAATAAATGCTTTCGGTATGGTTTGATCCACCGACCTTTTCTATATTATTCCCAAGACTTTACCACTATGATGATCACTAATACATATATATATATATTATACATATAAATATATAAATAATTATATATAATTATAATTAATAATCATTAAAAAAAATAAAAAAACCTATTTCCATGGTTTAAACCGTGGTAATAGGTGGCTATAACAACGGTTTACACTGTAGAAATAGGTGGATATAACCACCGTTTCAAACCATGGTAATGGATGCCCATTTACACACTTTAAACCATGAAAATAGGTGGATATGGTCCCACTTTACACCATGTAAATAGGTGGCTATGTCCATTCTTTAAATTGTGGCAATTGGTGGCTATGGCCACAGTTTAAACTAAGGCAATAGGTGTCTATTTCCACAGTTTACTAAACCATGGTAGTAGCCATTTCCTGCCATTTTCCTGCAAAACCTATCACCATGTTTTCATATAACTATGGATATATGTTGGAATATATCCATGATTTTCAAAAACTGTGGCAATGGGCTGACTATGGCCATAGTTTTCGAAACCATGGCAATATAAACTGTGGTTGTAGCCTAATTTTCTAGTTTATATCGCATTCTCTTGATAGATATCCTGAAGGAAAGACATCAATTTATAGTCATAAATGTACTCATGTTTCTTTATAAAATCACTAGTCATGTATGATATCATGAAACACTGAACATATGTGTAATCATTCAAATGTTTCTCATAGAGAGATAACTCTTCCTCACTAGCCTCATTACCAGGCACATCAGGAATGAGTTCACCCAACACATACAATTTCCTTTAATGGAATAAAATAATGCTAAAGTTCCTTTTCCACACTTAGAATTTTTTTCGGTGAGAAGGTTATCCATCTCAAGTATGGATCACAATGATATGGTTTAATTCATTTTTATTGTTATTTCTATAAATAAGATGAGCAGAGTTTTAGAGATTTATCTCATAAAATTTAGAAAAATAAATAAATATTATATTTATTAATCTCTTACTATTTTATCAAAACCCAATAACCCTCACCATTGGATTTGGAACATCCTGTTTCTTAGAAATTCTAGTGTCAAGAATCCATATTCCCCTTCTCATCGCGCCGAATTTGGCCGATCAAGCAATTTGAAGGATTTTAGGTAGGTATTCCAAATGTCAACCATATTAACTCATAGTTCCTTGATCTTTTGAGTGGACTCCCCAATCTTAAAATCCTTAAATTGTATTTCCTCAACCTTTTCCTCTTAGTTGCACTAATTCCTGCTTTGGTACTCAACCCTTAATGTGAACTAATTTAAGTCAACCCAAAACTTCAAGTTAGAATTCCCCAATAATTGAAAGCACCCCAACTGTAGTGACTTAGGTTTTGAACTATAAAACTTTGAAATATTCATGAGAATATTTCCAAATCCAGGCACCGAGTAGGCATGGGAATCTAGGTCCCATAGAGCCCTGGCATAGTGATTTTAAAAATATTAAATATATTTTTTCACACATGCATAGTTTCACTTGAAAAAAGGAATAACTTCTGAGCAGAGTCTCAGATTGGATTTATGAGGTCGTGATTGAGTTCAAAATGTTGTGATTACCCTAGACGCATCATAAAGTTTTCTGTGTCGGAAGTTTTGGATGAAGGTGAGATGACAAGGTGTTAAATGGAAGATTAATTGATTAAATGTAAAGTTAATTAATTAATTAAACCCAAACCTAATACTCTCCCCCTCCCCCTCTCACATTGGGTGCACAACACTAAAGAGGATATGCTCCTCTACTCTCTTCCCTTTGGCAACGACAGAAATGACCTGGAATCGAATCACCGAGGTGCTATCGATCTTTGTTTCTGACTCTAATCATCATCAAATCAATAAGCAGTGTGAACCGGGCATCATTCTACACCTGAATCTTAGGCCTTTTCCCCTCGAGGCAGACAGTTTGATTTTTGGTCCTAATCTCTATTTTTATAATTTTTCTAAGGTTTTAGAGGATAATTACTACTGCTAATGATCCTTTCTAGGTATATATGTGGTTTTGGGTTAAACCAGGGTGAATTAGGCATTTTTTAGCTGATTTAAAACTGGAATTACCACCTACACGGTGTGTAGTCTAGTGAAACACGCTGTGTATCCCTTACTGTTTGGGGAAGATGATCTTTGGGGTCTATATGAAATGTACCATGTTTACACACTATGTAGTACCCCAATATGTGTGGCCATGGGACATGGATTGGGTTATCCGTGTGAAACTACATGTCCATGTACAACTACATGACCAAAGTACATGAACACGGGGTTTGATACACAAGAATGGGGAAACCACATAGCCAAGGCCCGAGAGAATCAGTACATGATGTTTACCTTCTCTACATGCCTTGTACCACTACATGGGTTGGAAAAATATGTAGACAGGATACACGGATGGGTGCTCGGGTGGGATCACATGCCGTGTGGACCCCAGTGCACAATGTGTACTCCTTGGGGATCTTCTTGAGATTTTCCTCTTTCGGTATCTCATTCTCTAGGACTCATATTCAAGATTTTGAGTATCCTATCCTGAGTGGTTTTCCATGTATAACATGATGATGTATTCCTTTTTGGCCTACGAGATATGAGGGGGGGGGTGTTTTGAGTAAGAAACTTGTGAAAAGGTACTCAAAAAATGATGGAGATAGGTGCAGTTTCTAAGAGAGATGATAGGACTGGTGCTCTATTATCATATCAGGGTGCATATTTCCACTACCTCTCTGCTTTGGTTAATACAAGACTCCCCACACCATGGGTATGAGTTTTTTTTACCTTAGGATAGTTACTCTAAGGTTGGTACCCCCTAATGGATTAGGGTGTGGGTTCCCCATGATGTTTGTATAGTTGTATAGTGCTCCCCTACCATGCTAGAACACAGGCCCTCCGTACTCTTTTTGGTAAGATATAATAGGTACTCCCCTGTTGGACAAGGGTGTGGTTCCTCTATCTGTGGTACTCTCCTATCGTATCAGGGTGAAGGTCCTCCATATTTTATGTATAGATATAGTGGGTACTCCCCTACCAGGTTAGAGAGCGGGCCCTCTATTATTGGAGTTGGAACTCCCCTATCGTTCCAAGGTACAGGTCCTCCATACATGTTGTTCAGATAGATATGGTACTCCCCTATTGTACCAGGGAGCGTGTCCTCTAGCCTAGGGTCGGTAATCCCATATCGTATTAGGGTGTGAGTCCCCCACAATAATAGGGATAGTAGAGTAGTAATACCCTGTCATTATAGGGTGTGGGTCCTTTAGCCACAAAGTAGTACTCCCCATGTCATGGGTGTGGGTCCTCTATCATTTGAGTAGTACTCCCCTGCTATAATAGGGTATGGGTTCTCATGGAGTTATACTCCCCTATCTCCAAGTAGAAGTGGGGAGTGGGTCTTCCATTGGATTTGGAGCTCCCTTGGATGTTGAGTATAGTTACGAGGAGTGGACCCCTCCACTAGATATGAGCGATTCCTGGTTAGGAGTTAGTGCTTCCTCAACAGATTGAGGTGTGGGCCACTCTATATAGAAGCGACAAAGGTTTCATGGGTTGGTTAAGAGTTAGTGCTCCCTCGACGGACTGAGGTGCATGCCACTACATATAGGAGCAATAGAGGTTTCGTGAGTTGGGTATGAGCTAGTACTCACTCGACTATAGGGAAGTGGTGAGGTTCAGGTTCCTCCATTATCTATTGTTATAGAGGATTCATGTGGTGAATAGTCTGGAGTAGTGCTCCCAAAACTGGGTGCATTGGTGATGAGAAATCCTCTCCACTCAGGTTTCTTTATCCGTATGTAGGGCGCATGTTAGCGATATTAGGAACCATGGTCCTGGTAACTAGAGATGGACCTAGTAGGTTATTCCCGATGGATCACATTCTCTTGGATGTACCATTAGAAATGGTAGAGTTTTTCCCAATGAAGTGAATCTCTCAGATGAGTGCCATCTGGGATGGCTAAGCTCATGGAGTGTGTTCCCCTAGTTTTGTGTTACCTTTAGAGCCTCAAGTAGAATCCTGTTTCTGGGTATGAGGTTGAAGCCTCATGAGACTTGGAGTCTGAGATGATTATATCTGGGTGATGTTTGGGATACCTTGTGTTTTTGTCACATTTTTGGTTGACACCCCTTGAGGACTGAGTATACTTACTACTCCTGTGACCATACCCTAGTTTTGGTTTCTCTCTTTCTATAGGAGGTGAAGAATCATGGGGTATGACATGTGATTTTCATGTTTATCTTTTCATGGTTAGATGATGTCACTCTATTGATAGGGGTGGAAAAGTCTTGACATGTAGTTTATCTACTCACCGTGTTGATCCCCCTATGCTTGGACGAGGTTACTTCTTACTGGGTTGAGTTGTGGGATGGGATTTTCCTTACTTTGGTTCTTCTAGGATTCTTTGACTTAGTTGAACAATCATGTATAACCAAGGATGGTTCAATATAGAGTTTCTCTCTCGATAGGGTTCCCTCTGGCTAGGTCAATCAGACTATCACCTTTTAGTTTCTCCATTTTCTTTTGGTCTTTTGGGGCGCCTAATGGGTTTTTTATAATCATCCCTACTTGGGATTTCCCAAACATGTTGTGTCTTGTGAAGACCAAAATACCTTCGATGGAGTCCATGGAGAACCCAATACAATCAGAGATTAGCAAGCTAGACCAACTAAGGTGTTCAAATAAGCTAGGCCAAGGAGCTTTCCAATAGTTACTTTTGACAGGGATCCCCTCCTTTTGAGAAGGTTGGACACTTTTACAATTTTCTTTAGTGGGTGCATGTTTTTCCCTTTTCACTTTCAACACTTTTGTTGTACTCTGCTTTGGGATAGATGTATGCATAAATTTTTGTTTCTATTTTTTTATATCTCTTCACTATTGAATTTAGGTGGGTGAGTACATATAGGTACTTTAGGAAAAGGTCTCCACAAGTTAGTTATGCCTTCGGTGCTTGTCACCACCCCTGGCCTATGGAGGAAGACTTGGGGTAGTTGCGGCTCAATCCCTGACTTGGGTTAGGTCGTGACACCAACTTTGGCTGGTCAAACACTTTGAACTATGGTTTGATTTTAACCGAAGTAGTGGATGGATATACCAACTTAATATATATAATTGAGGTATTTTATCTTTTATGCATAAATTTCCAATTATAATCTTTATTACATGTTTTTTAATATTAATTGTATTTACTTAAGTGATTAACCATGTATTAGATAATATTTACACATAAGTCAATTTATTTTATCTCTATCTTGCATGATTTTTAATTCATTAATTCATGTGATCATGAAATAACATCCACAATGAAATAACCATGAAACTTGATAGAAATAAAATAATTAAGTGATATGATCATGAGATTTTACTAATGGTTAGTTTATCTAGAGGATGATAAACTAACTATCATCCTAGGGAAAAAACATTGAACCATTTATGGTTCATATTGTAGCTTTCCACCTATCCACCTATGTATCTCTCTTGAATTGATTTCTCCTTGGATCCAATCTTGAACCGCCTCCACTAGCTTCAAATATCCATCCATTACATATGATTTTACTCACATGTAGGTGAGGGGAATCACAATATTGGTTAAGGGGTTTACATAAAAGAAACCATAAGCACACACACCCTTTCATAATGATAAGAGATATGACATACATACCAAAAATTTAGTTTAATAATAAATTAAATGAAACTAATCACATAAAAACATCTAGTCTAGTTCCATGATCATCCACATGCATGCAAAAAATTACGCATTTAATAAAATTAACATTCAATTCTAATTGTTCTTATTTAATATAAATCACAATCAAATCAATTAATTGTATTCTTTAATTAATCAATTCTTTTATCTTAATTATCATCTGATTTTTTTGGATATTCTCATCCATCATAATTTTAAAAAAATTAAATAAATTTATTTAAAATTAACTATGCACAAAAATGTACCTTGGAGGAAACACATTGAGTACCCGTCTGAACTACCTAATGTATATTATACTCATATACTATTTAATCTTGTGACATGTGGCATACACAACTTATCACATAATTTCACAGCGTGTACTATAAAATTAATAGCCACACAGATCACATGGTATTTACATAGCGTGTTATGCTTTAATGTGCATAGAGTAATAACTATAACACGACTTATACATGATATGTAGATCCGAACATTACACAGAAATTAATTAGACATTTATATATATATATATATAACCCATCACATGACATGTACTATCAACTTAATGATCACAAAAAACACATGTTGATAAAGTTTTCACATTATATTAGATTAATTTTTTAATTTTGCATAATTTGGTAAAATTACATGACATGTATGTTGGAGCTACACGACATGTATTTTCTCACCGTTTATCTGTGACACATGACTAGGGGATCAACACGTAATTGCTTCATAGAAAATGCCGGATAACAAAATGTGTACATGGGCAACATGATGTTTAGTCTCTGAGTTACATAGCCACCAGTCATTTAGGATGTTTAAGAGAATAAATGGCCTATCAATGACTAAAGGACTACACATCATGTACTGAATTTACATGGTGTGTACTTCGACTGACCATGTGCCAATCTGGCCTAGTAAACACGTAGCGTATAATTATCACATGTAATAAATGAACATGACTTTAATTAATTCTAAATTAATTCTTAGTGAATTAAACACTAGTACATGATGTGTACATTTTGTGTTATCTGTCCAGACTCCTTGGAACATCTAGATGAGATCTTCAAATTTATTTCATTCATAAATTTTATTGATTTGATTATATTTATGATAAGTGAGGTGGAAGAAAATAGATCTTGCAATTCAGATTAAAGAATGATTAAACTAGAATTGAAAACCAATTATAAATGTGTAAATCAATCCACATTCTCTAAATAATTATAAATAATTATGTGACCACTCTAATATCAATTGAAGGTTCTGAGTGCAATGGAAGCATTAAATCAGTTGTTCCCAACTCATTTTTCTATAATTATCAATGATTAATACGAGATTTACATAATGATAAACATCATGATCAATGGAATTGAATCAAAGAATATAGAGAATTGATAAATACCAAAACCAAAGCATGGGATTATCACATATTATTTATAATTAATTTAAGAAATTAAATAATTTACCTTGTGAGAAATTATTTATTTGTTGATGGATTTAACAATGGATCTATGTAATACCATTGTTATGTTGTAGGAATCACAAATAGATTCCCTCTAGAATTAATATACATGTGTTCCATGAATCTATGAACATCACCATAGGAATATCTGGGTGGTATCATGGTAGATCCTATCACTTGTGTCATTATCCTTTGATTGCCCTAAGAATCACTTCCAAAGGATTCTCCTTAATCTATCTAGACTCAGGAGTGGAAGGTGGAGGAAGATTTCTCTTTGTTCTTGGGTTCATTTTGGGAGAGGGCGGTCTCTAGGGCTTGGGAGGATTCTTTCTGAATCTTATTGTGCACAACACAAAATTAATTACCAGTCTTGAGAAAATAATATAATTGAGTTCATATACCACTAGGGTTAGAATACATAATTTCACAAGTGTCCTTTATTATTTATTTAATCCCCACAAAACCACATGTCTATAATAATAATAATATTATTATTTCTTGACATGCCCTAAACTTGTGAATTAAAATTAAATATTATTTATTCAAATAATATTAAATATATATTATTTCTCAATGGACCATTAAACTTAGTCTACCATTCCTCTATAATATTTATCAGGTCTTGAATAATGACTATTTATTTAATAAATAAATATCACTGCATTATTCACCAACAAGTAAATAAATATTATATCCACTAAATAGAAAATAAATATTTATTAAATATTCTAATCACATAATATTCTATTGAATAACTGTTGACAGAATATATGTGATCAAGAAAATATGAGTAATTATTAAACCATGTGTGAGAATAATATTTATTCAACTTGTTAAATAATAAATAATAATATATTATTTAACTAAGATTTTGGATACAATTAGCGTGTGACCCTCTTAGCCTCTTTCTTAATGGAATTAGGAGAAACAACCTAAAGTCCAAGATTAATGTCTAACAACACACCAAGAAACCCATAAATAAAGAATTTAATATCGTAATGAGATAATACCTCATACAGATGATTATTGTGTAATATAATCTCTTTATCGCAATATCTCTAATCAAGTAGGTTGAATGTTGGTGGCATCAGCCTATGTGATCGATGTCTCTTTCTTTGAATTTTCGAAAACCAAACTTGGATAAAGAACACAATGACCATGGATTTATTTAGGCTATATCATTTCCATCAAAGGGTATTAGATATCAACTTCCATTAAAGAAAAGAAGGGAAAAATCCCTTCTTGCTTTATTCATTAATGAAATATTACTCACGACACACTCAACTTATCCTACCTCAACAAAAACATATGTCTTCACAATTTTCATCAACACATAAAAGTATGAAACTTATGATACTCATTAATAAAAATATTAAATTCTAAGGAACAATACACACATCCACCGATAAGAGCATCCAATGACACATATAAATGTAGATTTTCTACTAGAGGCTCTTATTCTTGTAATATCATACAATAGATATTACCAAGGGAATACACCATGAGAAGGTTCCTCAAAGTCTTATGAGTCTCCACCCCTGATTTCTTGAATCATTTGTGTCCCTCAAATGATTTATCTGACTATATGACATATATTTAAGAATATTGTCATGAAATTTATGGGTTCTCATCATAGTGGGGAACTGTTATGACTTTTTAGTGTGAAAAATACTTTTAGGAGATTATCACATACTATGTTACGTAGAATAAAAATCATGATGTGATTATAAGTTTATTAATATTCAAAACAATGAATACAAGTTATCATAAAGTACAAAAAAGTTGGTTCTAGGGAACCAACCTCAACAAGTATGTGTGATATAATAATTAAAGATGTATAATAATATCATAAACATGATGTATAAATAATAAATCCATCATTATGTCCATCCTTGATAGGTGGTAATGAAAAAATGAATGACATTAGTTCATGAGATGACAGTCTATCGTACACACGAATGATGATTTCATAACCCATTTGATAGAAGTGGAGATGGTTCTAGGTCATGATTTTAACATAAAAAAATCATATTATATGGAATATACTAAGGTTATTATATCATCATGGTATAATAATAATTTACGGAGGTGGAGGATGAAATAAAAAAAATGCTCATTGATGAACATTACCTCTTCTTCACATATTCTCCTTAGGTTTGCACCAAAATCCTTACTAGGTTGGATTTATGTCTAAAATAAGGGTTTTAGGATGAGAGGAGGAAATTTATTTATTTAGGGATTGGCTGAACTAAAAATGTTTGAATGTGTGAATAAGAGAGTAGAGGGGGTGGCCTTTTATAAGTGAGGTGAGTGACACACTTATAAGTTTTTGAAAAGAAAAAGGTGTACCCATGTTTTTATCATGACACAAGGTTCCAAAATGGCTCATTATTGAGGATAAAAGATATAAGGTTGAAATATAGACAAAAAATTGGCATTTTAAAAGTTTTGGGTTATTTTTAACCCTTATCTTTTTAGTTTAATCCCCGATAAACCCATTTTTACCTCAACCGTAGTAAATAATTTTTTACTATTTTTATTATTCATTTTGGTCAAAAATTAAGTTGAAATTATTATATAATATAAATTATGATGATTCAAAACATAGAACACATTTTTTAAAATTTTATTCATATAAGTGGAAAAATTTAATTTAAAATTAATCTCATAGACGCGACAATAAAGCGAGTTTTTAAAGAGAAAATGTTCAAAAGTTTACAAAGTTTTTATATCAAAATTTAATATAAAATTGATTATAATGACCTAAATTGGGTTAATGGATGTATAATTGAACTAATTTTACTTTAAAAACAATTTAAAATATAATATAATTTTATAAATAAATTAAATGAAAAGTCAGTTTTCAATTAAGACTTAGTATTTTTCACTATCCCTCAAAAAATGAAACCTTTCAGAAAAATCCCAAAAATTTACACTAAGATAATTTTTACATATTTATTTCAAAAATAAAGTTTATTTTATCAAATTAATTTTATAAAAGTATGAAAAATTATTTTTATTAATGTTCACAAAAATAAATAAAAACATTTTTTTGAGAAAATAGTATTTTCAAAACATATAAAGACTACAAAAAATTAATTACTTTGTTATCAATATGTTTCATTTATATAAAACCATTATAATTAATTTTTAAAAAGTTTTTATTACTATTCATATTTCTAAGATTGATGGCTAGGTTATAATGTTCGTGTTTAAATAATAATATTAATAATATATTATGGTTTTGTTAAAACTCAATCTCACAAGCTAACCCAATGTTGCATGTTGTGCAAGCTAACCCAGTGTTGTGTGTATTGAAATCTTAAATTGGTGTTTCCTGTAACTCAAGATATCAAATAAATTTGATATATTTGAAATAATTCATAAAACATCAGAGTGTTATATTCTACCCCCCTTGAAATAATTTTCACCTTCAAAATTCATCACTCAGATACAAAAAAATGAGGATAATTATGCCTCATAATATCCTCAAGTTCCTATGTAGCTTCCTCAAACCAGTGGTTCTTCCACAAAACTTTAACCAGGTGAGTGGTCTTGTTTTGTAGAACTTTCTCTGTATGATCTACAATCTACACTATTTGTTCCTCAAAATAAAGATCTTGTTGTAGTGGTATGACCTATGAGTTCAGTACATGTGAATGTTAAGGTATGTACTTCCTCATGAGAGATACATGGAACACATCATAAAATTGAGAGAGGTTTGGTGGAAGTTCCAACCGATAGGATACCATCCCGATATGATTAAGAATATCAAAGGGAACGTTATACCAAGGTATTAGTTTCTATTTCTTTCTGAATCTCATAACCTTATTCCATTGAGAAATTATTAGAAACACCTTATCACTAACTTCAAATTCTAGATCACACCGGTGATTATCAACATAACTTTTATGATGACTATGAGCTGCCTTGATGTGTTGTTGAATGGGTCCAAACATCTTTTTCATTTCTTTAGCTATCTCAGGTACCAATATCTTTCTTTCTCCAACTTTATTCCATCATGTTGGAGATCTAAATTTCTTTCTATAGAGGGATTCATAAGGATCCATCTGAGTGATTGAGTGAAATATATTTTTTGTAATAAAAATCAATAGAGGAAGGCGTAAATACCAAAAAACTTTGAAATAAAAACAACAAGATATCAACATATCCTCTAGGGTTTGAATTATTCTCTTAGATTGACCATTTGTTCAAGGATAACACATAGTGATGAAACTTAACTCTATATCAAGAGTTTGATGAAGAATTCACCAAAAATTTTAGGTAAAACTCAGATCCCGATCAGACACAATGGAATGTGGCACTCCATGAAACCTTACCACTTTCTTAATGTATATCATGGAAAGTTGATCTTGAGAAATTTTTTCTATGATAATGATGAAGTGTGATGATTTTTTAAGGTGATTGAATACAACCGATATATCATTATGACATTTATACATTTTGGAAAGTCTAATGACAAAATCCATGGTGATGTTTTCCCATTTCCATTCTAGTATGAGAAATGGATGTAACATCCCATTACAATTTTTTCTTTCAGCCTTAACTTGTATATATAACAAGCACCTAGATATAAACTCTGTGATATCTCTCTTCATTCCATCCCATCAGAAGTACTCTTTAAAATCTCTATACATATTTGTACTTCCTGGAGTAATATAGAATAAAGAACTATGATCCTCCTCTAACAATTCCTTCTTCAAATCCGGTATGGACAGAACACATATACGGTTCCTAAAACTTATCATTCCATCATGATCAAGGTTAAAATCAAGAACATGTCTAACAATCTTTTACAGATCTACATCTTTCTTCCGCACCTCTTTAATCTTCACTTTAATAGATGGTTGAACATGAAATTGAGAAAGATAATATTTTTCCCCTTCCTTAAGGATTTCTAGATTCATCCTTTAAAAATTGAGAAATATTGGATCTTTTGTAATCCTTATCATGGATAAGCTAGTAAGATCCTTTTGACTCAAAGTATTGAACACCTTGTTCACTTTCCCATAATGGTAATGTATTGAGTAATCATAATATTTAATCATCTCTAACCATATTCTTTGGAGAATATTCAAATCATTCTATGTGAATATATATCTTAAACTTTTATAATTAGTATATATATCACACTTTTCTCTATAAATATAATTCCACTATATCTTTAATGAAAAAATTACCGCAACTAACTCCAAATCATTAGTTGGGTAAATTTTCTCATTAATATTAAATTTTCATAAGGCAAAATATATAACCATGTCATTCTATATAATAAAGAATCCTAACCCCTTCTTAGATGCATCACTAAAAATTAAAAACCCTTCTCCACTATCAAGAAATGTAAGCCCGTGTGAACTGACTAATATTATCTTTAGTTCCTTGAAATTTTCCTCACATTCATATGTCCAAAGGAACTTGGATCCCTTCAAAGTTAACTTGGTCAGTGTATTAGATAATCAGGAGAGATTATACACACACCATTGATAATATCCAACTAAACCAAGAAAACTATGGATCTCAGTCACCATGGTTGGTTTGGTCCAACATTTAATAGCCTTCGTCTTTGATTGATCTACTGATATACCATCTATTGAGATTATATGACCAATAAAATGAAACATTTTTCAGCCAAAATTCACACTTTGTAAAATCATTATATAGTTTCTCCTTCCATAGGGTATTTAAAAC
The DNA here is from genome assembly GCA_963277665.1 of Viscum album. Lineage (NCBI taxonomy): Eukaryota > Viridiplantae > Streptophyta > Magnoliopsida > Santalales > Viscaceae > Viscum > Viscum album. Next base: position 256,642,447 of record OY728119.1, read on the forward strand.
AATTATCAAGTGGTATTTATGTTCTTCCTTTCACTTTGAATAGATAATAATATTTTTAATAAAGACTACCAAAAAATGATTAAGGTTATCTATAAAGAATATATTCATTAAATTCATGAAGACAGTGGAGGAATTAGTAAGAACTAATTACATCACTATATATTAGTAGTGTCTATACCTTTTTCTTAAATATATCTTGGGTATATCCTCTTTATTGAACATCAATTGATGATATCTGTAACAAAGGTAAATCTTGGAAAAGTATTAAGCTCCACACAGTTGATCAAAAAATCATAAATATAGGGAAGATGATAATTATTCTTAATTTTTATCTTGTTCAGATCCCAATAATTGATGTAGAGTTCCATTGATCTATCTTTCTTTAAAAAAGAATAGGTGCACCCCAAGGTGACACACTTGTCCAAATGAATCCCCGATCAAGGTTTCCCTGAATTTTCTTCTTCAATTCATGAAACTCAATTGGAATAATTCTATAAAGAGTCTTTGAAATTTTTATAAAATCAAGTATGAGTTATATTGAGAACTCAACTTTACATTTTGGTGGAAGGATAGATAAATCTTCCAGAAAGACATTAATAAACTCCCACACAATAGGCATATCATCAACGTCAATTTTCTCCCCAACCATTTGAGATAAACACCCCTTATGAATGAGAATTAAGACTCATAAAATAGATGTGGTCTCCATCAGAATTTCATACTTATCATCATAGTGATAGATGATCATATATTGATTTGGAATATCAAATGTAACTTATATCCCCCAATAATTGATGTGGCCTTTATGATCCATCACCTTATCTGTATCATTCTTCTTCTCTGAATCCTATCCCCAGCCCAACACCCATATTTCCATAACTCACCTTCACAATAGGTTCCAATGCTGGGACAAAACCTATAGTGTCTCCCAGAAACCCCTCACCACCGAATGAATCTGATGTCAGTGAATCTAACCACTATTCAAGATTAATAAATTCTCATGACCTAGTATTATTTTTCCCTCTTCACTAATTTAACTTCTAGTTGCTTTTTTTGGAATGTTTTTTCCCTAAATCAATTTTTTCCTCCTCCTCCTTGCATTTTTTGGATCTCCAGTGTTGTAATAGGCACGTGAATGGTAAAAACTGGTGAATTGATCCAATCATTACAAAGGAAATCCCAATGGGGTGAGCATGTGTTTCTTATTTATTTACTGTCTGTGTAAATATATTCTTCAGTTCCTAGGTTCTCTTTATTTTTTTTATTAAAATTTATGGGATTCAATGTTTTGGGGCTCTTTATGATGCTACTACATGTGATGAAAATTGGTCTAGTCAATAAGGAAATGACATGATCTAAATTCCATGAATAAGGACAGAAACAAGAGTTTTTTTCTACTACCCAATGATATCAGATCCCAAAAACACCGCCCGATAATCCACCAGAAGATGAACACCATTATGAGGCTAGCCAAACCGATGATTCCTTGTACTCGGTTCTAGTAGAAAGCTTTAGTTTTATTTCACCAAATGCCTTCTGAAACTATAGTAGCATTGTAGGATGATGTGTCATGTGGTGGAGCCGGTGATGCATTCCATAGGTACATGCACTGCAAAAAAACATCATTGGGGAACACAATTGAAGTAAAATTGTAATGTCCCAAAAATTTCATGTAATGTTTTTGAAAATTTTAAGGTATTATTTTGAGACTAGGATCTTAGATGACATGTGATTCTGAGACCCAGTGAGCATGAAATAAATGTTTGAACTTTTTTTAGTTTTTTTAAATATAGTGCAAGTGCATGATTTTGGACACTTCTAAACAGGTGATCAGGTTAAAATTTTGAGGGCACCGTTGCATCCGGAATGAAAACTTTACTCAAGGAAGGAACTAACCTCGACTGGCATGGGTTGAGGAAAAAATTTAATTTTCATGCGTTTTAAGGAAAAATAAAATAAACTTAAAAAGTTTATTTTATTCAAAAATGTTTCGATGCAACAAAATGACGAGGAAAGTTTTTTATTTCATAAATGAAACATCATAATGACATGATGACTTAGCATAATAGAAATGCTTAAACTCATTTTATCAATTAATAGCCTAATGTGGATGCAGAATTTTTGCCACGATATTGAATTTTTTCTTGGACGCTTTGGAGGATTTGTGTCGGCGAACGACGAATGACGACGAAAAATCTTCTTCCCTTCCTCCTTCAAAGGATCGCCTATGATAACGGCGGACTACGGATCAAGGATCAACGACTGATGATGTGTGACTACATTCTTCATTGATGAATATTCTAATTCCAGGTAAGGAGTTTTTGTTATATATGTGGCCTCCTTCCCCCATTCTTCCTTTTTAAACAACGAACACAAGTCAATTCACTAACAAATTGACCCGCAGATCGATTGTCCTTGCAGGAATGAGATTTTGACATTTAGGGATTTAAGAGGGTATTATATCATGGAAATTATTTGAATGTATCCCCTTTCTTTTCTAAAGCAATGAACGAAGGCCAAACGAATAAGGCTGACATTTGTTGCCTTGGGTGTTCATTGTGATCTCTCTTCCTCCTTGCGTTCTTTGCCGACGGACCCCTGTGGTCATGTCAGATTCTTTTTGGGAGGTTTTGAACATGGTCGGACCCTCGGATCGATGACAAGACAACTTGGATCACACGGTAGTGGAGGCAGTGACCTGGGGATCACAATGGGACTTCCAAATTAGAAAACAGACCATCGAAGCGAGTCCGGTAGCCCGCAGAAGCACCCACCGGTGGTGAAGGGGACCCATAGAATTTTCCGGGGGCGGTGATTAGAGGTCGCCGAAAGGCGTCCAATGGTAGTGTGGGTGGACACAACAGCCGTTCCACATCACATGACTAGAGGGATGTGGTCCAACTGGACCACAATGGTGGACTCTGCAGCGACCAGCGGGGTGGTTCAGAGACGCATCACCCACTGAGTCTCGGGTAGAAAAGACCAGCCTGATCCAGCAGGTCGGGTTGGGCGGGTGGGCTGGGCCACTCTAGCGGGTGGGCTGGCACAGTGGACCGGGTTGGGTCGGTCCGACTAGGTTGGATCGGACCCAGACCCAACCACCCCCTTTTCACTAAAATACTCATAACTTCCAAAACGCATGTACGATTAACGAGCCATTTTCGGCATTGGGATACTTGTGACGAGGTAGAACTTTTGATATACTGTAGGTTTTTGTGAAAGTTGAGATATGACCAAGGGTTTGAGGAGTAGATTCTCTCAGAATCAAGCGCGCTACGAGTGGGAATCCTGTGGTTGGATGTGAGGAGAAGAATGTGACGAGATGGTCTGGGTGACCTAGTAGGCCAAAGGGACGATAATTTTTAGCTGACCCAGTAGGCCAAAGTGATGAGTGGGTCTAGGTGACCCAGTAGGCCAAAGTTATGAGTGGGTTTAGGTGACCTAACATGCCAAAGAGACGAGCGGGTTTAGGTGACCCAGCAGGACTACGTGAGGAGCGAGTCTAGGTGACCCTGTAGAAATAATTGGTGAGTAGGTCTAGGTGACCCATAATGCCTAGTTGACTCATCACAGATGAGTGTCTCAGCAGTAATAGGTGTTCAGTGTTTATGACTGATAGTCTTGCTTTCCATACTTTAGATTATACCTACGTGATATGAAAACAATTTGTGCATACTTTTCTTTATGGTATTACCTTTTTGTTTTAGGGTCCTTACTGAGAATTGTGTTACTCATCCCTATACGGACTCCACCTACACATGTCATGTCTTGTGCATATGACAGATGCTTCAACAAAGACCTTGGTGGTCTGGGACCAGGTAGTTCCCAGTGAGATCCGACAGACGAGGCGTACTTCTATGGCTTCAGGAAAAACCCCCTTCACTTACCCTTCAGGTAGGGTTTACCACAGATGGACTTTAGAAGCTTGTACTTGTCATTTTTTGGGATTGTATCCTGGACCCTTTAATTTTAGTTTTGTACTATTACTCTCAATGGTTGTCTTAGTGGCATGCATGTTTAATTTTCATCATTTTGGGATGGGGATGTGTGCGTGCATATGTACAGGTACTCTAGAAAATGCCTCCCACTTACGCGATAATGCCTTTGATGCTAGTCGCCAGCCCCTGACCTTTGGGAGGCGAGCTTGGGGTAGTCATGGCCCAGGCCCTGGGGGATAGATCGTGAAAAACATTTCACTAAATTTCAATTTTTTTTGAAACATAATGAACATGATGATATTTTTGGAGATGAATTATTTCAAGAGCTTAGAAATTTGAAGTCAATATTTCAAAGTGAAATGATAAAATCAATTGATATCCTTGATTTTATCAAGACTTATTGGAAAGATAGTGGGTTTAAAATGACATGGGTTACATATCAATTTTTTTTGACTATACTTGTTATAGTTTCATCAGCTAAGATAATATTTTCTAAGTTAAAGCTAATAAAAAATTATCTTTGGACCACCATGTCACAAGAGAGATTATATGAATTGGAAATGATTTCAATTGAAAATTAATTTTTGGATAGTTTGAATTATGACGAGTTGATTGAAGAATTTGAATCAACAAATTCAAGGAGAAGTTTTTTCCTTTTAATTGGATTATAAAGTAGAATAATCAGGTTTATGAAGTGCCACAACATGCTCAGGTATGTCATACTCTATTTCTTTGGAATTTTTTATTTTCTTTGAATTTGATCATTTAACATGTTTGATTAAGAATATATATCATAATTGTAGCATCTAGATAAAATTTTATCATTGGAGGACATGTGTTAAATAAATATAAGTGTCACTTTCTTCCAAAAAAAATCTAATCCTTTATTTTTATTTGAAGTTGGTTTCATGGTTTTACACCAACTGGTAATGTTTTTAACTATTTAGAAGTGTGTTTTTGAATTCATCTATTATGTTATTTTAAATTTGTAGGTTCAAATTTATATAGGTTTAGAAGAAGAATAATTGGGTGATGGGGATTAAGATAAATATCAGGATGATTCATTATTTTTTTTCAAAGTCTTAACAGTTAAGTTTTTACAAACTTTAATCCCTTTTTTGATTGATTTTGAAGTGATTTAAAAGGTCAAAAAGTGTACAACTTTTTTTATAGAAAAAATGTTTTTTTCCTTGTTTACATACATATAAGTCTAAATTTTTTATATGATTTAAAGCCTTGTTTGACATTATTTTTAGTAGTTTTTCAAGAAATACGGGTGTAGGTTCAAACATATATATTTTTATTTTTTTATTTTTAATAATATGTTGGCCAACATATGAATTGGTCCATATGTGGACTAGAATTTTTTTGGAGTCTGAATGTAATGAGGATTTAAATTGATTTATAATTTTAGGTTCAGAAAGTGTGATCTCTTCTCTATTTTTCTCTGCTATAATCCTTTAACCATTCATATTTAAAGGGAATTTTTTTTATAATTTTTCTCAAGAAACAAGATTGTCTGGGACGGTCCTGATTACCCAAGGTATAGGAGTAAGGGGTCGAGGAGGAGAAGGGTTGAGATCTAATTCATGAATATCCACCGCCTCTACCATTGGACTCTGACAGTTCTATGGTAGATCCACCATTTTTTCAAATATATATTCTTTTTTAGATAGGAAAATTAATATCAATATTTTTTAGTAGCCAATCAAATTTGATATTAAATATAATATTACTATTGTTTTTTGTTTCCCTTCATTATACCTATTGGGGAGACCCCATATGAGATTAGAGTGAATTAATAAATGTGTTTTCCATTTTTAATTTTATAATTTATAATTTATAATCTTTCATTATCTATCATACAAACAACCATTTTTTATTTTTTTATGATTCATTTTTTTCTGTGGATGCAAACAACACAAAAAATGATCAAGTATAAAAGTTTTTTACAATGTTCACTGGTTATTATATCTGTATTCTTATAGGATTTAAATCACCCATGTCATACATTTTACTGTAATTCATAACAATAAATACAATATCGAGCATGAATTATCCATGAACTTGATTAAAAATTTGAGTCTCTTGGCTTCAAATCAGCATTGTTTCACATATGTGACCATATCAATCAACCAAATAGAGAAAATATAATCAATGTGATATTTTTGAATTAATAAGACCTTGTAGATATTCCTATTACAACAATTAAACTTTAAGATTTCTTATGGAGATAAATTTTTCTTCTATCAAATGAATTTCACCACTCAATATTCACATACTTTTATGAATTTATAACTTCTTCATATCTATAGGGAACCCCAAAAAAATATAATCTAATACTATATGATTTCTATAAGAGAAATAATTTTATATAAATATGAATAAATATCATAGAAAATAAAATCTTCAAAAATCATTGAATTCATCTTACAATTTTTAAGACTTTGATCACCAAAATTATTATCAAAACATTAATTCTAAAGAATTATCAAGTTTTTATTTAAATTATTCAACCTCATAGGGTATCTTATTCACTTATTGTTTATTCTATACACTCTAATTTGTTATATGAGACAACAACCATAAAAAATTCCACCAAACATAAAATTTGAATTTGAATTTCACCAACTTCCATTACCACTAAAGATAATATATCAATTATTTATCCCTTAGATTACAAAAACAACACAAACCATTCTTAGAGATGTTTTTAGTGTCTTGGGTAAAAAAAATTGTTTCCTTGTGGAATTATTAAATGGATAATTAAATGTATCAAAATATTATTGAAAGTCAATTAATATGTAAAACAATCACATAATATAGCCAATGCACACCACAAATGTCCACTAGAATTATTTCTTTTTTGTAAAATCACTTTATATCCCATGAAACCTAAAAAATGGTGTTGTAAACTAGAATTCATTTATATCCATTGAAAGTTAATTTACTACTTTTAGGTAGTCACTTCCTTTATAGTAAAACTATAGAGTAAGGCCAAAATAAAATATGGTGTCAAGATATAATTAAGGATTTCACTAAAAGTATGCAACCTCCTTTATGACATAAAATATACACTAAAGTCCATATAAAATTTTAAAATATGGGCTTCATATCTCCATGAAACATTCATAACATTAAAGATACGTTTTATATTTCTAGGTTAGATATATGTACCTACAATATAAGATATCGCATATGTACTAATTAAGTGTTATTTATACATATTTTATAATCCATTTGATTGTTAGATCATTTGATGATGTTTTTAAAAGGAGTTTAACATGTACTAAAAAATGTTAAAATGAGTTTTACTATTTATGGGGAATTTATCAATATGTTACAAAAGTTTCAACTTACTGTAATCATTCAATGAACATTATAGTAACATTCAACCTTTAGAGACATAATCTTTTATTTAATGATGGATATAAAAAGGATACCCAAGTATTATTCTAAGATAATTGAACAAGTTGAACTAATTATATCTCCCTATCTCCTTTACTTATTGCAGTACTAGCATGTTGTAGGGATGAAGGAGGTCTTATTTATCTGATAAATTATTTATAAAACCAATGGATCACCTATGGAGGTAGGATTATAATGGTTGTTTTGTATAAATAATCACTAGTAGAAAAATACACTATACCAACGGTTTGAAACCATTGGTATAAGCCTCCAAACCGTTGGTATATCCTATACCAACGGTTTAGAGAACCGTGGCCAAGTAAGCCGTGGGGATAGGTCTATACCAATGGTTTTCAAAACCGTTGGTATAAGTAATATGAAAAATCTATACCAACGGTTCCATAAAACTGTTGGTATATGTATTTTTAAAAAGAAGCATTCTGTTGGTTTTGATCCCAGTACCTGTAGTTTATGATTGAACGACCTAACCACTAACCTAACTTGACTTTTGTGAACATAATTTCATAAATATATATATGTATTATCATAAATATTTTAAATTTTGAATTATTTAATGTTCTCTGTAAGAAGATTCCATAAAAAATTCATGTAACTATACCAACGGTTTTGAGAACCGTTGGTATAGATTCTTTGATTTTGGGACCTATACCAACTGTTTTGGACAAACCGTTGGTATAGGGGGGGACCTATATGAATGGTTTGGGGAAAACCATTGGTATATGGTCTCTATTATGGACCTATACCAACGGTTTGGCCAAAACCATTGGCATAGGTCCATATAAGTGACCTATACCAAGGGTTTTCCCCAAAACCATTGGTATAACTCCCCCTATACCAACGGTTTGTCCAAAACTGTTGGTATATGTCCAAATTAGTGACCTATACCAATGGTTTTGGCCAAACCGTTGGTATAGGTCCATATAAGTGAACTACACCAACGGTTTGCCCAAAACCGTTGGTATAGATCTTATTTCTAGTAGTGAATAATTGATATCTTAGAAACCACAAGATTGGTTCAATAGAGTTAAGTTATCCACATATATTTCTTCATTACATTTGGTTGGAGTAGGTACTTCAATAGGGGCAAATTGAGTTTCCAATACAAATTCTATTTAAAAACAATTTAAAATATAAATACCCCAATTTGATTAAAATACCAATTAATAAAAAACTGTAAAAATATATAATTTTATTTTTTAAATATATTCTCAAAATCAGGATCAAGGATCAGTTAAAATAACTTTGATAGTAATTCAAATTTTGAAACTAATTTACTTAAACAAACACTATATAAAACAAAAATTAAGATTAACTATCAAAGTAAAGTTGTTTTTAATCAAACTATGGATAGAAACTAATTGAATTTGAATATTAAGAAATAAAATAGATAAAGAACACAACTGGAATTTTAACAAGGGGTTCGATTTGAAGCTGAGACTTATTCCCCTCTACCTAGAAATCTCCAACTTATAAGCAGTTTATTTTAAAATAAACTGTTCCACAATTTAATTGGGTTTTACAAACAATAATGAATAAGAATTTCTAGGCACAAAGCCTCTACCATAGTTATAAGGGGGATAAAAAATATACCAAGTCACACAAGACTTCTTACATAGTTATTCATGGGAATACAAAAGAAATAATTGAGAGAGAATATCAAGTACTCTCTAATTTAGTGTAGGAGACTTTGTTTTACAAATAAATAGAGCAATACAAAAACACATATTGAAATAAAATAATAAACATAACAATAAAGATATATAAGATAAGAAATGTGATAAAACTTGATCTGAATATCTTTAGTTGTCTGGAGTCCTTGAATTTGTCTTTAGAAGATGCTCAAGCAATTTTCACAGCAATTTTAGGAAAATAGAGTGTCATAGAGTCTTCTATGTATCGCAGGTGCATGTGTATGATCCTCTATTATTCTTTGTGTAAGATCATATGTTCAAAACTTCACACATTTGTCTTTATAAAATTAAATTTATTCTTAAAAAGGTCTTTATCCAAAAGTAGTAGTTAGAGAATAATCAATGCTATCTTAAATGCACCTACACTTATTTTAATTATTTTAAAGCTAAAAGGTTCATTCACATAGATGATTGATATGTAAGTGATCTCATCAATGTAGGAGATACTACAATGTATCCAAATGATCATGTATGCCTTTTTTACATAGCTGATTTCTAAAAGTGCGGCATAGTCAGTTTGTACAACAAGGTGCCATGGTCGGTTCATTCCTTAATGTGTTCACTACAATAATAGATACAATTAGTATATAGTTATGAAAAATTATACATAACTAGGCTTGGAAACTTTTTTTATTCATATGTTAGGCAATTTATTTTACATGGTTAGTTCACTGATTCATGTGGTCAGGTATACGGTAGGTTGATTGTACATGTGGTAAGGTGAATCTCAACATACATTAAGCTCAAATTTAATGTTTAGTTTGTTCATGACAAACAAATTTTACTCATATGACTCATGGTAATAATTTTTTACATGTGTAAAAGTGAAATATATCATACGGTAAGGTGACATGGTCACTTGACCTTCACATAATAAGTTGGCATGGTAATATCCATACATATCCATTTTTGAATGTTTTTTCTAGAAAAACATATACTAATGAAAAACATAAAATTCATTAACAACAATATAATCATGATTTGGGATCATTAAAATTAGGAGGTGTTGGTATACTCCAACAATATACCCCATTTTTATGATAAAAACTAATGAAATTTAAATTGAAATGAATTGCATATACCAAAATTATATTTGCAGAGTCTTGAAATAGCTGTTTAGTAAGTTCTTGAAATCATATGAAGTTTTACAATGAATTAAATTTATTTTATTTTATCACTACAAATTAATTTACTACCCCATTTGGGATTATGAAAAATTAAAGGAAGGAAAAATTTAGAGCAGTAATAATACATAAAAATTAGAATAAAATAAAGTATTCTATTAGTATACCAAAAGAGATTACTAAAAGATAAAAAATGGTATAAAAATTCCCAATCATAGATCCTAATATAAATATGAATGTGGGACGTCTCTGACATATGTAGGAAGGATAGGAACCTTTCCCTTGAATGTAGAGGTAGGAGTATAGGTAGTATGAAGAGAAGATTAAGAGGTAGGCTCTCTAAGAACTACATATTAGGAAACATGTCTAAGTTGCTAAAATTCTTGTGCAAGAGTTAGGACAAAAGGATTTACAATAGAAGAGGTAGTAGGTAGGAAAAAAGTAATGGATAAAGGGCATATCATAGCTATATGAGAAGTATATAGATATGGTTCCATCAATCAGGTAAAGTCACCGACTTCTCAAGAACCATGCTCTACAGCCTGAAGAAAATCATCTTTATTTTCCATGAAATCTTACAAGATTGGATTCATAGACACAAACTTCTTAACTTATGACTTAAAATACTGAGTTAAAGGTGTAATCTTTAGGTCCAAATCAATATTTATAAACATTTTAGATATGAATTTTTGAAGATCATGTTTAGGTAATAATTAATTTCTCTCTTAATGGTTTATTTATCTTAACTAGCTTGCTTGGAATCCTATCAAACTACTACTAAGGTATTAGAAGAATGAATTTAAAACCTATCAAACACACCTTCTTTGGTCATTCTAAACTCATCAAATATAACCTTCAACTCAACTAAAATTAGTTTTCTAATCTTCTCTTCATTAAAAACTAAATGACTAGGAGGAGTAGGAGGAGTCATAAGAACAGGTTGAAATACAACATTTATAAAACTCTTGTCTAAATTAATAATCATATTAGATAGATTGGACTAGAGAGAACTAACCTGAGATCTCAAATCTATAATCTCAATCGACATTATCTCAATTTTAAAATTAAATATTGTTTGAAGATGATTTATCAACAAAGTAAAATCTTTAGAAATGTTAGCTTTCCTCACTTGTTGTAAGGAGTTGTCCAAATTAACAAACACCTAATTGAACATAATAATTTCTGTTTTGAACTCATCTACATTGTAACACACTATTATTTTATAGTATGTATTTTTTAAAATTTTTGATATCTTACTTTTCACGCAACACCCAACTTAAACAAACAATGATTATGTGATTGTTATAACCTAGATATTAAATTGGTGGGAATGAATAGTATTAACCAAATTATTAAATATATAACTTTCCAACTCATTGTTAATATAGTAATTAATAATTTGTGAATAAGTTCTTAATTTTTAGTAAAATCATTTTATTATTCAAAAAATAAGTTTTCTTTAATAATGGTTTTCTTGATTTTTATGAGTAAATATTACAATAAATTTTGAGAACTTAAATAAATTTTATTTTATAAAAATAACATAATTTTTTAAATAATTATATTAAAATTAAATTATGGTTAATTTTGGTATTTTTTTATAAAGATTGATTTTCCAGTGAATAATGAAAAATACCAATTTTTATAAAACTGTCAATTTATTTATATCAAAAGTATATTTATGATTTGAATTTGATATAAATATAAATTAATTACTATTGAATTATAAATAATATAATTTATTTCATTTTAATCATCATTATACGTTATTTTGGTATAAGTACATTTTTGGGCTTAAAAATGCATTTTTTAAGAAAACAGTTTTTCGTTGCATTTACGGGATTAATTTTAAATTAAATAATGAAACTTATATGTTTTAAATTTTGAAAAATGTATTACATAATTGGATTAATAATATAAAAATTTATTAAATAGGACCCTTTTATTTTTGGCCAAAATGAATAGTAACCTTTAAAATTTTCGTCGCCACGGTAAAGGGTAAATTTGGTAATATAGGTTAAAAAAATGATAAGGACTAGAAAATGAACCTAAAACTTGCACGAATTTTATTTTTTGAGTAATTTTATTTCATAAAAATTCAAGGTTATGATACATGACCATTTTTTTCCATTAGGAATTTATTATGACCCTTATAGTATTTTATTTAAAGAAAAGTCAAAGATGTCACATTCATGATTTTAATAACTATAACATTTTTAATATAAGGATATCCAGAGGGAATATTCGACTATAAATAGTCATTATAAATCTAAAATATTTATCTTCTTAATGATATTTGTTTTTAAATTTTTAGGGAATAAATAATTACCTTAAAAAATCTTGCACAACATTGGTGTAGTAATAATTAAATTAATGGAAAAATCAAATAAATGATATTAAAAATATTAAAATAAATATAATTTGAGATAATAAATGAGATAAATGATTTTTTTAGATTAACTTGACATTTCATAGATGTAATAGAATAGTTTTTTAGAAATATAATTGTTATCCTGATATTATTAAAGTCAAAGTAATGAATAGTTATTCAAATTGACATTATGAATATTTTATAGTAAATAATATTTTATTAAATGATATAAAATTCATAAAAATATTAAATTTAGAAAAAGGATTGAGATATAATTTATAATTTCACCCATGATCTATTTATGGGTCTTTTTCCATTTTATAATAAATATATTAACCTTCTAAGGGTAAAAATCCATGTTGTCAAGGTAAGAGTTAAAGAGGTTAAATAAGGGTTAAAACCAAAATATAAGGGTAAAAATTTGGTCAAAACCTTTATAAAATTTATTATATGAGGTTATTTTGACCCATATTAATCTTATATTATAAATTAATATGTTTTTTCCATTTATAATTGAAAATTAATTTATATTAAATTAATATTTTAAGAAATTTCTAAAGGGCCTCACACCGCAATTATAAAAGGGCACTCCTTCCTTCACTTCTTACACCACTTTTATCCATCTAGATCAAGAAAGTTTTGAACATTAATTTTATAAAATTAATTATATAAGTTATTTATGTGATATTATACTCAAAATACCAACCCTAAGTTCCTTAATAAGAGATCTAAAGGAAGTCCACCGAAGAAGAGATACTCAATTTTATCAACTCTTTCAACTTTATTTCTTCTTCTACTTTCTATTCATGTGTTTTTTCCATAATAAAATATTAAATCCAATAATATATATAATAATATTTTATTATGATTATGAAACAACTATATTCTACCTTTTATCCATCATATTAAAAATGAATACACCGCATGTGCGTACATACGACTTACCATCTCCACGTAGCGGTGTAATTCATTTTTCATCACCACTTTACAAGGATGGTTATAATGAAGTAAATAGTGGATATATATGGTAATTATGAAATGATATTTATTATGAAAAATTAATATATCACCCACTTTCTTACCATTTCATCCATTAATGGAATGATATCATCGCTCGTGCGTACATACGACCTACCATCCCCACTATGTGATGTGATTCATTTTCCATGTTTAACATTAAATATTTCAGCTAAAAAATATATTTAATGAATAAATATGAAATATAATATCATAATATCATTATTTAGATGATGTAACTATATCCTATTCACAAGAATCGAGACTTACATGACAAAACATGCATAGAAAAATGAAGCAGTTAACACCCAAAACAAGGGTAATAAAGAAATATTATTAACAAATGGGTGATAAAATGATATAAGAGGATAAAATATGGTATAATAAATATTAATATGGTTCTTTTATAAATTAATAACATGCTTTAAACCATTAAAAAAGAGGTTAAATCACGTTCAATTAAAATAAAGCGCAAGGTAAGAGATTTCTTAACTCAATTTCCATTCATCGATTCAAACTTTTACTTTGTTGAGTATGTGTTGCTATAATTATGTTTAAAATTTATTTTTATTATATTATGTTGTAATTACAATTTTTTATGTGTATTTATAGTGTATACACATAATTAATTCATTTTATTAATGCTCACTTCAATAATATGATCTTTTAAGGGACTTCAACTCATTTTTTTCATTAAGGCATATTTTGATGTTATGCACCTATATCGTTTTATAAGGTGTATATAGAGCCCATTTGACATGATATATCATGAATTTATTTATTCCATGATATTTAAAGTTTCTTTTAAATTTTATTCTTTCATGGGGGCATATGATTCGAACGATTAAAAAGTGGTACGAGTTTATTTCAAAACCCCATCATTATTTGGGATTGTTTTTGTTTAAGTTTCATTTCGTGAAATTATTTATATGTTAAAATAAATATATTCTCTTCTTATCAGGTCATTCATGATCTATTCTTGTAATAGTACCATTTTTTTCTCTCTTTGGTACTTAAAATGATTGTGAAAATGTTTTTAAGAAAATTTGACTTTATTTCTCTTCAGTCTAAAAATTGTTCTCATCAAAATCCATGTTTTCTAAAGTAATATTTTAAAAACTATTTTAAATCTTTTAAAAATTATTTATCAAATGAAATTTTACCCATTTTTAATTATTATTTTTTTTGAAATTAATCTTCATGTTGTTTTCAAAATAATCCCCATTTGGATTTTATCAAAAATATGAAAGGAATCTTTATTTTAAAGTGTACGACTTGAATGAAATTTTACACTAAATATTTTAAAAGTTATTTCAAGTTTATTTTCAAAGGAAATTATTTTTATGTTTTTTTATGAACATTTTTTTAAAGGTTATTTTCCAAATGAAAATGATATTTTCCTCAAAATATTTTTAAGGATCTTTTTATGGTATTTTTATTCATCAATGACACAAACCCTTTATTGTACATATAATCGGAAAGGGATACATTGTATTTATATCATCCTTATTCTTTATTTGGATGGTTTATAATCAATTTGACCGTGGATGTGCTATTTTGATACCATTATCTTTGTTACTATAGATGGTTTATGGTTATTTTTATTTATTGGGGAAAGTATTTACATTCATAAGCTAGTTTTTCAATACAAATATTTATGTTTATTATGTTTCACCCCTTTAGAAAGTGGAAAGAATTGGACTTAGTAATTGACGGGTGGGGTCTGCTATAGCCCCTCGATACATTGATAGGACTCATTAGATAAACAAGTTTGAGTATTGGCTGATGTCTTACCCGTTTATGTATTATTTCTTGGATGAATCCTTGAAAATATGTTTATGATGTCCTGTATTATGCATTTGATAATTATGAATTCAGTTATTAATATTCCATGTGATTATTTTATTAGTATAATATCTATGGTTAAGTTTCATTATCATGTGATTATTTATATGAAAATATTTGATCATATTTTAATTCTTTTATATTATTCTCAAGTTATTGATTAAATGGAATGAGTTTTAGTTATTTACCTTGAAATATTTTTCATGCATTATTTATTCATAAATTCCACTATACGCTTACTCTTACTGAGCATTAGAGATTACCCATTTATTATGTTTCATTTTTCCATAGGATACTAGGAAGTGTTTTGTGAATAATATACATGGATACACTAAGGGGAATAATATCTTTCTCAAAGAAATTATTTGTATATTTTATGTTTTAAAATGTAATGTGAATTTCAAATATGTATCTAGTTTACCAAGACAACTAAACTATTCGGTCCTTTGATATGTGGTTCCTTATATCATATAGAAATGTAATAAAGTAACCACCGACTCTAGGATATTGGGGTAAGGGTCTTTACAGTTGGTATTAGAGAAAGTTTAGTAGAAATCTTGGGAAATAGATTTTGGAAAACATATATTAGAGAATGAAACCCTATAATAGAATTTGGAAGTATATCCAAATAAACTAAGATTATGATTTAGAGATTAGTTATATCTAAATTTTCAATTTAGGTTAAGTGTATCACTAGTATTGAGATTATACATTATGTTTCATAATGTTATGATCTAATTTAGTGAATTCCATTTTTTAAAAATAGAACCTAGTAAAAATAATGGAAACTATATCAATGTACATAATTCAAAGAGTAAGAATGATCGTTTCTTTGATTGGTTTAAGCCAATATTTGGAAGGAAACTAGTCTCCCAAACATTATCATCATATGATAACATATTATAATGTTATAACAAGACAAACAAATAATTATCTAAGTATTATGACTTTAAAGGGAATAAAGAGAATAATAGGATGGCAGGGCAAAGGGCAGATAAAGGGAAGAATAGAAAGAAGGATTTTTCAACATGTGATTCTTGTGGAAGGAAACACCTTAGTACATGATTAAAAGGAAAAGGATTTTGTATCAAGTGTGTGGAAAGAAGCCACATTTCTCATGATTGGAAAGGTACGAAATAATTTTCCAATATTCAGTGCTTCCACTGTAAGGATATGGGGTACTACGCAAATAAATTCCCCAAGATTTAAGGGAATATACCTTATTAGAAGAAAAAGGACCAAGGTCAATCTTAGGTTATTGATACAACCGAAGTGGAATGATTACTATGCTTGTATATCTGAATCCAAGAAATATATTTTAAATTATTTTTTATATTATATTTATAAGAATCATGAAAATTAAAAGGATTGTAATCTAGTACCATTTTTTTAAGGATTTGGAGGTATGTGATGAATAGTACCAGTAACCAAGAGAAATGATTCTATACCAAGTTTATCTTTTAAAAAACACATGATTTGGGGAAGATAAACTTAATATGTGATTTATGTTGAGATAATAATGATTAAGATATGTTTATGGGATAGTATTGGTGACCATGAAGGTGGTTAGTGATTTGATGGGTTATGATGAAATTATTAGATGTTTGGATTTAAGGAATATATTCAACAACCTGAGATTTTATTTTCAGAAGCATTCATATTTTAATTAAGGTTTAAAGGTGATCAATGTATTTATATATTTGGTATGTGATAGTGAGAGATACATTATGTTATTTGGGGAAAATATGATGTTAAGTTGATTATGGAAATTTAGTAACCTTTATTCTAAATTTTTGGTCTTTGAATTTGGATGGATATATTTTGGATGAGTCTTAATATTAAATACTTATGAAAGGGATTAAGTTAAACTTTGGATATTATTGTTTGTTAGTAACATGTGATAAATATTTTTGTTTTAGTAAACATTTAAAGGCTTATGGAATGACTTGTGAATCTTATGATTCATTAAAGTGCTTCAGACATGAGAAATTCATCTTGAACATCCATTTCCTGGCATAAGAGATGAAGTGAAAATAGATTGAATCACAACCAAAGGATGAGATTATGCTTATGACATGTAAAGAAATAAAGTATGTTTATTTTCTCAAGTGATTATATAGATAGTAAATTAATCTCTCAACTCTTGGAAAATTATTTTGGAACAAAAATGTTATTCGTTTACTTTTCTTACCAATAAATCAATGGTCTTTTAACTCATCACAAATTTATGGTTTTGTGATGGTTAAATTTATAATAACCATGTTCTATATCACTCTCCATCAGAACTTGTAAGTTAGATTTCTTTTCCATGTTCATATTTTTACTTCCCACTAATGTTCCCCTATTCTAAATCCTAATTTTTTTGCGACCTTCACATTTCCCTTTCCCTCTTATTAAGAGGATGTTTTATTAACCTTATTTACGATGTGGGTTTCCCAAAAAGAAATTTTCAAGTATTAAAATTTGATTTTAGAAATGAAATTTTAAATTATGAGGGAAAAATTTATTGAAGTAGGGGAAAATGTAACACCCAAAGATTTTACGATATTTCTTTTTTTTAAATGTTCGATTGGTTATGTTGCATAAAACACTCAACTTAAATGAAAAATGAAATATTATTATGTGATCGTTATAACCTTGCCATTAAATTAGAGGGAATGAATATTATTAACCACATTATTAAATATATAATTTTACAATTCATTTTTAATTTATTAATTAATTCTTTGTGAATAAGCACTTAATTTTTAGTAAAATCATTTTATTCTTTAAAAAATACGTTTTATTCAAAAATGGTTTTCTGGATTTTTATGAGTAAATATTACAATAAATTCCTAGAAATTATATAAATTTAATTTTATTAAAATAATATCATTTTTTAAATTAGCATATTAAAATTTACTTATGGTTAATTTTTGTAATTTTTTTGAAAAGATTGATTTTCCAATGAATAGTGAAAAATAATGATTTTTATAAAACCGTAAGTTTCTTTATATTAAAATTATCCTTATTATTTTAATATGATATCATTTTAACTTAATAACTCTTTAGTTATAAATAATATAATTTATTTTATTTTAATCATCCTTACACCTTATGTTGTTGTATGTATATTATGGGGCTTAAAAATGCATTTTTTTAGATTTTTTTTTCGTTCCGTTTTACGAGATTAATTTTAAATTAAATTCTGAAAATTATATGTTTTTAGTTTTTTAAAATGGATTAAATATTTGGATTTATAGGGTCCAAATTTATTAAATAGTTCCCTTTTATTTTTGGGCAATATAAATAGTAATCATGGTAATTTTCGTTACCACAGTAAATGGTAAATTGGGTAATATAGGTTAAAAATAAAATTATAAGGACTATAAAATGAACCTAAAACTTGCCCCAATTTTATTGGATGATTAATTTTCGTATATAATCATTAAAATTTTGGATATATGACAATTATTTTCCATTATAAAGTGATGATGACCCTTATAATATTTTATTTAAAGAAAATTCAAAGATGTCACATTCATGATTTCAATAACTATAACATTTTTAATTTGGGTTTATCCAGAGGATATATTAAAATATAAATATTAATTATAAATATAAAATACTTATCTTCATCATGGTAATTTATTTTTATTTTTTAGGGAAGAAAAAACTATCTTAAAACTTGCACAATGCTTGTGAAGTAATTTTTTAATTAATAAAAAAATAAAATAAATAAAGCTACTAGAGGAGGAAATGTTGCTATCAAACTTGACATTAGGAAGGATTTTGATACTATTGACTGGAGTTTTATTTTTAAGGTTCTAAAAGTATTTGGCTTCAATGATACTTTTATCAAGACGATAAAAACTTTGTTCAACTCTGCATCTATATCCATCTTGGTCAATGGCACCCCCAGGTGCTTCTTCAAATGCACAAAAGGGGTAAGACAAGGTGACCCGCTCTCAGAAATTTTATTTGTAATTGCCAAAGATTACCTCAGCAGGCTCCTCACTCATTTGGTAAATCAAAACAAACTCAAACCTATAAATGTGGCCAGAAATCTTAGTGTCCCTACTCATCTCTTATATGCTAATGAAATCATCTTGTTTCTTCAAGGGGACCAAAAGAATATTCAAGTTCTTAAACAGGCCCTTACTCACTATGAGAATGTCTCGGGTCAGGCCATTTCTTGGCATAAATCACACATTTTTTTGGGTAAAAACTTTTCCACACAAAGGAAAAACACTATTACCAATAATCTTGGTATTAAAGAAGGTTGCTTCCCCTTCACTTATTTGGGTGTACCTATTTTTTGGGGAAGACCTAAAACTATTTAATTTGCTAACATAGTAGATCAAATTATTAATCAACTCTCTAATTGGAAAGGAAAGTCCCTCTCTATGGCTGGCAGAATCTGCTTGGTCAAATCAACCATTATCTCCAAAATGGTCTACTTCCTTATGATTTACAAATGGCCTGCTGGTACTTTCAAAAGAATTAACACCTATATTAAGAACTTCATCAGGACAGGAAGTATATTTCAAAAAAAAACTTGTCACCATTCCCTGGGCAACCTATTGAAAACCATTGGAAAAAGGGGGTATTGGTATTAAAAACTTAAAGTTATTTAATGATGATCTTCAAGATAGACATACTTGGAGACTGGTCAATACTGACTCGAATTCCATTGACTTCCTTAAATGCAGATTCGTCTCCAAACTTAGGAAGGGGAACTTCAGTTATATCTCTTCCTCGATATGGCCTTCCATTAGGTACACTTATCATAAAATCATGGAAAACTCTTGATGGATAGTGAGAACTGACTCCAATATAAATTTCTGGCTTAAAAATTGGACTGGTGTCCCACTGACCTCGATGCTTCCCCCTAATTCTACTCTGGTGGACACTAGTCACACTATTAAAGATGTTATCCATTCCCATAGGTATAATATCCCTGATAATGTTGCTCATATCATTGATAACTATCCTTTTATTAACTGTGATGATTTTCTTGTATGGGAACCCGCTCTGAATGGTGTTCTTGACTAAAAAAATTCCTATATGCACAACTTTCTTAGATCTGATTCTAGCTTTCAATGGTTAAATTCTTTCAACAAGACGTGGATTAAGCCTTCTAGACTAACTCTAATTTGGCGCATTTCTCCTAATAGATTTCCTACTGAGGTTTTCCTTCAATCTTTTGGTATCTAGCTATGATCTAAATGTCACCTGTGTAATCAACATAGGGAAGACACTAACCATATATTTTTATCTTGTGACACAGATTATGCTCTTTGGAAATATATTTTTGACATTTTTTATTGTAGATTAAATACCCCTGACACAATTTGAACCCTTCTTAAATGTTTTGTGCAGCGACAAGCCTCTCAGAAAATTAAGAACATTTTTCTAGCTGCTGTTGCTGAGCTCCTACATGTGATCTGGTATGACAGAAATGATATTATACACAATAAATGCTCATTAAATCTTAATGCAGGGAAATCACGAATCCTCATTGCAATTCGAGAAGCTGCATCGATCCAAAAAGCTCACTGCAAGAACTCGGTTGATGACTGGGAGATTTTTCACAGGCTTCGGGTTGATGGCGTATACTGTCAACCTCTTCACACCTTTGAAGTTTTCTGGAAAACACCAATGTCGAGATTGATCAAAGTCAACGTTGATGGTGCCTCAAAGGTTAATCCTGTACCTGCCAGCTACAGAGCCATTTTTAGAGATTCTGCTGGCAAGTGTCATGGGTGTTTCTTTGGTAATTGCGGCATAACTTCATCATTGGAGGCCGAAATGATGGGAGTAATTCATGCGGTCAAGTTTTCCATTCAAAAAGGCTGGAGGAAACTATGGATTGAAAGTGATTCTACCACCATTGTCCAGGAAATCTGGAATGGTGTGACTCACCTTGCCTGGCCTTTGATCAATCTTTGGATGCAGTGCTTGGACTCTCTGCATGAAATATACTACATTGACATGCATACCTTCAGAGAGGCTAATGTTGTTGCTGATGCCCTTTCCAACAAGGGTGTTCACCAGACCATGACCTAGATGGACACCCTCCCCCCAGATTTACTTCAACTATTTGATAAATATTGTAAAAAAATCCCTTCTTTCCGTCTCCTGTAATCCCTTCGACTTTTTTATTCAATAAAATGTGCTTTGGTCTTTGACTGAGGCACCACTTTTCTAAAAAAAATGATATTAAAAATATTAAAATAAATATAATTTGAGATAATTAATGTGATAATTTTTTTATAGATGACCTTGAAATGTTAGGGATATAATAAAATATTTTTTTGAATTATAATTTTTTATCTTGATATTATTAAAGACAAATTAATGAATAGTTCTTAAAATTGATATTATCAATATTTTATAGTAAATAATATTTTATTAGTGAACATAGTAAATTCATCCAAATGATTGAGATAATATTTAAAATTTCATCTATGGATTTTTATCATTTTATAATAACTATATTAACCCTCCATGAGTAAAAATCTATGTTGTCATGAAAAGAGTTAAAGAGGTTAAATAAGGGTTAAAAATAAAAGGTAATGGAATAAACTTAGTCAAAACTATAAGTCCCCAACCTTAAAACATTACTTAATCTTGAGTTAAATCAGGAATTCACATTGAGGATATTTTCAGGTTTAGAGTTTTAGATAATTAGGCCATAACTATTACATTACATCTCAAATATTACAAAGTAGACACTTCTAATCTATCCATTTTTTTCACAATAATAAAAATACTTAAATAAAAAAGATTTTTTTCTTGATATAAATCTTCTTGAATTCTTCCTTTCTCTTACCATTCCATATACCCTGTGAAAAACATTTCAAAAACTTGGGATGAGCATAAAAAGCTCAGTAAGGGATTATAAAATAAGGAAAAAAACATTAGTCCATCAATACATACATATCAATAAAATCATACTTTTAAACCATAAAAAATAATCTATTTAACATAACTCATGAAATCATAATATTTATGAAAAGCACATGGAAATCATAAATCATAAAGGTAACTTGTGGCATCCATAACATACTTACATTGTAGCTTTCACAGTTACATAGGGAGTTACATTTGGAATACCCATCAAAGTATATTCCCAAAATATCTTAGGATAAACATTAATGTTTACCACCATCACGTTACCCAATTCATTAAAGATCTATCTCATGATCACCCACCCTTGATTTGTCACAGAACCACCCATATACGTAAACAATTCCCAATAACCATAACATAATCATAACACATAAAATAAGCATAAAGGAAAGATAACATTTCCACATTGCAATCACAATATATCATTTCAAGATATTGAAATAATAAATGATTTATCAAAACCATTTTCAATACCAAAATATGTAAAAGGGTATATGATATTTATTTTCCTTTTAAAAACACTACGACCTGTTAAGGAAGCCAAATATCAAATAATACTCGCAGCGGCAGAAAGGTCGTTGTCATCGCGTATATTAAAAAGAAAAATTATTTTTGTAATTTAGTAAAATTATTCTTAGAAAAAGATTCCCTTTGAATGAAATGAAAGTCAAAGGGTTTTACATCGTATAAAATAAAATCAGGTATAAATCAAAATATGCCTCAATGAAAGGAGATTGAGACGAAGCCCCTTACCTTGAGTCCGACTTGTCATGTAAGTTCCTTGTTCTTCCTGAATAATAAACTTAATTTAATTTCTACTTGATTCATAACCTTTTTAAAGTTTATTATTCCTTTTATATAACTTATTACCATGTTATAAACATTACCTAATTATTTATGTTAATATCAGTCGTTTTGTCGATATTTGGTACTTGAGTCAAAAATGAACTTGTTATAATTACAAATTGTCCATGTGGTCAAAAGACCATTATCTAAATAATGATATTAATGATTTAAATATCATATATATCTAGTATATATTTGTATTTATAATAGTAAATAGCATTTGGAGATAATAAATTAAATGCACCGTTCATGGAGACGGTAAGCCGTACGTACGCATGAACACTACTTTCATTTTCTTTTTCATATTTAAAGGAATGAAAACTAAATGATACATAGGTATATTATAATTCCAGTATAAAATCTATGTTATATATTTTACATAATTTCATTAATTCTATCCTTTATACCTTCCATGTGTAGCATGAATGGGTCATATCACTTTGAGGGGGCGGTAGTCCGCACTTCCTCAAATGAAATTATCATATTTACGCGTTATAGAAAGCATAAAGGTATGATGTAAATGAAAAATACAGAAGAATAGAGACAATATAAATATAATATATATCATATATTAATACATTTCTATCATAATTTCCACCATGATAGGCGGTATGATATAATTGAACAATCATCATTTTGTGAGGCAGTAGTTCACCGTCCACAGAAATAGTATGTTCTAAATCCATTAGATGGAGGTGTGTATGAGTGTAGGTTGAATCCCTGGAACAAAAAAATTATATTATATTTAATATACTGGTTTTTTATAAAATAATTTAATAAAGAGAGTTTATGGGGTTGGAGAAGGGAAAATAAATGAAAAAAACTTGAGAGAAGATATTACCTCAAATCATGTAACTTCTTTTGATTTATGCTAAAGGCCTTCTTGAATTGACTTCTTCCCAAGCTAATACTTCTAGGAGGAATAGAGAGATGTTGGGAGCTTTTTTTTTCCAGAGTTTGGATGAGAAAATGGGGATTTAGAGGTGTGAGTAAGGGTTAGAGGTGGTGGCCTTTTATAAGAGGGAGGAGGGTTACTTTAGGAAAGTTTGAAAGATTATTTTATTATAAACTGAATTTCGATTTTAAAAGGTCCAAAACTCATTTAATTTGAAGATAATATGATTATTGTTCTAAATCCTCTCAAGAAAAAATTTTATACAAGTTTTGGTCCCAAATGTATCCTTATTTTTTAGCTTTAACTCTCAGTTAACTAATTTAACTCTTACCATGTATTCTTGTATATTCATACTATATGGTTAATATAGTTACTATAAAATATCAATCAAACCTAAAGTGGTTCATTAATGAAATTTTAAACATTATTTAAGTCATTTGGATGAATATTAGATTTTTAGGACTATTAAATCATTTAATAAAAAAGTATTTGTTTTAAAAGCTCATTTATGTCAATTTATATAATATTCATATCATAACTTTTAAAAAAATCTATAACAACTTGATTATTTAGAAAAACCTTCATTAATTAAAATATAACAAATCATAATCATCCCTAAAATTCGTGTATGGCATAAAAAGTTTTAAAATAAATTTATTTTAATATTTATAATCTCATTTATTTAAATCATTCATTAATAAGGAAATCACTACATCATCATTGTGTCATAAATAAATTTATTTATTTGATGTATAAAAATTATAAATAAAATACCATGATGTAGGAAATATTTTTATATTTCTAATGACTATTTATAGTCCAAAATATAACATATATAACCTCATATAAAAATTGTTTTACTATAAGATACATGTTTATGTTACATTTTTCTTTACTTTAAATTAATTCTTATAAAATGTCATTTTCACATCCAAGTGGAACCATGGGGTCCCAAAATCGAACCAAGGATTACCATGGTTGTAAATATCTCATCCAATAGGATTAGGACATGTTTTAGAGTAATTTAATATTATTATAATATTATTTTTTACCCTTATTTACCAGAATTACCCTTTAACCATGGTAAATAAAATAATTACTGAAGTTACTATTCATATTATCTAAAAATAAAAGGTACCTATTTAAAAATTTTGTACCTCATTATTTAAAATATAGAATAAATTTTTTCAAATTAAAAAAATAGAAATTTTAGTATTTAATTTAAAATTAATTCTCATTGTCAAAACCAAAAAGTGTGTTTTTAAGAAGTAAAAACTACCAAAATATTGACATGTGTTTATGTCCAATTTCAAAATGAAATTACTTAAAATGACCAAAATTGGATTAAATGATAAAATAAGAATCCAATTACAATTTAAAAACAATTAAAAGGACAATATAACTATATAAATAAATCAGATAAAAAGATAGTTTTGATTGAAAATGCAGTATTTTTTTTCACTATTCATTAAAAAATGAAATTTACCAGAAAAATACCAAAATTTCATCCAAAATAAATATTGAGGTCTCAATTCTATAGAAGAAGTTTATTTTGTCAAATGTAACATATAAAAGTGACAAAAACTAGATTTAAGAAGGGTTTTCCATCAAAAGGTGGTAAAACTACCTTTTAAAAATATTAGAGTATTTATGATTAAAATTGGATTCATTATCATTTTAAGCCTCTAAATTTTATTAGATAAATTTATACATATTTAAAAAACATGTTTAATCATAATATGGTTAGTTCTATTCATTCCCACCAATACAACGGCTAGGCGTTAACTACTATTTAAAATAACATTATTATATTATTTTTTGTTATAAATCAAAGTTGTGTGCAACGTAAGATATCAAAGAAACCCATTGTTTCATGTTGAGTACACTATCGGAAAAATCATTCCATTTATTTTAAAAATAATATATTATTCATGAATATTAATAAAAATGAAAAAGTATTATTCTATAAATACATGAGTTGTTACAAAAACTTATATAAATTTAATTGGATTAGGGGATTTTAACCCATAATAATCTTATATTTGAAATTAATATGTTTATATCCATTTGAAATTGAAAATAAATTTATATAAACTTAATATTTTATGAAATTCCTAAAGTACCCCTCACTTGAATTATAAAATGACACTCCTTTCTTCACTTCTTACACCACTTTAAGCCATATATCTCAACCAATTATTGATCCTTACTTTTATAAAAATAATTACCAAATTTATATAGGTTCCATTATTCTCAAAATAACTACCCTAAGTCCCTTAATAAGAGATCTAAACAAATTCTGTAACACCCCAAGCTTCCACGATACGCTTCTCTTTGAATAAGATAATAGCGTGTGTTGTACGCAACTTCGAGTTCTAACACACCACAACCAATCAAACTAGCTGTTATGAATAGTAATACCCACTTTTTGAAATTTTATAAATTTTGTCTTTCAAAATGGACTTCATTTTTGGATTAGGAATAATGAAATTAGCTTAGGGTAAATTTTTGGTACTTTTCTGATAACTTTCATATTTTGATGAATAGTGAAAATTACTAAATTTTAATTAAAAACAACTTTTTTAATCGAAATAATTAATAGTGATAAATTATGAATTTGAGTGATTTTAAAGTATAATTAGATTATATTTTTACCATTTAATCCAATGTTGGTCATTGGACATAATTTCACATTTAAACTAGACATAAGCAAGTGTTAATCTTTTGATAGTTATTATTTCTTAAAAACACGCTCTTTGTTTTGACAATGAGAATTAATTTTAAATTAATTTCTGCCACTTCTGTATTTTGAATTTAGAAAAATGGATTCCATATTTATAATCAGGAGGTCCAAATTGTGTAAATAGGTAAATTTTTATTTTTATACATTTTGAATAATTACTTCGGTAAATATTTTATTTACCATGGTTAAAAGGTAAATCCGGTAAATAAGGGTAAAAAAATAATATTATAATAATATTAAATTACCCTAAAACGTGTCCTAACCCCATTTTTTGATACATTTCTGACCATGAGAATCTTTGGGTCGATTTTGGGACCCCATGGAGCCACTTGTAAGTGATAATGACACTTTATATTAATTAAGTTAAAGTAAATACAAAAATGACATAAGCATATATCTTTTAGATAAAATTTTTTTACATAGGATTATATATGTTATATTTTAGACTATAAATATTAATTAGAAAGATAAAAAGTTTTCCTACATAATGGTATTTTATTTATAATTTTTAGACATTGAATAATTAAATTTATTTATGACACAATAATGATGCAGTATTTTCTTTATTAATGAAAGAATCAAATAATTGGTATTATAAATGTTAAAATAAATATAATTTGAAAGTTTTTATGACATAAACTAATTTTATTGGTTAATATGTAATTTTAGGATTTCTTAAATGAATTTTGTTCGAATTAATAAAGTTTTTAAGACTTTAAAAAAATCAATTATTAAATAGTGTCAAAATTGACATAAAGGAGTTTTTAAAACAAATATTATATTATAAATTGATATAATATTCTTAAAAATATAAGGTTCGGCCAAATGAATTATATAATGATAGGTTTATAATTAATTAACCACTTGGGGGTCACTTGGAAGTTTATAGTAAGTTTATTAAACATATAATATAAAAATACAAAGAGACATGGTAAATGTCAAACTAATTAACTAAGAGTTAAAACTAAACGATAAGGTTAATAAAGTGACCCAAAACTGTCTAAAACCTATTGGTTGAGTTATTTGCAACCCATCCCCACCTTATCCACGAAATAAATCAGTTTGGAGGCATTAGAAACCGAATATAAATTTATTATAAAATAATATTTCTATCTTTTCCTAAGGTGCCCCTCACCCCTCTTATAAAAGGGTACTCCCCCATCTCTCTAATTCACACCTTCAAAGCCATTTGGATCAGCCAAAACCTGACCAAATATCCTCTCAAATTCCCTAACTTAATCCTAGATGCCCTAATTTGGTCAGAAAGCCAACTTAAGGAGCCCTTTTGATCAAATCAAAAGGAAGAACCCGAAGAAGAGGTAATGATTTCACCACCCTCTTTCAAGTTCCTTTCTTCTTCCACTTCTTATTTCTTTGTTATTTACATTATAAAATAATAAATCTAGTATATTATATATACTGTGATGTTATTATAAATATGGTATAACCATATTCAGTATTCTATCCACCCTTCAAATGACATGTCACCATACGTGCGTACGTACGGCCTGCCGTCTCCATGTCATGGTGTAATTGTTATTCAATATATTATTATTTGGATGAGTATAATAATGATGTGTAATTCATGTAAATAATAAATATAACATTATAATTATTCTGTATATATTATATAACATCCAATTATATATTATTTTAATATCAAAAGAATGATATTGTCGTTCGTGCGTACGTATAGATTACCGTCACCAAGAACGCGATGAGATTCATTCCCCATCATATCCATTCAAGACTAAATTTAATTTGATGATTAAAAATAATGTTTAGAGACATGATATAATTCTGGATATGAATAAGATACAACTCATCCCTAAAAAATATGCCTCACATAACAAATAATATAAAAGAAAATGAATCCGTTAACACCCGAAACGAAGATAATACTAAGATATTATCAACAAATCAATGTTAAAAGATCATATGTGATATCATATTAATGTATATGATTCTTTTATAATTCAATAACAATTATTTCACTATTATACAGGAGTTTAAACTACCCTGGACCAAGGATAAATTGCAAAGTAAGG
This sequence comes from Viscum album, assembly GCA_963277665.1. Taxonomy (NCBI): domain Eukaryota; kingdom Viridiplantae; phylum Streptophyta; class Magnoliopsida; order Santalales; family Viscaceae; genus Viscum; species Viscum album. The sequence goes on from OY728119.1 coordinate 256,671,288, forward strand.
GGTTTCTTATCTCACTTTTAATTTCGCAAGATTTCCATTGTTCACCACTTATTTATTGCATGTGGTGTGTATACTGCCCATGATTGTATTCATTGTGTAATATACTTTAATTTATGGATATTTAAATCATCATTATATTATCCTTCTTTCATGGGTGTATGTTTCTTAAGTTATAAAATCGATAAGGGAATTTGAAATTTCAATTTCCACTCATTCCGCTTTACGCATACTTCATTGATTATTTTACTCCAAGATTATGTGTGGAATCACTATTCATTTGATTATGTCATAATTTCCACTCCCCTTTCTGTGGATATACTTTTTATACAAATAATCACTCCATTGATAATTTCTTAAGTCATCTATATGAACTTGATAAGAGTAATTTTAACTCAATCTCCATTTGTTGAGTTAAATATCCAATTCATTGGCGTTGTCTTTACAAGAATATGTGTGAATTTACTCTGATTGATTTACACTGAATATCCAATCATATTGAGTTTTTTTATATTTGTCACACACAATTATTTCATTGATTTATCCTTAACCCAAGGATACGGTCTTTATAAGAGATTTCATCTCAAATTACATTCCATTGAGACTTCTTTGTTGTTATACACCAAATCACTTTTATATGGTGTATATAATGTACTTTGACATAGTATATCATGAATCCATTTATTCTCATGATATTAAAAAGTTTTTATTACCTCAATTATTTGTATTCAAGTGTCTCTCATTTGGTTAGAAACTCTAACTAAAATATCATTTTAAATGTTTTAAAGATTTATTCTTCTAAATATTTCTCATTAATTTCCATGTTTTAAAAATGGTTTTAAGGATTTATTTATATGTACATTAATGTTTTAAAATTAAAATTCCTTTTAAAAGTTTCAAAGTGGTATGAGACACTTTGATTCAAAAATCTATTTTAAACGGCTTCTTGACAAATAGTGTGACTTTTAAATGTTTTAAAGAAAAGGGGGATATTTATCTCAAATAATTTTGATGATTATTTTCATCTATGTCAATATCCTTCATTATTCTCGACTAAGGTTAATATTTTACAATACAATCTTCCATATTTTATTGAATGAGTTATGTTTGACTGTGGATGTGCTATTTTTATAACATTCATGGTTTGTGGAAAAAGTATTAACATTTCGTATGCTAGTTTTAATACGAATGTTTATGTCATGTTTCAAACTTTTCATATGAGGAATGCATTGGACTTAGTAAGTGATAGGTGGAGCCTGCTATAGATCCTCGATGCATCGGTAGGTCTCATGAGAAAAAATAGTGTCTTGGCACAAGGCCTTGACAAAATCTTATTTGTAGTCTTGGCACAAGGCCTTGACTATGTGGTTATGATAGTCTGGCATTATGCATTCCATTATTATGAAAGTGGTTATTGATATTACATGTGATTATTCGACTAGTAGAATATCCATGTGAATAAGTTAATGGAATTATTTCACATTATTTCTACCATATTATGCTGAAGTTCAAGTTTAAAAGGCTTTTGTTTTAGTTATACATTGCCTTAAATGTTTATAATTATTTATGAAAGTTTCCGCTATATTTTTATCCTTACTCGGCATTTGAGTTCACCCCTTTCTATGTTTTATTTTTCCCAATATGTGAAGAAGTATTTTATGAATGATCTGCAGGGATAATACGAGGGGATATGAGTGTGGTCTATGGAGACAAGATGTTGTTGTAGTTTTTCACTCTATGATGTAATTTAAACTTTATGAATTTATCTAGTGATTCCAAGGCTACTAAACTAATCGGTCTTTCAAGACTTGATCTTTTGTGATCATTCCAATGATACGTAATAATGCACCGACTCTGGGTAACTAGGGTCGGGGCATTACAGTTGGTATCAGAGGAAGTTTAGAATAAACCTTGGAAACTAGATTTAGATAAACTCTGATTAGAGCACATAACCCTAAGATATACTTTGAGGATTAGTATAGAAGAGCTTCCTAGAATTTTGGTATTGTATAGATTTTGTGAGATTTCCAAGCAATACATCATTGTCTGGATATGAGCAGGTAGAGGCGGCTCTGACACATATGTACCTAGGGGTAAAACCCGAAAACACCTCTTTGAGCTAGACTCGAACGGGAACTGGTGCACGACAACGGGCCTTGCTGCACTATTGGTTAAGACACTCTCAGGGGATATTCTTAGTATAATTTACATTTTCTTTACAAACTGATTTGAAGTATTTTAATATAATATGAGAATAAATGACCTTGGTTAATCCTAATGTGTTTGAAATTAATAATATGGTGTCATGATATTCTCTAAATGATTTTATGACTACTGTTACTCATACAATACTGTCTGGTTTTAGTCAATGGCTGGACTCCATAGAAGTCATAGTAACTTTAATAATGATTTACATGTTGGGAACAGTGGTGGTAATGAGCAAAAAAATTAATGTTTATAGGCGTGAAAGATATCGTGTTCATGCCAAATTAGTTTTCCAAAAATATGATCAACAACATATATATTAACCAACTTCCCTACTCAATAAAGAAGAGAAAGGTGATTAATGATAAGAGCTCCAGCAGTAGAGACCATTGAGAAAAGAATCCTCAATTTCCATCATGCAGGAAATGTGGAAGGAGACACCCATGAAAGTGTCTCAATGGAACAAAGAAATGCTTAACGTGTGAGAAAAAAGGACATAAAGTGAATAATTGCCGAGGAAAAATGAAGAGTACTATGGAAGAAAATAAAAATGGTCCAAATAATCCATTTACAGTCATTTGCCGTAAATATAGGGGACCTGGCCATTACCCGAGTGAATTCCCTATTCTATAGGATATTTTCTTAGTCAAAGAAGAAGATATGTGGAAATAAATGGTTGGAGAAATGTTTAAAATTATTAGTGCTCCTTGTTGATGGGATTACTTTGGAATAATTTTCTCTTATATTTGAAACCCTGAAGTTTTCCATGTGAGAATTATATTTGGGGAAGACTTATCTTTTCTCTTGTGGATATAGTTATAAATAACCATTTGGTTTTATATGATCTTTGGGTTTGAGGCAATTACAAGTTATTATATTTTGGGATGAAAATGAAAGGTATGAGATAACATTTGTGGTTATATTATGTTATGGTTATTTTGAGGAATTTATCTCATTTTGGTAATGTTATAAAATATAGTTTTTGAAAAATGACAACACGCAGACCGTGTGACAACCTGTCGCGTTAGACAAAGTTTTGGGAATCGAACCCACAACCAAAGTGCGATTGGGATTTATCTCCTACCACTGGACTATGTGAAGTCCCTAGTTAGTGTGACTAATTATTTTTAGTTAAATGATTTTATTGATCAATAATAATTTTATTTGGGATCTTATGTCTTATCAAATGAATACCCTTAGTATAGGAAAATGATTTGGTGATTTAGTGATAAATTTTATTTTGGAAGATGTTCACTTTGTTGGGAACACTATATGCCCAAGGAAAATAGAATACTATGGGATTTAATTTGAGGAGTAATGGTGTATTTTTATCTATGTTTTTATTGTGGATTTATAGTGATTTTGGTTATTTATGGAAATGATTAACCTGTAATAGAGAATATGTGATTAGGTTAATTACTTTTAAGTATGTGACTTTAAGAGTAGTTGATGTCATTTGGAGATACAATTTAACGTGGAAGACTACATAACCAAATTCTTCTAAGTTTTGGGTTTCAATATTTTTTTGGATTATATTGAAGGATTTTAAGGACACTTATTTATTGAATGCTATTTATTTAACTTTGGGGTATTGTTGGTTTAATTTTAGAAATTAAGATTAGTGTTTCTTTCTCTAATGGAATATCCTTTTGGGGGATCATCAGATCCTATACTAACCATTTTGGTTTTGATTAATCTCTAAAGACAAGGTAAATATATAGTTTATCCTTCGTGGATCATGTGATTCTATAAGAAGTTTATTCTAGCTCTTCTAGTGTGACCAAGTCTTCTTGAATACTCATCATTTAAAAATGAGTTAGTAGTAGAAATTTATTAAAGAATGAAACTTTACTTAAAAATTAAGTATATCTCTTTATGTTCTTAGTCAATCTCAGAAATGAATTCCTCATCTTTATGTAATGTAACTTAAAAAAATAAAATAAAAATGTTCTCCATTTACTTTTCCTACTGGGAAACTAATGACCGTTTGTACCATCAAAAGTTTGTGGTTTTCTTGTTGTTAAATTTCTCCTGATCATGTTTTCTAACCCTCTCCATCAGAACTTGACACTTATTTTATCATCCATATCCATTTTTTTCTAAATGGAACCCTAGTATAGGTTATCTCAGGTGACCTTTGTACTTCTCTTTCTTTTAAAGTGATAGTTTTATTAACTCTTTTTTCGATGTGGTACTTTCCATTATATTCCCAAGCCCAATTTTAAAAATTGCGAGGACAAAATTTATTGAAGGTGGGGAGAATGTAACACCCCAAGCTTCCACGATACGCTTATCTTTGAATAATACAGTAGCGTATGTTGTATGCAACTTTGAGTTCTAACACACCTCAACCAATCAAACTAGCCGTTATGAATAGTTATACCCACTTTTTAAAATTTTATAAATTTTATCTTTCAAAATGGACTTCATTTTTGGATTCGGAATATCTAAATTATCTTAGGGTGAATTTTTGGTACTAATCTGATAACTTTCATATTTTGATGAATAATGAAAATTACTAAATTTTAATTAAAAATAACTTTTTTAATCGAAATAATTAATAGTGATAAATTATGAATTTGAGTGATTTTAAAGTATAATTATATTATATTTTTACCATTTAATCTAATTTTGGTCATTGTACATAATTTCACATTTAAACTAGACACAAGCAAGTGCCAATCGTTTGATAGTTATTATTTCTTAAAAACACACTCTTTGTTTTGACAACAAGAATTAATTTTAAATTAATTTCCGCCACTTCTGTATTTTGAATTTAGAAAAATGGATTCCATATTTAGAATTAGGAGGTCTAAATTGTTTAAATAGTTAACTTTTATTTTTAGAAATTTTGAATAATTACTTCGGTAAATATTTTATTTACCATGGTTAAAGGGTAAATACGGTAAATAAGGGTAAACAAATAATATTATAATAATATTAAATTACCCTAAAACGTGTCCTAAACCTATTGGTTGATACATGTCCGACTGTGGACATCTTTGGGTCGATTTTGGGACCCCATGGAGCCACTTGTAAGTGATAATGACACTTTATATTAATTAAGTTAAAGTAAATACAAAAATGACATAAGCATATATCTTTTAGAAAAACAATTTTTACATAGGGTTATATATGTTATATTTTCAACTATAAATATTAATTATAAAGATAAAACTATTTAATACATAATGGTATTTTATTTATAATTTTTAGACATTGAATAATTAAATTTATTTATGACACAATAATGATGCCGTATTTTCCTTATTAATGAAAGAATCAAATAATTGGTATTATAAATGTTAAAATAAATATAATTTGAAAGTTTAGATGACATAAAATATATTTATTGGTTAATATATCATGTTAATATTGCTTAAGTGAATTTTTTTCAAATTAATAAAGTTGTTAATACTTTAACAAAAATCAATTATTAAATAGTGTCAAAATTGACATAAAGGAGTTTTTAAAACAAATATTATATTATAAATTGATATAATATTACTAAAAATATAAGGATTGGCCAAATGACTTATATAATTATTGGTGTATCATTAATGAACCACTTGGGGGTTTCTTGGAAGTTTATAGTAAGTTTATTAACCATATAATATAAAAATACAAAGAGACATGGTAAATGTCAAACTAATTAACTAAGAGTTAAAACTAAAACATAAGGTTAATAAAGTGACCCAAACCTATATAAAACCTATTGGTTGAGTTTTTTTCGACCCATCCCAATATTATCCTCGAAATAAATCAGTTTCAAGCCATTATAAACCGAATATGGATTTATTATAAAATAATATTTCTATCTTTTCCTAAGGTGACCCTCACCCTTCTTATAAAAGGGAACTCACCCTTCTCTCTAATTAACACCTTAAAATTCATTTTTCTCGGAAAAACCCTACCCAAATATCCTCGAAACTTCCCTAAATTAATCCTAGAGGCCCTAATTTGGTCATAAATCCAACTTAAGGATCCCTTTTGATCAAATCAAAAGGAAGAACCCGAAGAAGAGGTAATGATTTCACCACCCTCTTTCATGTTCCTTTCTTCTTCCACTTATTCTTTCTTTGTTATTTCCATTATAAAATAATAAATGCAGTATCTTCTATATACTATTATGTTATTATAAATATGGTACAACTATATTCAGTATTATATCCATCCTTTGAATGACATGTCACCATACGAGCGTACGTACGACCTACCGTCTCCACGTCGTGGTGTAATTGTTATTCAATATATTATTATTTGGATGGGTATAATAATGATGTGTAATTCATGTAAATAATAAATATAATATGATAAATACTCTGTATATATTATATACCATCCAATTATATATTATTTTAATATCAAAAGAATGATATTGTCGCTCGTGCGTACGTACGGATTACCGTCTCTACGAACGCGATGAGATTCATTCCCCATCATATCCCTTCAAGACTAAATTTAATTTTATGATTAAAAACAAGGTTTAGTGACATTATATAATTCTGGATATGAATAAGATACATCCCATCCATAACAAATATGGCTCACATAATAAATAATATAAAGGAAAACGAATCTGTTAACACCCGAAACGACGATAATACTAAGATATTATCAACAAATCAATGTTAGAAGATCATATATGATATCATATTAATGTATATTATTCTTTTATAATTAAATAAAAATTATTTCACTATTATAAATGATTTTAACCTATCCTGGACCAATGAAAAGGTACAAAGTAAGGGGTTTCTTATCTCACTTTTAATTTCGTGAGATTTCTATTATTCACCACTTATTTATTGCATGTGGTTTGTGTACTGACCATGATTGTATTCATTGTGTAATATAATTTAATTTATGGATATTTAAATCATCATTGTATGATACTTATTTCATGGGTGTATGTTTTGTAAGTTACCAAATCGATAAGGGAATTTTAAATTTCAATTTCCACTCATTCGGCTTTACACATACTTCATTGATTATTTTACTCCAAGATTATGTGTGGAATCACTATTCATTTTCTTATGTCATAATTTCCACTCCTCTTTCCATGGATATAATTTTGATACACATAATCACTCCATTTATAATTTCTCAAGTCATCGATATGAACTTGATAAGGCTAATTTTAACTCAATCTCCATTTGTTGAGTTAAATATCCAATTCATTGGTGTTGTCTTTACAAGAATATGTGTGAATGTCCTCTAATTAATTTACACTGAATATAAAATCATATTTAGTGTATTTATATTTTTCACACATAATTATTTCATTTATTTATCCTTAACCTAAGGATATGGTCTTTATAAGAGCTGTCATCTCAAATTAAATTCCATTGAGACTTCTTTGTTGTTATACCACAAATCACTTTTATATGGTGTATATAATGTACTTTGACATAGTATATCATGAATACCTTTATTCTCATGATATTACAAAGGTTGTATTACCTCAATTATTTTTATTCAAGTGTCTCTCTTTTTGTTAGAAACTCTAACTAAAATATCATTTTTAAATGTTTTAAAGATTTATTCTTATAAATCTCTCTCATTAATGTCCATGTTTTAAAAATGGTTTTAAGGATTTATTTATATGGAAATTAATGTTTTAAAATTAAAATTCCTTTTAAAATTGTCAAAGTGTTATGGGACACTTTGATTCAAAAATATATTTTAAACAACTTCTTGACAAATAGTGTGACTTTTAAATGTTTTCAAGAAAAAGGGGGATATTTATATCAAATAGTTTTGATGATTATTTTCATCTATGTCAATATCCTTAATTATTCTCGACTAAGGTTAATCTTTTACAATAAAATCTTCTATATTGTATTGAATGAGTTATGTTTTACTGTGGATGTGCTATTTTTATACCATTCATGGTTTGTGGATAATGTATTGACATTTCATATGCTAGTTTTAATACGAATGTTTATGTTTTGTTTCAAACTTTTCATATGAGGAATGAATTGGACTTATTAAGTGACGGGTGGAGCCCGCTATATCTCCTTGATTCATCGGTAGGTCTCATGAGACAAACTAGTGTCTTGGCACAAGGCCTTGACAAAATCTTATTTGTAGTCTTGGCACAAGGCCTTGACTATGTGGTTAGGATAGTCTGATATTATGCATACCATTATTATGAAAGTGGTTATTGATATTGCATGTGATTATTTGACTAGTAAAATATCCATGTGAATAAGTAAATGGCATTATTTCATTTTATTTCTGCCATATTATGCTGAAGTTCAAGTTTAAAAGGCTTTTGTTTTAGTTATACATTGCCTTAAATGTTTATGTTTATTTGTGAAAGTTTCTGCTATATTGTTATCCTTACGGGGCATCTGAGCTCACCCCTTTCTATGTTTTATTTTTCCCAGGATGTGAAGAAGTATTTTATGAATGCCCTGCAGGGATTGTATAAGGGGATATGAGTGTAGTCTATGGAGACAAGATGTTGTTTTAGTTTTTCACTTTATGATGTAATGTAAACTTTATGAATGTATCTAGTGATCCCAAGGCTACTAAACTAATCGGTATTTTGAGATTTGATCTTTTGTGATCATGCCAATGATACATAATAATGCACCGACTCTGGGTAACTGGGGTCGGGGCATTACAAATTCCACTGAAGAAGAGGTAATCATTTTTATCAACTGTTTTAAGTTTATTTCTTCTTCAACTTCCTCATCGTGTGTTTTTTACATCCTAAAATAATAAATAAAGTATCATATACACAATAATATTTTATTATGATTATTAAACAAATATATTCTACATTTTTTCCATCCTATGAAAAACAAAACCATAACACATGCGTACATACACCTTACCATCTCTATGTAGTGGTATAATTTATTTTTCATCACTGCTTTACAAGTATGGCTATAATGATAGAAATATTGGATATATATGGTAATTATGAAATGATATTGATTATTTAAAATTAATATATCACTCACTCCTTTTCCGTTTCACCCATTAATGGAATGATATCATCGCTTGTGCGTACGTATGACCTACCATATTCACAACATGATGCGATTCTTTTTCAATGTTCAACATTAAATATTGCTTATAAAAAATACATATAATAAATAAATATGACATATAGGACCTTAATATAATTATGGAGATTATTGAACTATATCCTTTCATAAGAACTGAGTCTTACACAAAAAACACACATGGGAAAATGATGCAGTTAACACCCGAAACAAGGGTAATAATAAAATATTATTAACAAATGGGCAATGAGATGATATAATAGGATCATATATGATATCGTAAATATGAATATATTTATGTTATAAATTAACAACATTATTTAAACTATTATATAGGAGGTTAACACATTTTCAATTAAAATAAAGCACAAGGTAAGAGATTTATTAGCTCAATTTTTATTCATTGGGTTAAACATCTACTTCATTGACTATGTCATGATAAGATTATGTGTAAAATGATTTTTTATTATATTATCTTGTATTTAAAATTTATTTATGTGGATTTAAAGTAGATATACATAATCAATCCATTTGATTTATGCTCACTTCAATGATACGGTATTTGTAAGGGACTTCGTCTCAATTTTCTTTCATTGAGTCATATTTTGATGTTATGAACCTATATTATTTTATGAGGTGTATATAGTACCCCTTTGAAATTTTATATAATGAATTTATTTTTTCTCGTGATATTTAAAGTTTTGTTAAATTTTATTCTTTCATGGGGCATAGGATTTAATTTATTATAAAGTGGTAAGAGTTTATTTCACAACTCTATCATTATTCAGGATTGTTTTTATTTAAGTTTCATTTGGGAAAATTATTTATATATCAGAATCAATATGTTTTCTTATTATATGGTCATTAATGAACTTTTAAAGTAATAGTACCATTTTTTTACTCTTTGGAACTAAAAATGACTGTGAAAATATTTTAAAGAAAATTCGACTTATATTTATATACGGTCAAAAAACATTTTTCATAAAAACCAATGTTTTCTATAAGAATGTTTTCAAAAACGTTTTAAACCTTTAAAAAATTATTTATCAAATATATTTTTACCCATTTTTTACTTTTTACAAAATGTTTTTAATTTAATCTTCATGTCATTTTCAAAATAATGCCCATTTCGATTTTATCGAAAATATAAAAAGAATATTTTTTTAATGTGTAAGAATTAAAAAAACTTTTCCACTCAATATTTTGAAATTTATTTCAAGGTTATTTTAAATTAAAATTATTTTCAAAATATTTTGCGAACATTTTTTTAATGGTGATTTTCAAAATGCAAAGGATATTTTCCTCAAAATGTTTTCAAGGATCTGTTCATGGTATTTATATTTATGAAATGACATCAACCATTTATTATAATTATAATAAATAAGAGATATATTGTATTTATATCATACTTATTCTTTATTTGGATGGTTTATGATCTGTTTGACTATGGATGTGCTATTTTGATACCATTCTCTATATTACTTTGGATAGTTTATGGTTATGTTTATTTTTTGTGGAAAGTATTCACATTTAATATGATAGTTTTTCAATATGAATTATTATGTTTACTATGTTTAACCCATTTTATAAGAGGAATGAATTAGAATTAGTAAGTGATAGGGAGAGCCCACTATATCCCCTCGATGAATTAGTAGGTCTCATGAGACAAACTAGTTTGGGTATTGACTGATGTCTCACTCGTTTATATATGATGTCTTGAATGAAACCTTGACAATATGTTTATGATTTCCCACATTATTCATTCTATCATTATAAATCTAGTTACTAATATTCCATGTGATTATTATATTATTAGAATATCCATGGTTATGTTTCATTATCATGTGATTATTTATATGGAAATATTTGATCATCTTTTATTCCTACCATATTATTCTCAAGTTATTGATTAAATGACACGTGTTTTAGTTATTTACCTTTCCATATTTTTTATGCCTTACTTATTCATAGATTCCGTTGTATTCTTACCCATACCAATCATTTAAGATCACCTCTTTATTATGTTTCATTTTTACCCAGGATATGAGAAAGTGTTTTGTGATTGATATGCAGGGATACACTAAGGGTAATAATGGATTCTTGAAAGAATTTTTTTTTGTATTTTAGGTTTTAAAATGTAATGTGAATTTCAAGTACGTATTTAGTTTACTAAGGCTACTAAACTATTTGGTCCTTTGGGATGTGATCCTTGCATCTTATGCCAATGTAATAAAGTAACCATCAAATTTTGGCTATTGGTCTCGGCATCTTTACACACATCATTCTTAGTGACATATGAAATAGAAGGAATAGACGGTGCAAGAGTAGAGGGAGATGTATTACTAGCCTGATGAATACCATCTATCTCAAGTACATACTCTACTAATCTATCAAAATCTTAAACTATATCCTTATAAACAACAAGCTTAGATTACTCATGTTATTTGGTGGGAGTAGGACCAAATATTTCATGGATATCCTGATCAATATAAGCTCTTTCAAGAGACAACTCAACCATCTCGTCAATATCAACGTCAGCAATCAATTCTACTTCTAATGTTTTTTGACCAGAGTGAATGGTAGGTCCATCATGTCCAGGTGGACTACCTCCATGATTATCATTATTTAAATTAGGATAGTCTAAGATCTAAAAAAGAGATCTAGGGGACTTCTCCCCCTTAGAAGTTTCACTAGGTATAATCTATCTAGGAGTACATCTAATAATAGTAAATCCTTATGAGCTATCCAAAAATGTATAAAATTCAATAGACTTATCCCATTATGAATCATCCACATGAGTTGATTTATCTTATTCATCAAGGTCTACAAATTCTCTTTCTTCTCCTGCTTCTTTTTCCTCAACAACTACTTTATCTTCTTAAATAACTACTTCCTATTTTTTAGAATAAGAAACATTGTCATCTAAATATTCCAAAACTTCATTGGGTTTGAGACCTAGATCCACCAAATCCATAGGTATAATAGGGAACTTCACAGGATTAAACATTTTATATAGTTATTTTGAGTTATCCACCCATTAATTTTTCCATGGGTTCTAGTTTACTCTCATTTTATTATAATTTTTTTGTGTAAGACAAAATCCATTAGATGAAGTTATTTTTTCCTCCCCCTGAGGTACTAATCCTTTGTACTATAGAAAGGTGAAATGAGCTTAGGATAAAGTAAATAACTGAACCATGAGGTTGGATTACACAACTCAAAAATATGTCTCATTACACATATGTAAAGACCAATTTTAATATCATTATTCATGACAAATAATAAAAATAGATCTTGATTCCTCAAGATGATGAAATCCAATTTTCTTGGACAAATTAGGCGTTTCATAAAATTGACTAGTGGCCTACATTATCCATTAAACTTAACAGCTAATGGTATACTAGGTTTTCCATTCCCAATTAGTTCATCCAAAGCATTCTGAAACTCAAAATGCGAACGATTAATTGGATAAGAGCTTTGGTAATCCTCATATTATATGTTATATGGAACACCTAAACACTTGGCCCAACATTTCAAGGAAAATTACAAAACTTAACTATTTATTTTTTTGGGTGATATATATTTTCTCCTTGGAGAAAAACTCTATGTGTTCATAAAAATACTTCATAAGTTTCAGATATAAATTAATACCATTTTCTCTAAACCAAGAAGCCCATCCCTGATTTTGAATGGCATTATAAGACAATGATATATTGTATTGTAAATAATGTGCATTAAATTATTTTTATGTTTAAAATAGAATATCATTGAGATGAAGATTATTTATCTTTATAGATTCACTCATACTACCTTTTAATTTCCTTGATTTCTTAGCAGGAGATGGCTTAAGAGGAAGCACAACATCGGTGATGCATTTTACTTTCAACATTTTTGGTTTGGTTAGAGATCTATAAAGGTTCAGATATGAGAGAAAAAATAGATAGGTTCAATTTAGAGAGAGTAATAGGTTTGATAGAGGATAAATTGATTCACTCAAAAGATCTAAAAAGGATAGAGGTGAGATAAGGTAAAAGAAAGATGGCAATTCAGATTCCAATTCGAATTAGAATTTAAATAATTTAGGGATTAAATATTAATAAACATAAATAAAACCTAAAAAAAAGGTTTCATGAAAAATTATAATTAAATAGACATGGTAGGTATGTAATTGTGGATCTGAAAAAAAAAACATAAGCACTGTAGGCATTCTAACTGTGACCTCATGGTAGGTATGCTAACCATATGACTAAGATGTTCACAGTAAGTACCGACTGTGTGAAAAAGTATTCATGGTAAGCATATTGAACATGTGAGTTAATACTTATGGTAAGTATGATGATTTTATGAGTTAGTATTAATGTTATGAATAATAACCACATAAACACAAAACTCATAGTTGACATACTGATTGCATGAGCTATACTTCACAATTACTTCCAAAAAATCTCAGAAAAAACAATCTAAATAAAACTTAAATAAATTCAAAGTATAAAATTTAATTAAAATAATTAGGTATAATTTATTATACCCTTTTTATGTATGATATAATTGATTCTTTCAACATTAAATGGTTTTGTAAATATATCATCAAGCTTTTGTTTATTACCAATGAACTCCATAGTTATATCACTCTTTTTGAATATGATCTCTTAAAAAGTGATGTCTTATATCAATGTGATTTTTTCTAAAATGTGATATAGGATTATTATAAATATTTATTAGGATATGTCATAATTGATATCCATAGTCTAGTAATGTATGTTTCATCCACAGAATATATGCACAAAAACTTCATGCAGCTATGTACTCAGCTTTAGTAGTGGATAATGCAACAAAATTATATTTCTTATTATACCATGACATTAGATATTTGACTAAAAAGTGATATTTTCTAGGTATTATTATTCTATATAACTTATATCCACCAAAATTAGTATCTAAATAACTCACTAAGTCAAATACTTATCCTCTCGAGTAAAACAATCCCATGTTGGTCATATTTTTGAGGTATTTGAAAATTATTTTCATAAATAAATAATGTGAATATTTTGGGGTTTCTTGAAAATGATCACACATACACACAATAAAAATTATATCAAGATAAATAATAGTTAAGTATAGTAACTTCCAATCATACCTCTATAAGTGATTTGATTAACCGATTTCCAAGTTTATTCAAGATCCAACTTGTAGCTAGCACCCACGAGAGTATCAATACCTTTAGTACTATCCATTAATTTTTTTTAAAAGATATTAAGTGTACTTGATTTGATTTAAAATAATCCCATCTTTATTTTGAAAAATATGAAAACCAAGAAAGAATTTAATTTCACCCATCAAACTCATTTCAAATTCACTTTGTAGCATTTTTGAAAACTCAATACACATATAATTTCTTAAAGAACCAATAATAATATCATTAATATGTATTTGTACTACTAAAACATATTTTTTAAATTATTTTAATATTATTAAATTAAAAATGAGATGAGACGATCATACCAATCTCTAGGATCTTGTTTTAAACCATATAAATCTTTTTTTAATTTAAATATATGATTTGGAAACCGAGGGTTTTAAAATATTAGGGTTTTTTCAAAAAAATCATCCTAAAAAATATAACCATTTAAGAATTCACTCTTGATATCCATTTTATATAATTTTAAATTCAAATTTGCAGCATATGCTAGCAATATTTTGATAAATTCAATTCTAGATTCTGGTGAAAAGGTTTCCTCATAGTCAATACCATCTTCTAGATTATATCCTCATGCAACCAATCTAGATTTATTTCTAACTATTGTTCCTAACTCATAAACCTTATTTCTAAACACCCATTTAGTACCAATAGTTAGGTAGTACTTGGGACTTTCAACTAATTCCTATAATTTATTTCATTCAAACTGATTAAGTTCTTATTGCATTTATATTACCCAGAATTCATCATTAATTGAACCATTGATGTTCTTAGGTTCAATCTGTGATAAGAAAGATTAATGTTCAACTTGGTTTCTTAGAGAGTATATAGTCCAATTTTCTTTGTTTAAGTCACCTATAACTACATCTAAGGGATGATGTTTATGATTCCTAACATCTCTAGTAATAAAAGTGTTTGACACCCCATTCTCATAAATAGGGTTGGGTTCAAGATATTCATCATAACATAGATAATTATTTATAGGAGGCATGGTAGAATTGATGTCCATATTGGAGAGACCATTATATAGATTTTCTAAAGAGGTCTTAGGCTCATGTGGATCTGTCTGATAAAAATTGACATGTATAGATTCTTCCACAAATTTATGCCTTTTATTAAACACCCTATATGATTTACTAGTTGTAGAATAACCAAGGATAATTCCTTCAATACTCGTAGAAGGAAACACTACTAGAAAGCTGGCCTATACCAACACTTTTTTCCCAACGGTTTGAAAAAACTACTGGGATAAAGAAGTTATACCAACGGTTCTATAGAACTGTTGGTATAGATAATTATATGTTGGGTTTTTCCCACAGTTTTGTTAAAATGTTGTGAAAGAAAAATATTACCTATGAGTTTTATTAACCGTTGGAAAAAAGGCACTCGATTTCAGGTTTTAGGGATCCCTCCCAATTTTTCATCCCCCGTATGAACCCTCACCGACCTCTACTTCCCAACCACTCTTCCCCTCCCCGACCTCAACCTCCTCAACCTCCCGGCCTCCGCCTCCATCTCCCATCCCCCAGCCCCTCTTGGGTCCCTCTCCTCTGGCTATGCTCCCCCTTCCCCTCTCAGCTCCCTCTCTAACGATGACGCCCCCTCCCCTCTCGGCTCCTAGCGACGTTCCTCCCTCCCCTCTCAGCTCCCTATCTTGGTGACATCCCCCCTCCCCTCTCAGCTCCCTCTCCTCCAACGACTTCCCCCGGTCTCCTCTCCAGTCGCGCGCGAGACCCCCCATGGCCGAACACCCTGCGCGATGTCCCTCTCTCTCGGCTCCCTCTCATCTCACCATTTATCCCAAATTTATTGAGGGTTCTTGATCGGTACTTCTAGGTAAGAATTAGTCTTATTTTTTAAAAATTAGGCAACATGGAATGCACTGTTAGGTTCATAGTTAGGATAACCATTCATATTAATCCTGAATTTTCTAGAGTTTTGGGTAGTAACCAACTCATGGTGTGGTGAATTATTAGTTAAATTGTAATTTTTTTCAAAATAGTGTCTTCCAGAAATGTAGGGTTAAATTCATAGGTTGTAAACCATTCATTCTAACAATTCATTCAATAAAAAGTTCATGATTTTTTAAAA
This sequence comes from Viscum album, assembly GCA_963277665.1. Classification (NCBI taxonomy): domain Eukaryota; kingdom Viridiplantae; phylum Streptophyta; class Magnoliopsida; order Santalales; family Viscaceae; genus Viscum; species Viscum album. The sequence continues at coordinate 256,687,797 of OY728119.1, forward strand.
ACTTCATATTTTTCTCTATAGACCCCTATTAGACCTGATATTGTGTTGGATTTTTTTGTTAATCATGATATATATGTGATGAGTTTGTATTGTTATCAAGATGTGCAATGATGTGGGTTAATTGGAGGTGAGTGATGCTATATGAGATTTTATGGGTTATTGTGAGTAGTTTCTTTTCATTTAATTGATTGGTTTATAAAACATAAGTTGGTGATGCATATATCAAGTAATTGGAATTGGTAAAGTAAAATTTTGGTCTCGAATTTTTGAGTTGGTTATTTGGATGGTATTCTCTATCAAAAGTGGGTACGCCTTTGTTGACTATGGGTGTATTTTTCAATTGACCAATGTATTTATTAAACTGACCATGCAATACACATTTCCCATAATATGTAAGTACCTCAGAAATCATAGATATACACTACACACCACAAGAAACCCATGTGAGACACCCCTTGACATCTACTGATAGTCACGAGGCCATTAAATTAGGAACTAAAGTTAATTGGCACTCAATCCTTAAGAAATTCCCATTAATGGTAGAAAATATACCAACAAATTTATTCTTAGTATAGTATAATGAAATGGTTTACACCCTCATGGAGAAGTAGACCATCTGGTTCATGGACTGGTGCCCGACCGAGTTCAAGAGCAGGATCAACTACTAAACACTGATTGTGGTCCCTGTGTGTTTCTTTCCATTGTGAAGAGGGTTATTTTCACAATCTTCAACTCAACTAATGTAGCATAGGTGCATATTCATTGGCTAAGTGTACTAGTCTGGTGTTTCCTACAATGTTCTATATAAAGAACATAATGAAAAATGAATAGATTATTAAATGGAACTATTTCCCCTTGCTTGTAGGAACATGATTTGACCCATGGGGCGCTGTGGTTCTTATATATTGGGAGGTTACATGTATATTCACAATATACATGTATGTTTTTGTTTAGTTTTTATTTTATTTTCTTTATTTCATTAACCAATTAGGTCTTTTACTACTTTCTATAGACAGAGGGTAGTGATGCTATCTTGACTAGTTGACGTAGATCACTTGTATAATGTAATACCATGAGCTGTGACTGTGAGGAAACATTGGAAGCTAGAGTATCCTTGGGGTCTTCCATGAGATGGAATTGTTTTTCTAAAATATTGTGTGGGAACATTTCTGGAGTATGTTGGAGTCATGAAATAACCCCAAGTCTCTCCATGTGATAGCATAAATAAACTAAAGTGTCTCCATACATCGTATCATCCTCGCAGGGGTTGGCGACTCACCCAATCCTATCAAACATATCCTAGTCTATCCTCTCAGTCACATAGTCTAGAATCATCTCTCAAGGATTATCCCATGCCTTGATGCACATATCATCATCTAACTAGACAAAGAGGATTATTCACATCATGATTATCCTAGTCACAAAAGCACACCATGTCGAACCCATCTACATTCTTATCTCATACACATGGGAATCCTCTAGGGTACCTCTAACCCATACTAGACGCTACTCACTAACCATAATCCTCATCCCACACACTATAGTCTTCTCTTGGCATGTTGACCATTCCTTAATTATATTCTCAATAATCTGGTCAAGAACCTCATAAAAATCTTGTATTATAACCCAACACCACTAACTAGGTTCCATCCTAAGCTAAATCACACAAAGCCTCTTGGAATTATAATTCCAATCTGTCTAACAATACCCAATACACACACTAGAATCTCATCCTTCATCTCTTTAGTTGAACTCTTGAATCATTAAATGGAGTAAAACCTTTCATAATACATTTTATAGACTTAGAGGGACCATCCCACTCTAATAACCCACCAAGATTCCAATCCATCCTCATAAGTATTTACTCATCAAAAGATAGACATACAATTGCCACACCTATCACCAGAAGGTGAACAAGGCCGCAAACTGGAAAAATCCTGTCACCACCATTAATCCTACTTGAGGAGACCACAAAAACTACCCAAATCACAATATGAGAATGCAACCACAACACATAGGCTGAAGAGGGTTGGAAGAGACCCCAAGACCTTCACCATGCCTCCATGGAGATGGCTGAGCCCAAGAAACCCTTCAGAGTTTACCAGCATCTTTATGATCGATGCCGATCTTCCACCTCGGACTGACGATGCCACAGAAGAATAAAGGACTTGAATAAATGCATACGCGGGTGAGTGGAGACTGGTATATGCGTATAAGAATATGTGAAAGGATCCCCTTTCACATGCTCATGGACATGCAGATATGTGTATAGGGGATAAGTGTCATTGCATGTGTGTGAAGGTGCATATACCCAGTGGGGGAGCAAAAAATTTTAGTTAGAAATCTCAAAGAGCCGAAGTGGACGGCTTGGTTCTACCTTGAGGTATTGTCCCTCTCATAGCCTCTTTAATTCAAGATTGCTTTAAATTAATTTTATCTTATTTCTTAATTATGTTTAATTATATTGAATTTCATATCTTGAATAACTATTCTTTAATAAAATTGTTTCATTTGATAAATAAACTCATGTTTTTATAATAAAACCCCTCCAACGGAGGTGCGCTGTCTGCAAAAACTCACAGTGATAGTTATGTTGATCTAGTTTCTTAACTTATTTCACTTGATTTTTGCTGAATGCGTTTTAGAATAAATGTTAAATATAATTAAATGAATTGTGTGATAAATCAATTCCATGATTTTATAATAAAACCCCTCCAACAGAGGTGCGATGTCTTCTAAACCAAAGAGTAGTGATGGTTATTTGTATAATTTTTAGATTTTGTTTGTGTTTTCCATATGTCTCTTGTTGGTGTTTGTTTTGTGGCTAGTTAGTTTTTGTTTTCTTTGAATAATATAAATTGGTTTATCATACTCATTTAGCTCAAATGACATTTTCCTTCCAACACCTTATCGCTGAAGGTGTTTTCATTCCTTAATATATATCACTCTACTTGTTAGAATTTGTTACCCAAAATGTGTATGAAATAAAAACAATGGAATTTGGTCCATATCATATCTCACCAGATAGGTACAACATCCTAGTCACTAGGGACATATACCCCCATCTCAAAAGTTTCTCTCCATATATGTGCAAAATGTCAGTCCTCTTGGTCTCATATATCTTACACTAGGGAATCCACTAGAGTCCTTGAGACTCAAATCAGTCTCATACCCAAAAAAGAAATAATTACCTCATGATGAACTCAAATACTATATCATATTCTTGGAACATTCCTTGAATCCCAGTTTGCCTATGCTTACAATCCTCACCACCACACTAACTCAGGTACCATGTTCTATCAGTATCAGAAGAGCTCTCAAGACCACTTGTTGAAGGAAAAACATATTTGTCGCACCATTTTTTGTCCTTGAGAAATAATTCTACCTATTTCACACATCATATGTCATTCTACCATTAGGAGTGTTTTCCCTTCCCTAGATGGAAGGATACTTTCTGTTTTTTTTGCATGTGACTAGTTTTTTTTATCATTTACAATATTTTTAAAGTGATTATTTATAGAAACTCAGTGCATTGTGTGTATGAACAGATCCACTATGATAAAAATTGTTTCTTGTGATCCTAGTCATAATATTCAACTAACCAGACATGCCTTTAATTCCTATATTTTGAGGTTTTCTTTATTGAATGGGAAACATGCTGCAATTATATGTTTTTAATTTAGAAAACACTTTTAAGGAAAAGTGAGAAACCAATAGAGTACACAGATAGATAGTCAATCAACATGATGTGAAATAGTCGAATCAATGATTTTCCTACAAGTGGATCAATCTCTTTTGTATAATTTGTCACCACCTTCTTGGGAACCTTCTGAGGGATCTTCTCTTTTCTTTAGAATCTAGTAACAGGAGGGCTAGGTAAGGAGTAATATTTTTTCTTCTTTGGCCTCCGAGAGTTCTTGATGAACCCCTCTGAGTCAATGATGGTTTTATTTCCTTAATTTGAAGATATGATGATATAATCCTATGCAAGTTCCACTTCCCTAGGCTCGATAGAGGAACCCGAATCAGAATCCCTATCCTCCTGAGAAACCACCGGTCGCGAAGGTCCACCAATCATCCTATTTCCCATTCTTAGTAATCTAAGGATTAAGGGTAAAATGAATTGATTGAAGATACATATTGGTAATATGCCTAAATAGGGTCATGAATGAATCCAAATTGATTACACGTGTCAGAATTACCATGGCATAAGTGTTTTTACATGGTTCTTAAACCATTTTTATCATTTGGTGAATACTTGAAATTAAACTCTTATGATACTGATATCCATATTCTAATATTATTATATAAATGAAAAAGGGATGAAGTAGAAATATGTTCCCAAACTCCAATTACAAGAGTGATAAAAATGAGAATAAATATGTAAATCAATATTCTACCTCGCCCTCACATGTCTCCATGTTCCCTCTTATACTCCATGAAGTGGTACTCAATGACAATTTTCTATGAATAAAATCATTTCACTATATTCTCAACAAGTTGATGAAAGTTTTATTATAAAATATTATTATAATGGGTATAAAATATTCACCCTAAATATATATCTTTATCATACCACAATCCCGAATTAAGAGTCCATTTTTTATAGCATAAGATTGGTTTCTATAATGTGAAAGACAAATAAATAGGATTTATTTGGAATCATGTATAAAGAGTAATCAAAATTTTAAAATCTATAATAGACATTGGTAATTAGAATAGAATTTTAATAATACTTAAAAACTCTATTTGATCACAAGTCCTCCCCACTTCATTCCATGATCACTTGGTTCCATGTGCTATAAGAGTGGAGTCTTATCTTGATTTTTCAATTTTAGGGATTCATTAATTGCATATGAAATTATATAAAATGATTGATAAAAATAAGAATAAAAGATTTTCTACTAAAATGTGATTAATTAAATTTCTCAAAAAAGAGTTTATGAAACCATTTATCTATGGTTTTCTGTTTTGTACTTGTCCTTCAGAGTTTGATATTTTTATAATCGCGATGAACTAATGAGTGTTTTGACCCATGTAGAGAAAACGTTTCTACATTATCTTTTTTTCAGTGTGAGAACAATAAACAAAACACACCTCATATAGTGTATTTGGATCTTCCTACAATAATGGGGAATCTGATGGATGATCAGCTATGTGATAGTATTCCATGAGTCTTGTGATCAATGTTGAGACTAACTAATCACAATTTCCCTTTGATGTATGATACCTAGATAGATTTTTAGATATATTACCCACCCATAGTTAATGGTGAGGGAGGCTCTCAGGTAGCAAATCTCTGGATTGAGTCTCTCATGAAAATATTTAGTCACCTGTAGACAACATTGGAGATGAGGGTGAAGCTTGCTACTTGTATTCTACAAGGACCATCTAAGTGTTCGAGGGACATCATAGTACATGTTGGACAATAAGAAGACCTGGTAATACTTTTATAATAATATTTGTATTTGGAAAAGTTCTAAAATGTTTTGGATTTAAAACGATAACCTATTTTTGGAAATTTTGTCAATTTTGTTAGAAAAAGGGATAGTGTTAATTATTTTCAAGGTTTTAAAGTGATATTAATAAAGCATAATTAGAATCTTTTAAAGGATTAAAACCGAATGTACTTTTAAAATAGACACTTTTGAACTTTTTGATTGTTAGAAATGTTTTACCAAAATCTATAATTGTGTTTAAATGGTTTCATAAATAATTAAAATTTCTCTTTATTAGATGAGTTTTTAAAACCTAATGGGTAAAAATGATGTTTTAATGAATGAAAGTTCTTTTTGAAATAAAGTTTTGATAAAACCATGTCGGGTTAAACAAGAGAATTTGGATCACTTATTCAATGAAGTAAAATTACATATTGTTGTCTCTTTATGAATTTATAAAGTATTGAATTTTAGTTTTATTTAAATTATGTCTTGAGATTACATATTGATCTATTTTATGTGTCATGGGGCTAGAGTTTTGAAGTCCAATTTGATGGTGTTTATGTTTCTTGTTTTAGAGTATATCCCCATTTGGATTTAATGGATTCTTTGGTTGATCAAGATATTTTTGGGATGGCTGTTTTGTTTGATTCAGTCTAAGAGCTTGTTGTTCTTCCTCTCTTTTCCTAATGTGAGAGTTATTTATGAGAGTTCCAAAACTTGAATCCTCCTCATTTCTCTAGGTAACAATATTCTTAGTATGAATTGGTTTTGGTACTGAAGGTTGAGGATATTTTTATCTAGCTTTAGATTTATGAGTCGCTTAAGGTTATTTTTGTAACTATCCTACTAGAGGGTCTGATTTATAAGTGGTGGAAGTCTATTATTCAAACTAAGCCAGAGAAGGACTATTATTGGAAAGGTTTCAAGGCATGGTTCATTTAGAATTCTTTCATAATGAAGTGGAGGTACTGATGGTTATATAATTTTCTAGGCTCCAGTAAAGAGATGAAATAGTGTTCGAGTACACAAATCATTTTATCCAATTGGTTCCATACATTCCTAACCTAGACTTGGACGATTCTGTAGTGGATTAGTGGTTTGAGTAAAGTATTTTATGACTTGTCACTAGCTGTTTCTTCCTTTGGACTCCACTTATATAGAGTGATTGTGAGATAAGATATCAATGTTGACGCAAGATTAGTAGGATCACCAGAGGTATTTCATGTTTCTTCTATTCCCGTTTCTTCTATTCCTGGGTGTGGTGGAGGAATCTCCAATGAGGGAAAAAAAGCGCTATGTCAGACCCTATAAGTGGTGGTTTAAAAACTATATATTTTTTCTCACCAATTTCTTCTAGGATAAAATACATGGTTTTATATTAGTGCCAAAAAGTGGTACATAAGAAACTTTGCTGTTATGATCACCAGAGGTATTTTTTGTTAGACTACTAGATGAAGTCTAAACAATGTGAATATATTGGGTTACATGAATCAATTTAGACTACCGGATGGAGTCTTTGGGATAATGAATCCATTGAGGTGACTCATATTTGTTTTCTTATATTGGTTAATATCTTAACTATCCACGATGAAATTTTGGCTATACTGGGAAAATAGGAAGGCTGCTGTGTACTGGCTGGAAGCCTGGGGCTGTCCATGGGGTGTCTAAGGGGGGTGCAGGGGGGGGGGTCTATAGTGCAGGGGGGGAGGGTGCAGGTGGGATGTCTAGGAGGGATTGTCCAGGGGGGTGTCCGAGGGCTATCCGGGGGGGGGGGTGCTAGGGGGTCTGTAGGGAAGGGGGAGGGTAAAGGTGGGGTGTCTAGGAGGGGGTGTCCGGGGGGGGGGGGTTCTAGGGGGGTGTCAAGGGGGTCGGCAGGGCAGGGGGAGGGGCTGTCCAGGGGGTGTCTTGGGGGGAGGGGGAGTCCAGTGGGCGTGCAGGGGGTTGTCCAGGGGTGTGCAAGGGGGCTATTTGGGGGTGGTGGTGGGGGTGGGGGGGTGGGGGGTGCATGGGGGTTTATAGGGAAGGGGGAGGTGTAGATGGGGTGTCTAGGAGGGGCATATAGGGGTTGTCCAAGGGGTGTCCGGGGGGGGGGGGTGTACTGGGGGGGGGGGTCTGTAAGGTGGGGGGGAGGGTGCAAGTGGGGTGTCTAGGAGGGGGTGTCCGGGGGGGGGGGTGTCGGGGGGGGGGGGGGTTCCACAAGGGTTGTCTAGGGGGGTCTTTAGGAAAGGGGAATGTGGTGTCTAGGGGGAGGGGGTGTCCATTGGGGGTTCAAGGGGGCTATCTGGGGGGGGGGGTGAAGGGGGGGGGGGTCTGTAGGGTAGGGAAGAGGTGCATGTGCAATGTCTAGGAGGGGTTTTCCAGGGGCTGTCTGGGGGGTCTGCAGGGCAGGGGGAGGGTGTAGGTGGGGTGTCTAGGAGGGGGTGTGTAGGGGGGGGGGTCTAGGGGGTGTCTAGGGGGAGGAGGTGTCCAGTGGGGGTGAAAGGGGGCTGTCCAATGCGGTGAAAGGGGGATGTCCTGGGGGTGGGGGTGTTCAAGGGGGTGCCAGGGGGCTGTACAGGGGGTGCAAGGGGGCTATCTAGTGGGGGAATGGAGGTGCAGGGGGTGAAAGGGGCTGTATAGTGGGGGGGGGGGAATGGTGGTGTAAGGGGTGTTCGGGGGGGCTGTGGGGGTGTTTTTTTTCTGAAATGGTAAGGCCTGTAAATCACCACACAACCATAAAATCCATTTCATGAGTGTTTTTTTGAATTATGTACATTGTATTGTCTGCATGAGTGTTTTTTTAAAATTTTCATTATCAGGTGTTGTATTAATCATTTTATATTGTCTGCATGTGTGTTGTTTTTGTATTCATCATTATTCTACAGGTTTGTCCTATAATTCCAAAGTAGAGGCAGCGACATGCTGCTTGTTGGAATTGAAGTACTGGAATTGGAGAGGGGAGGCTGCTATATGCTTCTTGCTGTAAAGGGGTGGTCATTTAATGTTGGTTCTGGCTGGAAGAGGTGTGCACCATTTTTTTGCGGAGAAAATGAAATACCAATGGTTCTATGAACCGTGCACATGAGCCTTAGCCCGGTTGGTAAGGACTCCATAAGTGCATCCAAGCGACCAGGGATCAAATCCAGGCAGAGGCAGAATTTATGGGTTACTATAGAAGTACTGTAGCGGAACTGTGCAGTACTATAGCAGGTACTGTAGCAGTCACTGTTTGGCACTGTAGAAGCAGGGAATATGCCCCCATTTGGGCCTTCGGGCCACTGATTTGGTCTCTGAGTCCTTTAAGGCCTTCAGGCCACCCAGGACTTCAGGTCAGTAAGGCCTTAGGGCCACCTCAAGGCCTTCGGGCCACCTCTAAGTGCAGATGCAAACCATAAAACCTACAAGGAACAAGCTCTACAAGGAGGATGAGCAAGGAGCTTTCACCACAGTAGAAGCTAAATAGATTACAAGAATGAGAGGGTATGACACCTTCCATTGGGACAATCCTGTGCATGCACGAGAATTCCTAGCCGAACAGCCATGCGAAGGTGGAGAGATGATTTCACGATGAAGATGTTGGGGAGGAGAAGTTCCAAGTAGTTAGTCTGGGTTGTATGTAATGTTTGAAGTCTATGGGAAATGAATTACTCTAAGACCTACGGGCCATGTAATACATACACCTACAGGAATTCTTAGGGTTCCACCTCACCCCTTGAAAGGTGGATTATCAAAAATCAATAAAAAATGAAGGCCTTCAGGCCATTGGAGAACCAACGGTTTTATGAACCGTTGGTATAAAGATTGAGTAGTATATAACAACGGTTCTCAAACCATTGGTATACCTATATCCCAACGGTTTCAATGAAATCATTGGTACTAGTGTGCTATAGGTGGTATACCAATGGTTTAACAACCATTAGTGTATACCCATACCGCCCGACTTATGGAAACAGTTCACTGTGAACCATTGTAATTGGTGTATACCAATAGTTAAAAACCGTTGGTCTAGTTGTATAAACCTACGGTTATAAACCATTGGGATAGAAATTTACCAATGGTTAAGACTAAACTGTTGGTATTTTGAAAATCCAGCCAACCTATCCCAACAGTTCAAGCTGAACCGTTGGGATATGGCCATCCCCACCCCTCACAACCCAATAGTTCAGTGAACCATTGGGATAAAATTTCCCAATGGTTTTGGGGCTTTTACCAACGGTTTGTAACCATTGGTAAAAGATTATTTTACAATAGTGAAACTTTTATAAATTCTCTTTTGTATTGAGTATAAAGACTTTACAACCAAAAACTCTAAATTAATTAACATTTGGTTTTCTACCATTCCATAATTCATAAGGTGTATTCTTTAAAAGTGGTCTAATTTAAAATCTATTAATTATATAAAAAGAAGTGTTTACATCTCATTCCCAAAAAATAGATGGGTGAATCATACTTATTGAGCATGGTCCAGAACATTTCTTGAAGGTTTCTATTTCTTCTCTCCACTACACCATTCTGATGTGGGGTCTTAGGAGAAAAAATTTGTGACTATAGCTATACTGTGAGAATAATAATTCAAAATCTTTATTTTCAAACTCACGACAATGAAAAATTCTTAAGATCTTAATTCTAAGTCCAATAATATTTTCTACAGATTTAGAATATTTAGAAAAAAGAAAAGAGATTCACTTTTATGATAAAGGAAAAACCCCATGTATATCTTGAATAATCATCAACTATACCATAAGCATAATATTTTCTTATTAAAATTGAAAATCTAAAAGGTCCAAAAAAATCAATGCGAACCAAATCTAAAGGTTTAGAAGTTGAAACTTCTTTCTTTAACTTGAAATATATTTTGTTCTTATTTCCCTTTTATTAGGGATTATATACTTTTTCTATTGGGAATTCTAGTTTGGGTATATCCTTAACTAAACCTTTACTAGTTATATCTATAATTGAGTGAATATTATAATGAATTAGTCTCCTATTCCAAATCCAAGATTATTTTTTAAAGGCACTTAAACACAAAACATTCTAATAAAATAAGTAATTTAAATATACAACATAAACATTTTCATTTATCATGGAAATAAAAACTAAAGAAAGTTTATAATAAAAAACTTTACAAGAATTATTTTCAAACTTAACATGAAAATAATCATCACATAATTATGAGATTATAAGTATATTGAACTTCAATCCATCCACAAAAAACTTTAGAAATTAAAACTGTACTAGAGTTACCAATTTGGCCAAGACCGATTATCTTCCCTTTGGAATTATATCCAAAATTGACATATACACCATCCAATTTAACCAAGTTTCTGAATCTCAACTATTAACCATTCATATGTATAAAACATCCACTGTATATATTCCACAAGTTCTTATGGTAACTTTTCAAGTAGGTTTCCAACAAAATATATTTAAACAAAAATGAATTTGGTACCTATATTTTCTTGGGTCCAGAAATATTAGTGATAAGGGCTTTAAGAATCTATTTTTTTTAGTGGTTTCCTATAATCATATATTAAACTTTCAGAAATAAATACTTTATTATGTCCAGCAAAATAAGTACTGTTAATAAAACTAACATAATTGAAGTTTGGAATAAATTTATTTGTATTGATTTTCCTCTGTCCAGGTTGATATCTTATTCTAGTAATGTACTTAGGAGTAGTCTGTTTACCAAGAATTTGGGTAAGATTTTTTCATTCATTAGATAAAATATTTATATCTTTCTTTAATTGTTTATTAGATAATTTCTATTCATTATTCTCTTTAATCAATTGAGAATTATTTTCATTTTCTATAGTAATATCAGTTTTAAAGTGAGCATACATAGTATGATGCTTATTTAAACTTTTATATTTATATTTTAATTCATTAAATGTGTCTTCTATCATATTATAATACTCAAATAAATCATCAATGGACATATAATCATCATTATTTTTAGTCTCATAATGTTTTGAAAATATGAAAAGGAGATTCCAGAAAAAAATTTAATACCTTAGATGAGTTTGTCATAAAACACATATTAAACATATCATTTTGTCTCATTTTATAGAATATGAATCAATAACACTATCCTTAGAGTAACTCCAAGTGGATTTATGAGGTTTTTATACCTTTTTCTCTTCTCCTCATATTTCTTCTTATAATTGAACTTGGGAAAGTCTTCTTTGACATGTCATTTTATCTTATATTCATAACAAATTATTTCATTGATATAATCATCCTTTTTCTAATAGTTTCTATAATTAAATTTATTGACATACTTCTCTTTATAATTGGATTTTATAAAGAACTTTTTCTTTATGGTAAAACTTATTAAAATGTTTTTCTAGGTGTTCTATTTATTCATCACGATTATATGGTGATTCTTCATTACTTGAGATTTCATCTTTGATCATCTATTTTTATTTAGATTCAGAATTCCTTTTTGGTACATACAATTCCTCTTTATTCATGTGAAATTCTTCTTTGTACATCATAATATTTACAACGAGCCCTTTAATTGGAAACTTACTTATATCACATGATTCCCTTATGGAAATAGAGGTTCCTCTCTGCTTATCTGGTAATCATCTAAGAAAATGAATCACTTAGCCCTTGTCAATAATTTTCTTTCCCAATGAATTCATAGTGTTAAAAATATCATCGAACCTAAGATACTCATCATATATAGATTCATCAGAATTCATCTTAAGGTATCATATTTAATAGTATAAGTAGTTAAGCGCATTTATTTAACATTCAAAGTCCCTTCATGATATATAGAAAGGGTATCCCAAATCTCATAAGTAGTATCACAAGAAGATATTATATTAAATTCATCTTTGCCTAACAAAAAATATAAATCATTCATAACTTTATAGTTACATTCATATACTAACTTAGTGGAATCATTCCAAGAATCTCTTATAGATTTTAGTTTTTCATATTTATCTTTAATTATAATCTAGATATCAAATCCCATACCCTCTAAGTGAATTTTCATTTTGATTTTCCATTGAGAATAATTATTTCTATTAAAATAAGGAAGTCTATTAGTGGAAGTTCTTTAATTTTGGTTTTTATCCATAAATAATTAAATTTAAAAATAATAAAAATTTAAGATCTTTAAACAAAACTATATTATAGTAAAAAGATATTTTCAAAAACTATAATACCAAATGTTAGTCAAAGTGAACAACTCAAGAGGAGGGGGAGTGAATTGAGTTTCTAATAAAATTTATATTTAAAAACAATTTGAAATCCAAATCCCACAATTAGATAAAACTCCCAATTGATCAAAATTTTAGAAATATATAATTTTATTTTCCAAATATATTCTCAAAAGTAGGATCAAGTATAAGTTAAAATAACTTTGAAAGTACTTCAAATTTTGAAACTAATTTACATAAAAAAATAGTGTATATAAAACACAAATTAATGTTAACTATCAAAGTAAAATTTTGTTTAATAAAACTATAGACAAGAACTAATTCAATTTTAATATTAAGAAAAAAAAACAGATACATAATATAATGGATATTTTAATATGGGGTTCGGTCTCAAGCTGAGACTTAACCCCATCAACTTATAAATCACCTGATTCCAAGCAGTTTATTATAAAATAAAATGATCTACAACCTGGATTGGGTTTTACAAAAAACAGTACATAGGACTATCCTAGAACAAAGCCTCTACCATAGTTATATGTGGTCTGAAAAAGATATCATGTCACACTAGACCTTTTCCATAATTATTCATGGGAATATAAAAGATATAATTGAGTGAGAGTATCATGTACTCTTTATTTTAGAATACGAGAATGTGATTTAAAAATAAGTAGAGAAATACAAAAACACATATTTAAAGAAAATCATAAATAAAAAGAGTAAGAGATATAAGTTAGGAAATGTGATAAAGCTCGATCCAAATAACTTTGGTTGTCTGGAGTCCTTGAATTTGTCTTTAGAAGAAGCTCGATCAAGTTTCATATAAAGTTCACAAAAATAGAGTGTCATAAAGTATTCTATATAGAATAGGTGCATTAAAATAATACTTTGTTATTCTCTGTGTAAGAACACATGTTCACCACCTCACAAACTTATCTTCACATGATCAAATTTTATTCTTAAAAGGATCTTCATCCAAAAGTAACTGTTGGAGAATAATCAATGCAATATTAAATACACCGATTCTTATTTTAATGATTTAAAAAATAGGCAGTTCATTCAAGTATTTGATTATTATGTAAGTAATCTCAACAAAAGAGGTGATAATATGACATAGCTGAATGCTCATGTATGCCTTTTTCACATAGTCGATTACTGAAGGTGTGGCATGGTCAGTTTTCACAACAAGGTGTCTCGACCAGTTAATTCCTTCATGTAGTCACTAAAATGATTGACACATTTAGTATATTACCATGAAAAATTATACATACCTTGGCATTGTAACTCGTTTTCTTCATATGGTAGGTAGTTTCCTTTACACAGTTACTTCACTGATTCACACGGTCAGATACATGACAGGTTGATTGTATATGAGGTAAGGAGAATCTCAACATATGGTAAGCTCAAATTCAATGTGTAGTCAGTTCATGAAAGAAATATTTTTCTCATTTGACTCATGGTAAGTAGTTTGTAAATGTGGTCAGGTAAAATATAACATGCATTAAGGTGACATGGCCACTTGACTTTCACATGGTAAGTTGGAATGATAATCTCCAAACTTATCCATTTTAGTAAGTTTTGTCTAGAAAAACATTTACTAACACAAAACATGAAATTCATTAATAACAATATAAACGTGATTTGGGGTCATTAAGATAAGGAGGTTCTAATCTAAGTTAATAATTATTATTACTTTAAACCAATCTTAAAAGATATTAGTGTTTGGGATTTGATTTTTTCATTGCAATTGAATTTGTTATAAGTATCTAAAACCCTTTATTAGTTTTAAAAAATATCTAGTGATGATTCAAAGAAAATCATTTTTTGAGGAAAATATGTTTTTATAATGGATACAGATACCACAAAAAGTGATATGATGATATTGCCTTCAATATAGTTATCACTTTTAAGGATGAAATGTGGTAATTGGATCATATATCATTGATAGTAATATGGGATATTTTTGTCCACAATAAGGAATCCTATGGGTTTTAAAAAATAAAGCATGATATCATTGCAATGATATTATGATATTTTTGGATGTGATACATTGAAAATATTTGTTTTTGAGATATCAATGGGAGTGATATAACGACATCACCACTAATGATTGAAACATGACCAAAGAAATTTTGTGGCTATGATATGAAAATGGTGTTTTTCACATATTACAAGAAGTGATATGTGATTTTGTGGTCTATGATACAGAGTTGAAATATAGGATAATGATGATGCATTTTTCTAGAAATATTGGTTGTCTTATATAATAGGTATTGATATAGTGTATACGACTCACTATGATATAATGCATATGTTGTTGGTTGTAGGATTTATAAGAATCATGTTGGAGTTGGTGTTCTTGAACCAACTTTTTGTATTTTGGATTAAATATATATTCAAAGATTTGAATATTAATAAATAATATTATTATATATTGTTCATTGTTTTGTATGAATTTAATGTAATAATATACTAGAGTATCTATCACATTGATAAGATCATAGTAGTTACCTACTATGATGAGAACCCAGAAATTCCATGATGATATTCTTAACTATAGTTCTATGGTCAGATAACTTACTATGGTGAGACACATAGAATGTTGGCTATCGGGTGAGATTACTTGTATAAAGATGATACTTATTATCATAAAGTTTATACCTAGTAATATTCATGATGAGATATTATGAGAATATACCCACCTGTAAGAATTATGCATGTTTATGTGTCATCAGATGTTCCTATCTGCAAGGATGTGTAATGGTCCTTATACTTTAATATTATTATTAATAGTTTTCGTGACTCATGAATTTTTATATACTGACCAAAATAGAGACACCATATGTTCATAGGAAGTAGGGTACATTGTGTGTGTCATGAATGACATGTTATTAATTAATAAATTGTGGAAGTATTTTCCATTCAATCCTTATTGAAGTTGATATATCAACCCTTTTATTGAAATGAGACCATCACATTAAATTCCATGGCCATGTTGTAATGACAAGTTTATTTCAAATAATCAAATAAAGACTTATCATGCACATAGGGTGATGAAACATGTGTGAAACCTACTTGATGAGATATTGTAACAAATGGATTATATTACATAGTGAGCATTTGTATGTGTATGTAGATATTACGACATTAACTTCTTTCTCTTAGGTGACTTGAGCCATTTCTAGACAGCAATCTTGGACTTTAAAAAAGTCTGACTAATTCCAATGAGAAATAAGTCTATAGGGTCACATAATAAATGTTTCTTTTGATCTCAATTAAATTATATTTTAATTTAATTATTGGAATAAATATTATTCTCAATATATATCAATAATTTAATTTTGAATTATTGATCTCATAAATTAAATAAATATTTATTCACAAGGTAATTGTTAAATTACATGGATATATAATATTTATTCATTCATTGAATATTTAATAAATATTTATTCACTAGAAAATGAATAAAATATTTATTTTTCTATAAATACTGAAGAGGAGGAGTGGACTAAGATCATGTGTGGTGAAAAATAGTAATTTTCAAGCTAGTAAAATAATTTTTATTATTGTTCCAAATATCAAACACCATAAAATAATAATAATAATAATATTATATAACAAGATGATATATAAGGTTTATAATATTATTTAATATCCCTTGTGAAATTAAATAATATTTTAACCAAAAATCTAATCCTATTAATAGATTGATATGTCTATTATGTATGGTTAATAGAGAATTGATAATTGTTGTACACAACAAAGTTCTCTCTAGATACCTCCTCCTCTCATCCTCTCAAGAATAAGTAGAATAAGAGATAATCCTTCAATCCTGAAGGATCTAGAAGTAATCAAGAATAAAAACACAAGAATATCGATCCACCATGATAGCACCCAACATTCCATCAACGTTGTTCAAATATCAAAGGACCATGTGTGAATCACTACTAGAGGGGAACTACTTTGGGTCCTCCCTCCATAATACCAATAATCTGAAAAGGGTTTCAGATGATAAACATATCCATCAAAGAAAGATCCTAAGATGAGGTAATATTTATTCAAATATGATCAAATTAATTATAAACTTATCATATAAAAGATCCCCTCTAAGTTCCAGTTTTTTATGCTAATATTTTATGGAAAAATTTCATTGGTTAGGACATTTACATCTTGAAAAATTATCAAATGCTCCATCAAATATGAAAAAACCTTAATTGTTATTCTCCCAAAAGTCACTTTCGCTACATATAGAACCTTTAAGTGGTATTAAAGGGGTTATGTTTAAATTTATAATTATTTATTTGATCATTAATCAATTATTAACAATAGTGGTTAGATCTTTTATTTCCATATTATTAATTCTTCGATATGAATTTTAATTAACATGATTTTGAAATTTTAATATTCATCATTAAAGATTCATATTTTCTTAAAGACTAATAATAAATAAATAAGGATTAGATTTACCATCAGGAGGTTTCATATTTCTGGTTGGTTGATTAAGTTACATGGCATGTATCTGGAGTTCACGTCGTATAACCAAGTTCATTTCACCTAGATGCATCATGGGATACATGGAATTATGAGAAATTATTAAATGAATTATATTTATTTTACACCGCATATTGATCGATCCAACTTGGAATACATTTTTTTGGACTACAAGGCATGCAGATATTGCACAAGTCAAGTAGTTTACATGGTATATCAGTGAAATTCTCTTTAACTGTGTGGTCAAATTCATGGTTTCTAACTGTATGATACCAAAATCCTAGATAATTAATAAAACACATGATGTGTATCTAATATACATGGTGTGTAACTCATTAATTATCCATTTAAGAAGAACATTACAATTCAATCACTATGTTACATAGACACATAGAAAGTGGAACACATAGCATGAAGCTGGTTGGCACACACTGTAATATGATTGGGATACACACCGAGGCCCCATGAGTTTATCTTGGATACATAAAAAAGGGGGAACATAACATTTAACTTATAAGTATGCACCAAGAAGTCTCCTAATAAATGACATAATTAAATTACATTAAAATAATTAATTGCATCATTAAAACCTAATTACACTATTGGAAACATATGTGTTTGACAATGTAATAAAGGTTTTAATGAATTAATAAATGCTCAATTAATTTATTATAATTATATGTAATTAGTGGTTATACAATTTTATTTTCCATAAATTCATTTATTATGGGTATCTTCAAGAGATTTTGAATGGTCATTAATATGAATGAAATTAATTAATTAACTAATATAAGTGTGTTTCTCTTTATAATAAAGAACAAATTGAAGTGAATGATAGCCAATTTGCCTTTTCATATTTGTTTCATGTGTATGAACATTCATGATCTTTGACCAGACCTATGTATGTGTTGGTTTAATTTAATTTAATTTATTACTGGGGTTATGTAATTATTTATTATTAAATAAAAAATGATGGCCTGCAACTCACCCCTCTCTCTTTTATTATGTAGGACCTATGTGTATATGGTTGTTTATGTAATTACCCTTAAAAAATATTTTTTTTACCCTTAACTATATATGAGTTATAAATATATGTAATATAATGAGTATCCCAAGGAATATGGAGGTGGTTCAAGATGAAACCGCGATGAAACCAATCCGGGTGATACATATGCGGACACGGTGGAATGTTGCAACTCTTTCCAAGACCAACACAATGAGTTTTCCCATAGGTTCAAATATTGATTTTTTTCTGATCAATAAACAAACCGTTAGATAAGTTGAGGATTAGGTCATTTATTTATTTATTTTTCATCATTTATTTTATTGATGCAAGATCATAGTCACATAATAAATGGATGAATATGAAAAGATAGAATTTAAATAAATTTATTATGCATAATTTTTTTTATCAAACATGGTTAATCACTTATGTAAAATCCACTTAACATTAAAAAGGAATGTAAAGGATAAAATAAGAAACAATTTATGCATAATAAATAAAAAACCCACAACTTAATATTAAGTGAGACTAAGCCTTAAATTGCTTGATTAGGAATTAAAACCATACAACTAATTGTTTGACCAACCCACATTGGTACACTTACTTTTATCATAGAGTTATTATGAAAGTTTAGGGTTGACTTAACCAATTTACATCAAGAGAAGTATCCCACCGAAACACTAGTCATTCTGAGTCCTATGGTGAAGGATGTTGGGACTTGATAAAATAGTGGGCTTCTTAATAAAATTTAATTCATTATATCTCACATAAATTATAATTAAGGTAAGTACTTATAATATAATCATTTATAATTGTATAATAATGGAATGTTTTTCAAACACATTATTCACATGATTAATTTTAGAGAATGACCATATCCTTACTGGTAGTAACTTCTATGATTGGTTTAAAAGCCTAAGGGTTGTGTTAGACCATGAAAAAATATCTTACATGCTAGAATCCTCACTACCCGATCCACCTGCGAAGGAGCTGAGTGATAAAAACTTCACTGTCTGTGATAAACACATGAGTGATGCGGTCAGTGTTCGGTGTTTAATACTTTCATCCATGTCTAGTGAACTCATGAAGTCACATAAAGATTTGGATTATTATAGTAGGATCAAATATCTTTGTAGTCTATATCATGAGAGAGATAGACAAGAACAATTTGAGATATCCATAGAACTATTTCAGAGTAAACTTGGATAAGGTGCGCTAGATGAGCCTAACTTAATCAAAATCACTAACTACATAGAGATTCTAGAGGTTCTATGGTTTAAATTGCCTGATTAACTTAACACTAATCTCATCCTTGTATCATTTCCTCAAATATTCTCAAGTTTTATTGTTAATTTCAATATGAACTGAAGGTTCCGGGTGCAGTGGAAGCGCGGTTGGGACAACGCCTAAGTTTAATTTTTTTCCATGATCAATGATTATTCCAGGATTAATATGATGATGAATTATAGTTTCCATGGAATAAAATCAAAGATTTAGATAAAGAATGAGGAGGCTTGGAACCTTTAGAGAGGATCTTCCACATCATGTTTATAATTAATTTAATTAATTTTATAAAGAAAATAATACCTGGATCTTTGGTATTTTCTTCATTGATGATGTTGATCGTCTATAATGACCCTTTCAAATTATCTCATTTCACTTGCAAGTATCCAAAATATAATACATCTAGAGGTGATCCACACGTGCTCCAATGGCCTTCGATCGACACCACTAATTCTACAAGTGCTAGCATGGTGAAGTGAGTTTCTTGTGTCGGTCATTCTTGATCACTTATTCTTCAGTATTGGAGAAAGTCTCTCATTCTTGAGAGGGGAGGGAAGAGGATTCGATAGAGATTGTTTAGCTCAAAAATTATCAATTCACTGGGTGTGCAGTTTGGTACATGACACAATATACATACGTGTCTATTTATTGACATAAGGCTTGAGTTACAATATTTAATTACGTAACATCAATTAAAAACATTCATAACATTAGAGAAAACCCATGCTATTAATAATAATATCGTGTCATTATTTATGGTGCACCAACTTTCATAAAACATAATTATAAATAAAATTACTCATCACAAAATAATAGTACTATTATTTTAATTTGTGCCAACTAGTTAAATAATTATTTATCATCTTGAAAATAATTATTTTACTACTGGACTGACCTTGGTATACTCGAACTCCACTTACATTTATTGAACACATGAATAAATAAATAAATAATTTATTCCCTTAAATAAATATTTTATTTAAAAACTAGAAAATAAATATTTATTAAATTTCAAATAAAATAAATAAATAAATTTTATGCACAATCCGGTTAATAAATATTTATTTAATTTATAAAATCATTTTAACTTTAATAAAATTATTCCACTATCTTGAGAATAATATTTATTAATTAAATTAAAATAAAATTTAACCGAGACCACATGAAACACTTAGTTTGTGACCCTCTAGGATTATTTCTTGTTGGCATTAGGTAGGCTTGCCTAAAGTCCAAGAGTACTCTCTAGAAACGGGTCAAGGCACCCAAGAGAAAGAACTTAAAGTCATAACAATGACATCTACATATGAATGGTCATTGTGTAATATAATATCTTTATATAAATATCCCATCAAGTAGGTTTCATGATAGTGTCATCAATTTTTATTCTTGATATCCTGTTTTTTGACTACCTGAAATGAACTCGTCATTACACCATGAACATGGAATTTCATGTGAAAGTTCTATTTTAATCAAAGGGCTGCGATATAAACTTCCATAAATGGAAGGGAAAAATACTTCCTCGATTTATCCATTAATAACATGCCACTCGTGACGCACCAAACATACCCAACTTCCTACCAACTGTCTGCGTGAAATTTTAGTCAGTAAATCAAAGTGCGCGAGTCATGACATGTATTAATGATAATATTAAAGTCTAAGGATCATTACACACACTCACAAATAGAAATATCCGATGACACCAAAACATACAGAATTCCTATTGGCGGGTCTGTTCTCATAATCTCCTATCTTGGAGATTACCATGTACGAACTTCATGAGAGGAATTATCATCTGCTTACAAGTACTCGCACCTAATGGTCTGCATGATATGCGTCCCATCATAGTATGTCATCCAACTGTAGAACTATATATAAGAATATTGTTATATAATTTTAAGGTTCTCATCATAGAGGGAAACTTGCATGACATTATCAATGCAACAAATACTATAGGATATTATTACATCATAGTCATACAAAACAATGAACAATATGTAATAAGATGTTTAATATTTAAATACATTAAATATCCATGTAATCAATGCACAACCAATTGGTTCTAGGACACCAAATCTTACAAATATTCTAAAGTTTTATTGTTAGTTTCAATATAAAAAACATATAGAGGTATCTTCTAGATTTTATCACATTGCCTTTCTATATTGATAAGGATACAAATTGAAAATATCCTTCCATCCTTATGGTGAATAAAAGTAAAATCCAAATGAAGATCTCTAAGTATAACAATTATTCACAATGCCCTTTATAGAAGATAATATCAAGGGGAAAATAAAGGAACATGATTCTATCTATTTCATATGTGGAAAGAAGGGTCAATGGAAGAAACATTACACCCAGGAAAAGAAGCAAGTGGAAGTTTTAGGTGTTTTTTTTATCAAGTGAAATATATATGTTTCTATAAATTTGGTGTTAGATACAACATGTAGTGTTGAAATATGTATTCAAATAATGGAACTAAGTAGATTTCAAAAGATTTCCCATGGTGAGGTAGATATATGAGTATCCAATAAAGTCATAATTACTATTATGGCTATTGTGGACCACCAACTCACATTGATGATGAGAATGGTCTTGGTCTTAAAAGGTTTTTAATATGTTACATCTGTTACTAAAAAAATTATTTATGTATCCAAACTTGATACAGATGGATTTATTTTTAAATTTGAGAATAAATATTTCTTATTTTATAAGGATATCATTTGTTATGGTAAGGCACATTTATATAACAAACTTTATGTGGTGGATTAAACAAACCAAGTAATGAAAAATGATAATGAAACTAAATCACATAAATTATGACACACCCAAATCTAAATGAATAATGTTTGAAAAAATTACACCAATATGGATATTTATATTCCTTTGAACTAAAATTACTTGGTGTATTTCATGCATGTTTACAAGGAAAAATGACCAAATCCCCATTTAGTGGAAAATGTTAAAGATCTAAGGAGATTCTTGAATTAGTTCATACTGATGTGTGTGGACCATTTCCAATTGAAGCAAGGAGTGGGTACTCATACTTCACAACTTTTACTAATTATTTTAGTAGATATGGATATGTTTACATAATGCGGTATAAGTCAGATTCTTTTGATAGATTCAAAGAATATAAGAATAAAGTTGAGAACCAACTTAGTAAGAAGATTAAGAAACTATGCTCAAACTGTGTTGGAGAATATCTTAATTAATAATTCATTTATTATTTTTATGAGTTTGGGATTCTATCCCAAATCACTCCTTATACACCTCAATGTAACTGTGTAAGAAAAAGGAGGAACTGCACCTTGTTCAACATAGTGAGTTCAATGATGATTCATGTGGGTCTTCCATTATCATTTTGAGGGCATGCATTCCAACTAAAGTGGAAGATGCTATTTTATACTAATTGTGCATTGTAAAGAAACCTGTGTTGTCATAATTACATGTGTTGGAATTTAAAATGGTTTCTAAGACCTCTTTAGAAAACAAACTTTTACCATGAGGAAAAAAACATACCTTTATAGAATTTATCAAGGAAATAATGGGATATTACCTATATAACCACTTAGAAAAAAGGTAATAGTGGCAAGAAATGCTATATTACTTGAGAGGGAACACATCTTTGAAAGTCATAGTGGGAGAAAGATAGACTTTGATGAAGTCTAGGATAAAAGTACGTAAGATTTGGAACAAGAAAATATTCCACAAATACACATGGAAGAGAATATTACATAGACACAAGTAATATGTAAGAGTACTAGATAGGTTAGAGAACCTCAAATATATTGTTTTCTAGTTACCAAAATAGTGAATCATTGTTAGTTTATAATAATGATTATGTAACCTATATGTAAGTAGTAAGTGGAGAATATGTTTCAAAGTGGAGAGACACTATGAAGTATGAAATTGATTCTATGTACCAAAACAAATTCTGTATTTTAGTAGATCATCTAGTAGATATAAAGCCTATTGGTTATAAATGGTCCTTCAAGAAGAAACTAGACACAGATGGACAAGTCAGTACTTATAAGGAATGACTGGCTGTAAAGGGGTTTAAATAACATCAAGGTATTAACTATGATGAAACCTTTTCACCAGTTTCTATTATAAAATCTATCAAAATTCTCCTTTCCACAGTATCTTTCCATGACTATGAGATTTGGAAAATGGATGCCAACACAAACTTTTTTAATGGGAACCTTCAGAAAGATGTCTATATGACACACCTAAAGGTTTTTTGAATCCAAAGGATATAAAAAAGGTATAAAAGTTGAAAATATAAAATTATGGATTAAAGAAATTATCCATGTCATGGAAAATTTAGTTTGATAAATCTATAATAGAATTTGGTTTAAAAAAGAATGAATTTGAGTCCTGTTTCTATAAATGGTTTAGTGGGAGTGAGGCCATTTTTTTAATAGTTTACGTCAATTACATATTACTTGTTGGAAACAAAATACTAGTCTTACAATATGTGAAATCCAAGTTAAACATAAGATTCTCTATTAAGGTATTAGGTGAAGAAACATATATTATTGGGATCAAGATCCATCATGATAGGTCAAAGTGGATGCTTGGTATAAGTCAAGGTACTTATATTGAAAATATAATTAATAGATTAAATATGGAACAATCCAATAGGGGATTGTTTCCAATGTCACATGACATTCATATTTCTTAGAAAATGTGCCCTTAGAAACATGAATAAAGATAGAGGGTGAAAATGACTCTATATGCATTGATGATTGATCCAATCAAGTATGCTATTCTATGTACTAGGGTAGATGCTTCCTACACCTCAAGTGTGGTAGAAAGTTATCAAGATTACCCAAGTGACTAACATTGAATGAAATTAAAGACTATATTAAAGTATTTGAGGTGTACTAAGGATATGTTCCTGGTATATGGAGGAGATAAGGAACTAGTCTTCAGATGATATGTAGATTCTAGTTTACAAATAGATAACGATGACATGAAATTATATATTCAATATATTTTCACTCTCAATAGAGGTGATATGAGCTGAAAGATCTTAAAGAAAGTTATGTTTGTAGATTCTATACTAGGGTCTGATTATAGTTTGGATTTTTAGGTAGCTAAAGAATAGTTTGGATATGAAAATTTACCCAATAGATTGACATGGTACTTAGCAATAAAGATCCTATCACACTATAATATGATAATAATGTAGTGTCAACCCTTGAAAAAGATCCAAGGTCACATTAGTGTATGAAGCACATAATTAAGATGTATCATATCTTGATGGATTTTTCTCAAAGGGTCAAAGTTTCACTGAGAATAACATCCATGGAAGACAATGTGGCAGACCCCTTTACCAAAGCCTTAACTCAACAGAAACATGATAATAATGTTGGGTCTAATAGATTGAAAGTCATAGGAAGTTGTCTCTAGTCCAAGTGGGAGTCTATTGGAGTTTGTGTTCTAGAACCAACTATTTTTTACTTTAGATTACATGTATATTAAAATATTTGAATATTAATAAAACATATTATAATATATTGTTCATTGTTCGATATAAATTTAATGTAATAATGTCCTAGAGTATATGTCTCATTGATAAGTTCATAGAAGTTACCTACTATTATGCGAACCTTGAAATTCCATGATGACATTCTTAAATATAATTTTTCAGGTGGATAACATACTATGATGGGAAAAATTTAATGTTGATTATCAAGTTTGAGTACTCATAAGAAGATGAGAATTATTCTCATGAGTTTATCACTTAGTAATATCTAAGATAGGAGATTATGAGAACAAACCCACCTGTAGGAATTCTACATTTTTATATGCCATTAAATGTTCCTATCTGTGAGAATTTGTAATGGTACTTATACTTTAATATTATTATTAATACTTTTCATGAATCGTGTACTTTGATGTGGGTGCATGAAAAATTCTTTCACCTCCAGGAAGAATGATTGCACCACCAGGAAATATTACAGTTACACCGGATAACCAGTGGGTGTAGGAAGAATTATTGCATCTTTAGGAACACCACTGGCTAGATAGTGGAACCTGTAGACTTAAAGGTGTTTTACCAATTACACTGTCTAATTAGTTCCCTCCACCGGCTAGCTAGTGTACCTATACTGCCACCAATTACCATAAAACTATATCCCAACCTAAAAATGACCTAGAAGAAAAAATGATGAAAAAATAGAACTTATCACATGGTTCCATATACTCAGGTATGACAAATAACCTAGGAAAATACCTTGATCACTCTTTAAGGAAAAATTTTCTAGTTTCTACTTTGTATTAATAGCAAAGACTCTACATATAAAGCAATTAAAGTAATTAAATTTAGGTTTTCTACCATTCCATAATTCATATGGAGTATTATTTAAAAGAGGTATTATAAGAACTAGATTAGTAATATAGAAATCTATATTGACAACTTCATACCAAAATAAGATAGTTAAGTCATACTCATTAAGCATAGTTCATGAGATATCTTTAAGTGTTCTATTTCTTCTTTCAACCACTCCATTATGTTGTGGAGTTATAAGAGTAGAGAAGTTGTGATTATAGCCAATTTTTAAGAATAATGTCTCAAATTCATGATTCTAAAACATAAGAACATGATAATTTCTTATGGTTTAAATGGTAATTCCACTAAGGTTTTCTACAGACTTAACATATTTTTTTAAAAATCTACAAGATTTACTTTTGTGAGCTAGAAAATACACCCATGTGATTCTTTAATAATCATAAATAATCATATAATCATAAAGTTTTTCTATAAAACTATAAATTATATATGGTCCAAAAAATCCATTTCAACTAGTTCTAGGGGTTGCGAGGTAGAAACCACTTTCTCTAGTTTGAAAGAGATCTTATGCTGCTACCATTTTTGACAAGGATTGCAGATTTTATCATTAGGAAATTCTAGATTGGGAAGATTCCTAACTATATATTTATTATTAAAATTTCTAAGAGAGTTTGTATTATAGTTTCATAGTCTCCTATTCCATAACTAAGGTTCTTTATGATATTCACTTAAGCAATAAACATTTTGAGAAATCGAAGAATCCAAATTAACAACATAAACTTTATCATTTATTAAGGTTATAAATACTAAATCATGTTTTGGATAATAAATTTTTAAAGATTTTTTTAAAATTAACATGAAAACCATCATCTTATAATTAGTAAATATTAAGAAATTTATACTTTAAAATATCAACATATAAAACTTTATGAATTAAAACCAATTCAGAGTTACCGATTTTTATAAGGAAAATAATTTTTCCTATAGCATTGTCACCAAAAGTGACATGACCACCATAAAATTTTATAAGATTCTTACAAAATGGAGAGTCCCCATTCATATTCCTAGAACATCCACTATCTATATTCCATAAGTGATTACTGTTACTCCTCCATCATTTGTACTAGACAAAATTAATTAAACAATGATTTTGGTACTCATATTTTATCAGGTCAAAAAATGTTACCCCATAAATATTTGGGGGTCCAAAATTTATTAATAGATCTATCAATAGAAAAAAATAATATTTATTTAAATAAATAATTTCTTTAGTATAAGGTTATAAGAACTATTTCCTAAAATAGATGATTTAGAATGAGGAACAAAATTGTTTTTCTAATTTTTTGACCCAGATGATATCCAATTACAGTAGTATATCTAGGGGTAGTTTGTTTACCTAGAATCATGGTCATAGTTTCTATTCCTTGGGTGAACCTTTCAAGGACCTTTTTGTATTTTTCATTAGACCATTTAAGTTCCTTGTTTTCTTTTAACCATACAACATTATTTTCTTTTTCAATACAAAGATCATATTTTAATTTAGTAGGAAAAGTATATTATTTCTTTAGGATTTTATATTTACCATTTTGTTCATTAAATATTTCCCACAGAATTTTAATATATTCTAATTAATATTTTTTAAAAATGTTATATTCATCACTATTTTCATATTAGATGGAATAAAAGTAGTATTTTTCACCATAGGTGTAATTCTTAAAAAGTATTTATTTTTCTTCTCATGAGAGTCATCTTTGGATGAGTCTGATTCAGTTGATATTTCCTCATAATTACTCCAAGTTTACTTTAGGGATTTATTATGTTTCTTTCCCCAATAATAATATTTCCTTTTTATATTTCAACTTTGTATAATCAACTTTAATATGTTGTTTTCTCTTTCACTTATAAAAAGTAACTTCTAAAAATTTATCATCTTTCTTCCACTTTCCTTTCTTATCATATTTTCCTTTGATTTATTATTTTCTAAAGGAATTAGTATTTATAAAAAACTCCATAAACCTTCTGGCTAGATGAGTTATCTCTTCATCACTATTTGAATCAACTTTAATTCCACTAGTACTATGAGACGATAAATTCCTTTTATTTTGATTATGCTTTGAATGAAATTGACTTCTTGGGTTAAAAATATTTTTTGTTTACTTTAATCTCATCTTTATACATCATTAGTTTGAAAATAAATTCCTTGAATGAAAATTTACCAATGTCACAGGATTCTATGATGGAGACAACAATGCCTTTCTAATGACCAGATAAACATCTCAATATCCTCCACACTTGAGATTTTTCATATACTTTCTATCTAAGTGAAAACATGGTGTTAATAATTTCATTGAACTAGAGATACATATAAAAAATAGATTCATCAAGTTTCATTTTGAATGTATTATATTTAATTGTATAAGTATTTAATCTCATTTCTTTAACATTTGAAGTTCCTTCATGAGATACAAAAAGAGTATACCATATTTAAAAAGTAGTATCACAAGAAGATATTCCATTAAATTTATCCTCTACTAAAGTAAAATTGAAGAATTCATGGATTTTAAATTATAATCATAAGCATCTTTAGTGTAATTAATCCAATTATCTCTATAAGCTTTTGGTTTTTCATATTGATATTCTATTAGAGTTCATAAATCAAAGCCCCTAATTTTAATATGAATTTTTATTTTTATTTTCCTTTGAGCATAATTTTATCTATTTAAATAAGGTATTCTATTTTTATCATGACCTTTATACCTAGAGTAATCAATAAGTATAAAAAATCTAATAATAAAATAAAACTAAGATCTTGTCTAGGTGACTTGATCAAGGTATGATAAAAAAGAAAAAACCATAATAAATAAAAATAATTTGATAAAAAATATTTGTCAAAGTGGAGATATCAAGAGGGTTTGAATTAATAATCTAATAAAAATTTAAATTAAGAACTTATTTATAAAAAATATCCCAATTAAGAAAACACCCAGTTAACTAATGTAGTAGGTATATATAATTAATGTTTTAAAAAATATCTCAAGAGCTTGATTAAAAACTAGTTAAAATAACTTTAGATCATCCTAATATTTCTAGATCACTCTACTCACACTAAAAAATAGATATATCATTATTAAAAGTTATATATAAAAGTACAGTTTTTTCAAAGTGATTTGAAAAATATTTTTAAAATATAGTATGAAAAACTTAAAACACACAAAAAAATGTAAAAACAATATTTCTAGTCTCAAGTTGAGTTCTAGTCCTCTCAACTTGATAGTAATACAATGTCAATCATGTTTATTAAAATAATCATGATGATCTAAAACCAAGATCAATTATAAATATTACAACAACATATAGGGATATCCAGGCTATCACACAACCTCTTACATAGTTTCCATGGGGGTATAAACATGAAATAAATAAAGAGTATATGAGTACTATTATATGATATATAGAGGTATGTGCTTATCAGATATACAAAAAATTTAAGAACAACTCAAAATTAATATAGAATAGAGAAAGAGAGAGATATGGAAGTTTGATGAAACATTTGACATAGATTGAATTTTAGTTTTTTATAGCGGTCTCTTCTTTTATCGATGTCTTCCATTAGTTATGAGAGCAAATGAGATGGATAAAGAATGTTAAAAAATCTCACATTGAAGCAAAAATGAAAATAGTGCATCATTATTTTGAAACAGAGTATTAGAAAATGGTTTTTTTTCACTTCATGTTCTCTATCTATGATCTTCTTTTTAAAAGAAATCATCCTAAAAAAATATCCATTGAATAATGATCATTATTAATCCTCATACTTAACAAAAAATATAGGAGAATTAATTTCTTATGAATTTTCATTTAATTATTTATATATGTACTTTTGAATATATATTATTAAAATATAATTCCACATAGACATGTTCACTTGGAGTGTCCAACATCATATTGATCAATATTGATTCAATACTTATGAAAATATTATGATCAATTCAATTGATAGGTTATGCAGTTGATCCATAGATATTGATATCACTTCATTTGAACTTGTGGTCACTCAAAGTCTATAAGGTCACTTCATAATTTTTTTTTTAAATTTTAACACTATCATATGGTCACTTGAATACATCACGCGGTCAATCGAAAACATCATGTAGTTTCTCTGATGTTTTGTGATCTAACTGACAAAATGGATATACCATACACTCACTTAACTTAGACTAATAGTCTCCTGGTTAGTCTTGTAGTCATTTGAGGAGCTTGTGAAAAATCCACTATGGTCAATAAATTAGGTATGAGGTTGATCCACTTGGACATACGATCACTTAAATCCTTATAAAAATTCTACAGAGTTCCAAATTGCTTCATGTAGTTGACCAAATCCTTCACGAGATCGATTGAGTACTAAGAGATTTTACTCTTTTGACTCATTTTCACTTTTATATATTTATATTCACTTTGAAATTTAGGGAAATTTTCATATAAAATTAAAAAATACATATTGCTAACATAAAACACATAATTCATTAATAATAAAATAAAAATTATTTGATATTATTAAAATAAGAAATTACTGGAATAATAAAAAAATATAGTAGCTGGCCACCTAACTTCTAAAGGTAATCCATATGGCCCTCTCTAAATTTATTCTATCATAGTTTCTTTTCCTTGGGAATGTAACAACATTGTATGTGGGGGTGCCCTTGAAATCCATTAGTTTAGAACCCCTGACCCCCTCTCAAGATTATTCTCATATTTCATTTTATAAAAAGTCAATTTGAATGAGTTGGGTTATTCTTTTCCCCTATTTGATTTTAGAACTACAGTGAATGGCCACCTTATCCCTCTAGTATTCAACTCAGAACATTCAAATTTACTACTATAACTAGATCTCTATGTTCTTCCTCTACATTATGGGTATAAAGATATATAGTTTGACTGACTTTATTTCAGAACACATTGTTCATTCCTATCCCTTTATCTTACCCACATAGAGTACATATATATACTTAACCAAATTATTCTAAACCTAAATTCATTTTAATGTCCTCAAACTTCATTCTTATTATCTATAAGATCATTACATAGGAATTATTCATCTTTTATGTCACCCATTTGTATAAGAGTATTCTAAAATCCCCTCGAAATTTATCTCATTATCTTTTCTATCATGGGAATTCTTCTACAAAAAATATATTTTCCACCAATAGATTAATATCCCTTAATATTCATTATACATGTATGTTTGAAACTTGTCTCAGGTGGTTGTACCATTTCCTCTTTTGGATAAATATATTGTACAATGATTTATATTTACTATTTTTTATTTCATTATTTTATGCATGTGGATAACGTATCCCATGATTATCATTAATGGTTTTGTTTTCTTCATAACATTATCATGACTCACTATATTATTCAAGATCACCCATGATGATTTTTGCATAAAAATGAAGGATTATTCAATATTATAGATCAACTCATACTCATATGGTAATATAAAAAAATACAAGAGGTTATATAGATATTTCTATGAATTTTTATTTAGTCATTGATATCAATTTCCCATGTCACCTTTGATGATTAAATAACCAGTAACAATATAACACTATTCCCATTTATAACAAGAATCATCTATTCTAGCATCCACATTATCACTTCACATTATCCTTGGTGATATAACTTTCATCCTTATATAAATTAATATTTTTTGACGACAACCCTTGTCATGATTTTCAATAAACTAGTTTTACTTTTAAATCCATGATCATGCTCACATCTTTCTTGATGATATTGCATATTACCTTTTACATCATCACTTTCTCATTTTATTATTGTTATAGAATAATCATGTTATCTCTTGCGATATCTATATTGATATTATTCATATGAAAAGATAAATATATATCAGTCACAATATCATATATTGTAATTAATGACTATGTTGTT
Organism: Viscum album; assembly: GCA_963277665.1. Lineage (NCBI taxonomy): Eukaryota > Viridiplantae > Streptophyta > Magnoliopsida > Santalales > Viscaceae > Viscum > Viscum album. The sequence goes on from OY728119.1 coordinate 256,719,405, forward strand.
GTTCTCAATAGACTCTACTTTCATTTCCAATATACCTGGTTCACATTAGTACTCAACATCATGTCCAATGTTGGGGAAATAAAAAAATTCCTTGTTTTAATATGTAAAAATCATGTTTATTATGTATTTATATAGTATAATGGATGAATAGGAAAATTATGTAAGTATTGATAATTTTCCCATAACTAGAAATGTTTTTGTGATTTTAAAGGCACTAGAAACTCTATAGATCAATAAAGGTGATCATGAGATACTTTTTTGAAATTCCAAACTAACAGAGTTGATCATGTAGAGTAATCTAAGTGATCACAAAGATACTTTCCAAACTAGGCGAGTCAATCATTAAAGACTGGTGGAGTTGACTGTAAATATTATCAGATTTGACCATGACAATAAATGTTATCGATTTTAATACAAATATTTTGAAGTCATAGTTGACCATAGGGATTCTAGATTGACCATATAGTATAAGACATGTGACTATGAAATTTAAAAAGAGTCTGTCGTGACTATTTTGAGTTATAATTTTCAATAATTATTTAAGTGACCATGAATATGACTACATGTTACCATGAAATTACTTTAAGTGATTTTGACTATTCTTCTAAATATTTTGTATTAATTATATATCAATAGTCATTGACTACCCATTTATAAGCACTAACTGCTACTTTAAAATATAAAGTATATATTAGTTAATTCTACCCACTCCTATCAATATGAATATTGGATTTTCATAATGACATTTCAGTGAGACTTTTTACAAAAAACAAGCTATTAAAATATGAGGATTACTCACATAAAAATAATAAATTTTCAATACAATTATGGTATTTATTAAAAATACGTTTTTAAAATTATTGTTGTTGTACAAAAAAATTAATAAAATATAGTAGTGCACACTTTTATAAGCTCAAATTTATAAAATGATTTCCAACTACAATTCTAGTAGTCATGAGTGAAAAGGATGGTGAATAAAAATTTATTGAATCGTCTTCTTCAAAAGGGATAATGAGAAACTGAATCTGATAATATCTCTTTTCTTTATTTTCATTTAATAGAGTGAGCTAAATTGGATTCAAGGATTTATTATTTTCAAATATATCTATACTATAATGAAGGAATATATGATCCTATAAAAAATTATTTATTTTGTTTTATGTTCCCATGACACACTATTGATAGATTTCTTGGGTTAATAAACTTATCAGTTTTATTTTCAACCCTTATTAAAACTTAGTCTAGGTTGTGGACTCACCTATAAGGTAACAAATTATTGTTATTATAGAGTGTTCATTATGGGGATCTTATCCAACAAGAGAGGATAAGTGGAATCCTTATACCTAAACCTATTATTTTAATTATTATACACATTTAATACTTTATATTACCTACTTAGTTGTTTAGTTTATAACCAATATAAAATAATTATCTTATTTATAATTTAAACTAAATAAAATTTAAGAAATATATTTTATAATTTTTTTTTTATTATTTAAATATCTTTTCACTATAATTTTTTTATATCACTGTATGATTTAAGTTTTGGTATAATTAAATTTGTTTCAAAAGTTATATTATCCATCCAAAATATTTTAACTGATTATTGATCAGTTCTTTGAGAAGTACTTAAAAAATTCTAAAACTCTCCCTTTTAATTTTTTTAAAATTAAATGTGTTTTAAATGAGAAGACTTTAAAAGTAATATAAAGTTTTTATTAGTTTTTTTAAAACGTATAAGTTCAATTCACCCCTTCTTATGTATTTTTTGTAAAAAAATATGGTATTATAACACTCAGAGGATTTTTACTTATCTTTATTAGTTTGTGTTTTTTGACCTTGATCAATCTAAAGGGGAAATATATTTTACTAATAATCATGTCACTTTAAGAAAATAGGTGTTATTCTAAATGAATTAGTTTCATAATGAACCAACCTATAAAACCTCTACTAAAAAATGACTATTTGTGATGGTCTATTTCTAATGGATTTCCATAAAAAATAGCTAATTGATATGGGAATCCATAAAAAATGGACTGTTGTAGAAAACCACATTGCAATAATGGTTATTTGCAAGGACCCATCACAAATAAATTTAGAATGATACTATTTGTGATGAATTTAATTTCCATCATAAATTGTGTTTATTATTATTTTTTGCGATGAAAATTTTGATTCCATCGCAAATAATATTATATGAAATTATTTACAACAAATTTAGTATTCCATTGCAAAATATTCTTTGTTAAGGAATTACCCATCCATCATAATTAAGTATAAAACATATAAAAATAAAATATTTATTTAAAAAATAATTCTCATAACATTTTTGAGTTATATTAATTTACTAATTTTTTATATTTAAAATGTTACTAAATATAAAAAACAATAATAAAATAAAAATTCCTTAAAAAATAATAGTTATAAATAAAAAATTTATACTAAAAGATAAATAAAATTTAATTAATAAAAGTGAATACATAAAATTAGAAACTATTACAAAAATAAATTTAAAGAATAAGCTTAAAAAAATAGAAATGTTTGAGAACTCTGAGATAGTTTTGAGTGGTGGAAAGGAGTCAAGTGTTGGGGGGAGATGGCACATGATAATATTTATAGTTGGTTTTTTTTGACATGGATTATTCCATTGAAAAAATTCAATTATTTAAACAATTTGAAACAAATATTTTCAATGTAATGTGTATTTTGTGATGGTTATTTGTGAAAAAATGGATATCCAAGCCAATAAGTATCCATCGTTAATAATTTTACTGCTTGTTATAAAATTATTTTCCCACTTAATTTTTTGATTGAAGTTATTTATGACAAAATGTAAATTCCATCACAAATAAGCATTTTTGATAAAGTTATTTTTCAGGGAGTTTAAATTTAATTTAAAATAACCTTAGGTGAAAGTTATATTTTCCACAAACTATAAATTCCATCAAAAATAATCATTTACGAAAAAATAATTTGTGATGAAATTTACCAATTTATAATAAGCCTTTCCCCAAAGGTTATTTGTGACAGACAAGAAATTTTGTAACAAATAACCTTTATACAATGGATTTTTTGTGATAGAAAGTATATTTTATCAAAAATAACATTTCATGCAAAGGTTATTTACAATGGACTTGAGTTTCCATCACAAAAAAGTGTCTCTTAACACAATGTGTACATTTCTGACGAGACTATTAGTGAGTGATGTCATAAATATTCATCTCTCCCATAACACTATTTTCTATGGACTTCTAGTATTTTTTAAATAACCATTCACAAAGGTTTTATTTTTATATAGTGATCAAATGTGAAACAAGGACACTAGAAGGTCTGAAAAAACTCGATGACACAGATTAATGTATTAAAAATTAAGAATCCACACACCTAGACCATGAACCATCTGAAACTATAAAAAACCTCATAAGAAACATCCTAAACAGAACAAGAAATTGATATAATTAAAGTAATAAATGATGGAACATAAGTATTTTACATGGTTCATAATAAGTCATAATCCATGGGAAATAACAACTTTACTAGAAGAGTAAACAAGAGATTACAATGGAACAACCAACTCTAAAGCACAAGATAAAAAACATTAGGCTTAATCCTAAAACCATCATCACTAAATATAACCATATCAATAATATATAGGAAACCATAAAAACTAACTTCTAGTAATTATGGTCCCACCACCAATTGAACATCGTAGATAGATAATCACACGATATCAGGTATTGGCTGAATGCCGCCTCCTTAACCAAACTACTCAGTGAATAGTGTAGTCTTTCGAACATGTCTAACCACATTCTCGAATTTGTGAAAAAATCCAAAAAACATCCTCTATCTTCAACACATAATCCTATGTTTAGACTCATACCACTTTATAGATCAATATTACATCACCTCTCATACACTTAAAATTATTCTGACATAGCCTCCACTGCCATTATCTGGATTCATCACCACTATTCTTTTCTAGAATTCAATTACAACTGATTCCTTACATCCAATATCAATAAGAAGTTATAGAAGTTAATCCTTTATAGAAGCTTTTGTACTTAGCTAAAAAATGTCTTCTTAAAAAAAGCCTTATGACCCACCACTTGATAGTTGTTTTCAATCTTTATGACTAATCCCCTTGGGTCATAATCAATATGTTCCATAACTATATTTTTTAATTAACTAATTCTATCATGACCTGGCCCAATGGGACTCGAGCCTCAATGACCCAATCCCACCTCCCTAAGCCAAGGGATGGTAACAAGCACCAAAAAGAATAACTAATATGGGATTCCCTTTCCTAGTATACCTATATGCACACACTCAACCATCTCCATATATAAGTGAAGAGTAATAATAATAAAATATGAAACATATAGATAATAACCATGCATGTGAAACCTCTATGGATTAGAAGAGTAAAACTATGTAATCTAAAAAGTAAAAAGTGTAAAATACACACCCAACTAGAAAGATGTCCTAAAATGAAGAAACTGGAAAAGTAAAGTGCTGAGAGATCCCAACTCCAGATCTCCAATCCTCGACCATCATACGTGGTCAAATGCACCAGTGTATCCCTATAATCCTTTGTAATCACCACTAACCTATATGTTTTATACATAAGACATGACAGTTATATGAAAATCCCATGTAGGGGTGAGAATATATAAGCCCAATAGGACTCCATGAAAGTTAAAGGGGGATAAGTAAGAGACACAATATTAATAGAAAAATCAACCCATAGTAATAGAGAAATTAAATCTAACAACAAGGATATAAATATATATGCTCATAAAAGAAAACTAAATGAGTGAGAAAGGGGATCTCCATCTCACATCCCAGCCCAGAAAAAGATTCTTTCATAAGTTCCAAGGGTCTATCAACGATTCCCAGCATCTCACGTATCTGTATGAAGAAGCATCCATGTGGATAAACTCCTCGCCACTATTCCTCATAGTCAAGGGGCCACAATCACTAGTAAGAGGACCCAATCCCTGATACATCAGGAGGGTTCCACTAAGTAGATAGATAGAGGACCCATTCCCTATCCCAATAGGAGGGTACCAATTAGTAGATAGATAGATAACCCATGACCTGTCCCAATAGGAGGGTTACACTCTATAGGTAGATGAACCAATCCCTGACTCTGCAAGAGGGTTCCACTCTAGTGTTAGAGGACCCATGCCCTGACTCTGTAGGAGGGTTCCACTCTAGGGGTAGAGGACCCATGCCCTGACTCTGTAGGAGGGTTCCACTCTATAGATGGATTGATAGAGGACCCATTCCCTAACTCCGTAGAAGGGTACCAATTTATAAGATGGATAGATTGAGGAAACATGCCCTAAATCCATAAGAGGGATCCACCCTATAAGTAGATGACCCATGCTCTATCCCAGTATGAGGGTTCCACTCTAATGATCTTGTCTGATCACTTCCATCATCGAGTTTCTCCTAAAGAAGAGTTACACTCAGATCATCTTTCATCACATCTCAAATTCCACTAAGAAGTCTACCATTGTGTTCTACATGAAAAAAACTAGGATAGGCTAATTATAGGCCAAAATCCAGGTCCAAATGAAGGAGATATGAGAGGTAGATGTTTCATAAAAAAGGATAATACACGGCGTGTAAGAGGACCCACATGGAATGTAATCTTGCCCTACTGCCTGGATATTTCCCTTCCAGTACATGGATCTCTACCCATATAGCCCTATACTTTGTGTAAAGGGACTACCTAGCATGCCTCATCCACCTGGGGTCCTACCCATTCTCCTAACTGTGTCTGTGTAACTTGGCCATGTCCGTGTACCATGCTCATGTACTCTGGCCATATCCTTGTACACTAGTCGTGTGCCTAGCCATGACTATTTCCATGTAATCCGAGAGTACATGTCAGGTCTCCATCACCAGGTCACATGGAGTGTGGAATACCCACATAACATGTGATATTTAACCCACCCAAAAACCCTAGCCATCCCAGCTAGAGGCCTACATACTATGTTTTTTTTCAGACCACACAACGTATAGTCATGTTTTTCATAGAAACTCTAGAACTAATCCTGGGTTCCAGATATGGATCCTCTAGCACAAATATCCCCTTTTGTTTTCCCAACATCAAAGGGGGAAGCCCCTGTTCATTGATTCTATCCATTTGGTGGCTGGAAAATAGATTTCTATCGGTCTGTAGTGGTTTTTTTCATGCATCATGTGACCCCCATTGTCGAAGGTTGGTCCCGGATCCCATATACATGGGAATCATCACCCAGATCCCACAAAAAATTATAATATGTTCCCAAATCATTGATCTGTTTTCCGCCCATGAATCTTATGTGTATCCGAGGCTTTGATCACGCTCGAAAATTGTTGAATTGTGGACTCATGCTCCAATGATGATGAATGAGAAGAATGATGGGGGAAAAGAACATAAAAAGGGTGAAAAAATCATTGTATAAGTGTACGTGTCCAAAAAATTAGAATTGGGTATAACCAGGGTGAGAAACATGGAACAATAGGGTTGAATCAAATAAATAAATTAAATCCAATACACCGAAAAATGAAAAAGGATCAAATTTATGTAGATAAAATAAATATTAATGATCATGATCAATCATTTTTACATAAGGGCACAAATCCAAAAATTCTGAGACCTACCTACTGATTGGATCACATGATGTTGAGGAACACTACTGCTAATGAAGGTGAAGATTCATGCGTTCGCTGTGTATCAATTCTCCATGATCCAGAGGATTGTAATCATATGATCTCGATTCTCCAACAATGGAGAGTGGTGGAACCTCTTCTCAAAAATACGAGGGTTATGTGGATAACCCTGATGATATTTCATAACAAAATACTTATAGTGGTATTAATATTAGTTCATTTAAATTAAAAAATTAAATAAATCAATGAATTTAATTGAAACACACCCGCGAATGGTCTCTCTATCCAAACACCCCAAACAGACCCACATTAGGTTACACCTAAGGTAAAACTTATGTTCTAGTTTCAACCATGGTCGCATATTTTTTATTTGAGACTCTGTTTAAGAGTTATATCAATTTTCTTGAAATATGTGCATGCGTGATATAAAATATATTTAATATTTTTATAAAATTATTTTTGGGCACCCCAGGCCTAGGAATCGCACACTATCTCAATTCCTGGCTCTAGAAAAATTTCAAAGTCTTACAAGGAAAAAATATAGTCTATACATTATTCCACCCTTCAATATTTTCATCCTCAAAGAGAAAAAAATAATCAAAAAAGGTTGAGATACTGAGACTTCATCTAGATATTCTTCTCTCAGGACCTCTCTAACATGCTCCCGTGCTGCCAAAACACATGAACCATGGGTATATATCCAAGAAAACCTTTAATATGAGGCATTTTAATTTGGAATTTATATTAATTCCATTTGGACTTACCAATCATCCTTCCATCTTATTGAATTTAATTAATATAATCTTTATAGATTACCTTGTTCGATTTTTTATCATCTGTATAGATGATATTATTATATATTTAAATAGAAATAAAGTAGATAATGAAAATTTTAGGATTTTCTGAAGACCCAAAGGAAGGATAGTCTATATGATAAATTTACCAAGGGTAAATTTTGGCTATAAAAAATTGCATTCTTAGAACATATACTCTCAAGCGAGGGTATATCGATGGATCCTTCAAAGATGGAAGTTTTTAAACAATGAACCAGACCAATGATAGTAACCAATATCCATAGTTTTCTTAGGTTGGATATATACTACTAGTGCTTTTTGATGGATTTCTCATGATTATCTAATCTAATAACCAAGTTGACTTGGAAGGGATCCAAGTTTCTTTAATTAGATGAATGTGCGAAACATTTCAAGGAGTTGAAAAGAAGGGTTGTCAGTGCTCCTATACCCGTACTATCCAATATATGAGAAGAGTTTTTGATCTTTAGTGATACATAAAATAAGGGACTGAGATTCTTCCTCATGAAAGATGATATGCTGATAGATTATTCCTTATGGAAATTAAAAATTCATGAGCTCGACTCATGATTTGGAGTTGACAATAGAATTTGTTTTTCATTGAAAATATGGAGACATTATCTTTATGATGAATGAAATGATATATATAATGATAATAAAATATAAAAGTATATATTCTCATAGAAAGATCTGAATATGTTCCAAAGGATATGGTTGAAGTTGATTAAATATTATGACATCTCAATACATTACCACCCAAGGAAGGCGAATAAGGTGGATGATGCTCTAAGTCATAAAGACCATGATAGTTTTTCCATGATGTGTATTGAAAGTTATACAATATTTATGTATTTGAAAAATATAGATCTTGAAATCACGAGGAAATTAGATAGATCATATCTTTCTGAGATATATTTTCAACCATCTATTCATGTAAAGATTAAAGTGGCACAAAAAGAGGATATATAACTGCAAAATAAAGTGAGAAATATTCTTGAGTTAAACCATGATTGTGATAGAATGATAAGGTTCAGGAATATAGTATATGTATTATAAGTAGTTGATTTGAAGAAGGATCTATTGGATGAAGTTCATAGTTAATCATTATCTATTCATCCTAGAATCTTGAATATTTAAAGAGATATGAAAGAGTATTTCTAATAGGAAGACATGAAAAGGAATAATGAAAAGTATATATCTGGATATTTGGTATGTCATTAAGATGATGATGATATATATAAATATAAGGGTATATTATAACCATTACCCATACCAAAATGGAAATGGGAAATTATTACCATGGATTTCATCGTCAGGCTCCCCAAAACTTAAAAAGGGAACAATGATATTTGGGTTGTACTCGATCACCTTACAAATTCATAACATTTAATTGTAAAAAAAAAAGATTTATACCTTGATCATGTTACTAGGATATGAATTAAATAAGTGGTAAGATTTAATGCAGTACCATATTATATTGTATCTGATCATGATTTGAGGTTTACCTTGAAGTCTTGGTGAACTATTTAACAAGCTATGTATTTAGAGTTCTATTTCATTTTTGATTATCATCCTCAAATAGATGATCAGTATGAGTGATAAATTAAAACCATGGAGGATATGCTAATATCTTTCTCTATGGATTTTAAATGTGTTTGGGATCAACAAATTCCTTTAGTGGAATTTTCTTACAATAATAGATTTTACTCAAGCATTGAAATGGATCCTTATGAGTCCCTCTATGGTAGGAAGTACAAAACTCCAATATAATGGGATGAAGTTGGAGAAAGAGATCTATTGGGACCTGATCTAGCTTAGGGAATTGTTGAGAATTTTAGAGAAATTCAGTAACATATAAGGGAATATAGGAGTCGATATAAAATTTATATTGAAAATCATCATTGAGATCTAGAGTTAGAATATGGTGACAAAGTATTCCAATGAATATATCATTGGAAGAAGGTTATGAGATTTTGAAATAAGGGAAACCTAACCCCTAGATATTTCATTCCCTTAGAAATTATTAATAGTATCAGGACAATATCTTATCGTTTGGCACTTCTGCCAAATATTTCTCAAGTTTACAATGTGTTCCATGTATCTCTCCTATAGAAATACATACTTTATACTTAAAATATATTTAACTCACGGGTTTTATTGCTGGAAAATGATATTTATTATGAGAAAAAAAGTGGAGAATATGGATTTTAGAGAGAAAAATATATGAAACAAAACCACTCACCTAGTCAATTTTTGTGTGGAAAATTATAAATTCAAGGAAGCTATGTGGGAACTTGAGGATATGATGAGGTAGAAGTATCCTTGGTTGTTTGAATCAAAGTTACAAAATTTTGAGGGAGAAATCCTTATAAAGGGGTTAGAATATAACACAATTATATTTTATGATATATTTATCTTTAAATAAATTTCATTTCTTTGATAACTTTCTTTACACACAACACTAAGTTTAAACGAACCAAAATATAAATATTATTATTTAAACATGACCATTATAACCTAGCTGTTATTTTTTTGATATGAATAGGAATAAAGAAATTATGGAAAATATTTATGAATATTTATATAACTTAAACTCATTAACAAGTAAGTACTTTATTTTCTACAAAATCATTTTATGCTTCAAACATACATTTTCTTCAAAAATGGGTTTTACTACTTTTTTTAGTATTATATTTAATTTCTACCAAATTTAGAAATTTTATTTTATAAAAAGGGTTATAATTTTTGAAATAATCATATCAAAATTATCTTAGGGAGAAATTTTTAGGGTTTTTCTGAAAATATTGATTTTACAGTGAATAGTGAAAAACACCGTTTTTTATTGAAAACCATCTTTTTATTTCAATAATTTAAAAAGTTTAATTTGTTTAAAATGTTTTTAAAATAAAAATAATTAATTTAAACTATTAATAAGATATATTATTTAACTTGAATCAATTTTATTCTTTATTTTTTGTGTAAAATCTTTTTATACGTAAGAATACATTTTTTTGGAAGGCTGCTTTTCATCATGTTTTGCTAGTTTAATTTTGAATTAAATTATTACACTTATATGAATTTTATTGGATAAAATTGAATCCACTTTTTTAATAAAAATAATTTATATAATTTAATAGGCTCAACTAAATTTTTTCCATTATTAATAGTAGTCATATTAAATATTTTTCACCTTGATAAAAGTGGAAAAAACTAGTTAAAACCGTGGGGTAAAGCTTTAAAATTTATCTAACACTTTACTTTATCCTATTTTATGAATGGTGTTTGAAAAAATAAATGTTTAAGGTGTTAAATAATATATTTTAATAAATTATTTTTAATTTTGGAACCTTATCTTTACCTTTGTGAAGATAAGTTATATTTTATTTAAATTAAAAACTAATTTTTGGTTGTTACATTTAATGACATGGATGGAATATGAAATTAGGTTTTGGCTTGCTAAAAAAGTCTAAAAAACTTCATTAGTTTATTATTTAACCAAAAAAACCATGGAAAATAATTTATTAATTTATTTCAAGGTAATGTTTTTACTTTTAAATCATGTATTTTCTTAAAAACTGTTTTCCATGCATTTTGTGTTCTTATATTAAAAGTAATTTTTACCACCAATAGAAATTAATTATGATAAAATGGATTAAAATTTTATAATTATCATTTAATTTTTTATAATTAACCTTTTATTAATGGTTATATAATAATGAAATTGTGATAAAAATTTGAGTTATCACGTTTATGGTTAAAATTAGTTTAAAATCGTTTAGCTAGAAGGTATGGCTTAAAATGTATCCAAAGCCTATCTAAATGTGTTTGGTTAAGTTTATTTCGACCATATCACATCATTTATTCTAATTTTTGGTGCCTTGGGCCCACTTTACATGATTATGATATATATATTATTTAATCTCTTAACAAATTCCAAGTGTGTCTTCTCCCCCACTTATAAAAGGACACCCATCCTTTCTCTCTTTTACACCACTTTGAGACATCTAGATTTACAAAAACCTACCAAATAATTTTTAAAAATTCCATATACAATAATTATAGGTTAATTTATTCTTAAAATACCATCCCAATGGTCCTTAATAATGGATCTAAAGGAGGCCCATCGAAGAAGAGGTAATCATCTTACCTGGACCTTTTCAATTTATTTTTTCTTTTACCTCCTCTAAATCTATGATATTCTTACTAAAATAAAAAATTCAGAATCCTAAATATACTTAAAAGTTTTTATGATTATGTAAGAACCATTATTCACCCTCTTTTATATCAAATGGGAAGTTAAAGTATCGCTCATGCATACGTGTGGACTATCACCACCACGTAGCGATGCAATCCATTTCCCATCACCATATTACATGGATAGTTATTATTATGGGTATAATGTATATATATATATATTATATTTTTAACATAATAATTATTATATAATTATAATATCATATATACATTTTTACCTTCCAATCCTTTGAAAAAGGATAACATCGCTCGTGCGTATATGTGGACTACCACCTCCACGAAGTGATGTGATTTATTTTTCAATTCTATTTTACTTGGATGGTAATAAGATTAGATTTAATGTATATATATTTTATTTATGATATAATTAGGATTATTTAATGATAAAATAATATTTATATTTCATTCCTTTTTTTAGAAAATTAAAGCAACGATCACACGTACATACGACCTACCATCTCCATAAATGGTGTAAATTATTTTTCCATATATAACCTTTATGGATGATTATTAATATGTATATAATTAATATATATTATATTTATATAATGAATAAAATTATGGTGAAAATGGAACCATGATCAAAGTATAAGGACCAGAAATGCCGAACCAAAACTTCTATGATAAACAAAGTAGTTATTACCAAGAAAAGTGATTTTAATAAAGAATTATTAATAAACAAGTGATAATATGAAATAAGTAAATTATATATGGTATGATATGTATGAATATGGTTCAGGAATATATTTCTAATTAATCTATATTTATTTTCATGAGATTTGAATGCCTGTGAAGTAAGACTAGACTTGAGGTGGGTGATTTATGTTTCAATCACATTTTAATTAGGATGGTTTTTTCTTAAATTTATATTGAGGAAATTATATGATAATTATATAATATATACATTTAATTTTTCTTATAATTTTTTTATTTATATAATTTTGATGTTTTATCACCATTATCCTCTCTTTGGTACTCAAAATGGTTCAAAAAATGTTTTTAATAAAAGTTGGCCTTATTTCACAACTTTTGGTTAGAAAACAATTTTCTTGAATATAAATGTTTTATAAAATGTTATTAATAACATTTTAATATTATTAAATGATTTTTTAAATTAATTTTTACCCATATTTAACTTTTTACAATAGGGTTAAAAAAATATTCTTGTCATTTTCTGAACAAAGTACTTGTTTTACAAAAGGTGTGAAAACAATATTTGTTTTAATGGTTACGACATGAAAAAAAATTAACTATATTATGAATGATTCATGTTTTGAAGTTTAATTTATAGGTTTTCAGGGTTCTTTTAAAAGAAAATGATTTCATAAATATTTTTCAGAATATTTTTCTTTTAAATAAGTGATTTCAAAATGAAAGTATATTTTCCTCAAGAATTATTCCAAGGATATTTTAAAAAAATAATCTATTATATAATCCTTTTATGTTAATTAAGATTTACTTGTAATATTATCCAATTATACCATACTTATTCTTTCTCTGAATGGTCTATAATTTTAATAATGAAATTTTTACAAAACTCATTTATTTTCTATTGGTTATGCTATAATGATATGATTAATGTTTCATGTTTTGGAGACATTTATATGAATGAATTATGATTATGTGATGGTTGGGTAAATTATAGAACTCCAATGCATTAGGTAAAGTGATATTGATATCTCCTGAGATGATAATGACAAGAGTGGACATTATTGAGAATATATTTGTTCACATATTGATGTGTGAGCATGATTTTTTTTAACTAGATCATAGGAATGGGCATGGAAATGATTGCAAATATCTTTGTTCACATTTTGATTCATGAGTATGATCTATTTCTAGACATACTTACAAGATTATGCATGAACATGATTGAAATTATCTATTTTCATAATATAATTATTTCTTATACTTATGATGAAATATTCCTATTATAAGACTCTTTAATTATGATTACTACTTTGACACCCTTATAGATCATACTTCTAGAAATGAATTGATTTTGTGGATTATGATCGAATATTTTTAGGGTATGAATATTTTACATTGAGAACATGAACTTGAATATGTTATCATACCCCTATGATCATCTTATGCTCTAATGATTGATGTTTCCCATGTTTAGACTTACCAAGAATATGATCTCACCCTTTAGTATGTTTTCCTTCCCTAGGTTTTTAGGTATGGTTCTAAGAATGATGAGTCCATAATGATTCACTAAATAAAGAAATATTTTTGAGATGATAAAGATTTTACTTAAATAAGATGCTTATGTATCTATTCTCCTAATAAACTAAACCTTTATAGTCCTCAAGAATGTATTATTTTGAAATGTATTGAATATTAATCTAAAATGATATAATATTTATGTATGTTGTGTTAGGGTCACTTTATTGAAATGAGAAATTTTATCTATGTTTTTTACCATAAAACCTTTTTGAGGGATCTTGTAAGATTTTTTACTGTGCTGCATATGATAATATTTTGATCTTGTAAGGATTTTTAATTCCCATAAGATCATTAACTTATCCAAAAATCTGAACCATAAGACTTTTCTATTTTAGTTATGACTTTTAAGGTTCCCATAAGATAGTATTTAAAGTATTTTAAGTTATTTTCATTTCTCTATAATAATTTTATGAGTTCGTAAGATATTTTACAAAATTTAAAAAACATTTGTGAACCCCATACAACTTTTGGACACTATGTAAGCTATATTCCTATCCCATATGGTGTTTCCTTTTATTATATACGACTTTAAAACTCTTATGATATGGAAATTTTATGGGATTCCTCAAAAGTATTATGACTGAACTAGAATTCTAACGTATAAATTTTCACTTTGTGTAATTTTAGGAACTAGTGGAGAAGAATCTTTGCACTGTAAGTATTTTGTCCAAATACATGATTCCTCAATGTGAAATCATTTAAAATAAGATAAATATACTATAGATAATGGGATATTACTGATGCATGTGCAAGAATCTTCCCTAGGAATGATTTGAAGACAATTTTCATTTTAAATATTTTCACCACTATCTTGTATATATAAGGAGGAAAAAAACAAACTAGATAAAAATATAAAGACTGTACAAGAGGCCTACTAGAGGAGTATACATAGTATTAATATGATATAAGAAGTTATAAAGGAAGAAGGAAGAAAGAAAATAGGACTTGATTTAGCCATGTGTGGCTAAAATCATAGGCTATTGTGTATAGTTGAAACATGAGGAAATTTACCTTTTTATTCTATTACTTATTTTTAATATTTTTTTAATTTCTATAGTAAATTTACTTTTTTCAATGAAGCCAATTAAATGGATTTTGGACTCGAGGAATTTTTTTATCTGACTCTCGATAGAAGACGACATAATCCCCGCCTGGGAGAATTATCCACATGTTATATGAGGTTATAATTTTTCCCTATTTTGTTGGTTGTTCAATTTTAACCTAAAGTTTAATTCCCCCATTCTATTGATATAGATATCCCTTCCTTTTCTTCCCTTATAATTTCAGAATCTGGTGATCCTTCAATTGATCAAAAATATAGTGGACTGATTCCTCTAATCGGAATATCGCACCCGTGCTATTTTTCATAAAATTATATGATAATTTTCATAGAAGTTGACATCTCTAAGGAAATAATGGATTTATCAGAATTAAGGTTGAAGGTGAGATGCATTGGAAATAGTAGGTGTGCTACAAATTGTGGTTTACTATTTTTCATCTTGTAGATGTCCTGATCATGATTCTCTCAGATGCCATCAAGGAATAATTATAAATTCTCAGGTGATCATTCTATCTAATACCTTGGGATATGGTCATTGAAATCATGTAAGAGTGTTGCCTATCTACCTTTAAAAGTTACGATGCTCTGCTAATGTGTATAACATCACTCGGGTCGAATCCTGAGTGATGATACTTTTTAATAGTCGAATGTTTTTATTTGATTTTATTTTGATTCGGGGGTTTGTTTACAGAGCTTAATTGAAATAATTTATGGATTATGTTTGATTAAGATTGATTTAACAATATGATAAATATTGGGATGATTTCATCATTAGGTAGTTAAGCATGTGATATCCTTGAGCTTTGCTTTATAATGCATTAAATTAACACCTATGCCACAAGTTGACGTTGATTAAAATTCCTAAGTGTTAAGGATTTAATCCAAGCCTTAACTTAACTAGGATTATAATATCAATTATTAATTGATTGTGGTAGTGTATTTATGGTTCCAATAATCCATATAATCCTTACGTTAAACAAAACAAGTCATTAATCCATGACATGTTAAGTCCAACATACACAATGTTAATTTAAAAAAAAATTCATCGAGCAAAAGCTCTCAATCACTTAACATACCTAAATTATAACTCACTCTAATGAGAGATTTACTCATCCATTGAAATGATTAGTAATCTGGTTATAATAATTATGATGATAAATTAATAAGATAAGAAAAATAAAGGGATAAGAAAAGTGTGGTGCATCGAATACACACACAAACAATGAAGGGAATTAAATACTGACTTTAGATTTAATGAGAATGCAAAAGAAGGGAAGGGGTTTTAACTTTATTTAAACAATTTTAAGAACATTAATATTAAACTACATAAGGTGGATGATAATAAGATATATTTAAGAAGAAACTTGTATTAAAACAGAATTACAAAAAAAGACTTACAAGATTACAACAATAAAGAACACAAAAGTAAATGAAAACAAAGAGATGAGGAAAGGTCTCTCAAGAGAAAAATTGAGTATGGAAGGTCCTCCAAAGACTTTGGCAAGGCTTTGGTCGTGCCAATTGATGCTCCTATCTTCTAAAATTCTCACCCTTTTGAAAGGAGAGGAGGGGATGTATTTATAGCCCAAGGTGGTGGACTGTTTGCATTCCAAAACTACCCCTCTACCTGGCTCGTTGATTTGGACATCTAGAAAGATGAATCTAGAGATATCTCCTTCTAAAAAGGTGTAGATAATAATTTTGGAAGTCTAATATTAAATTTTGGAAGAATTTGTAATTATGGATCCAAATTTATGGCTATTTTATTAAACAATATTAATCTATCCATTTCAATCCATAATTTTTAGAAGGATGAAATGTGAATGGGTTTATCAATAGGAATATGCCTTCAAATCCGAACACTTTCTTCAACAAAGTCGGCCAACTATATCTCCTATTTCACACTGAAAAATATAAGATTTATTTTATGATTACATCATGAGATATGTCATGAATAGTGTCCGGATTTTAATTTCCTTCCAGAATAGTGGGCTCGACTTCAAAGCATCAGTTGGGCCCCTTGTTCATATAGTTGGACATTAAAATTTTTATCCATGATTATTTTGGATAATCGAAAACATATGGTGGAGTTTCATAAAATTTTGGATTCAGTTTTTGGACCAGTAACTCAATCATCATTGCTGGTCCAGTTTCTTCGCAATTTCTTTGGGTCTTCTTGTGTGGACTATATGACCCTCCAAATGGACGATTTGGCCAAAGGTTCCTTCTAATGAAATGATGGAATTTGAGTAGGGAACCCTAAAAAAGAAGAATCATGGAATTTTGATAAGTATGTTGAGATTTATTATTAAAACATTAAACAAACTTGAATCTGGATGGATTCAAATAGTGCTCAAAAATTATAATTAATATTTAAACATTAATATTTCACACAAATTATGCACATTTCATATAAAATCAGTAAAGGGAGTATATAAAAAGTTATGAAAATATTAATAACATCATTCATCCTATGTAGTTCATAGAAAAGGTTGGGTTGAACATCCCGAATGTTGTTACCTTGTATGCTTAGGTTTTGGTTGTTAGTAATGAGGGCAATGGTCGGGATGGTATGTGTCGGGACAATGCTCTTGGTTTAAGGGATTCATTCAACTGCATGAATCTTGAAGGATTAAAAAAGGACACCTCATCTTCAACAAAAGGCAAGGTGAAAGCAAAAAGTATCCCAAATCCCTGAAAGAAATGTATAATTCTTAATTTGACTAATGAATTTGAGGTCTTGGAAGTTATTGTTTCATACTAGGACGACAAGAAGAAGACTGTTGATCCTGAAGGGTGGTGGTCCGTCATCCCAAGATTGAAGAGGAAGTTGGCCGAGTGTAGGACCCAGGGGGATCTCTAACAAAGAGGCAAATATTTATATTACAAATCAGCTTTTGAGTATGAGCATGACCATCATTCAATAATGGTTATTGGGTGCGGCTTGAGGAATGGGAAGCAAGGAAATATGGGTTCTGGAAATTTTTTAGTAAACCAGATGAAAAAAAACTAAGTAGTGGAAAGATTATACCAACCTTATGAAGCCCATGGTATTTAGATATCTGAGAAAACTAATGAATACCAAGATGAAGGTAGGGCCAGATCCAGAGGTGGTTCATGAACATAGAAGTCTAAGGGTAGAAACAACAACTCCTAGTGATGAGGTTGCAGTTGCTAGTGATAAGTAAGTGGATAGTAAGGAGGCAAAGAAGGAGGACCTGAATCTACTTCTACATTCTAAGGAAGAGATAATAGATAAAGATTTTGATATTCATGTTTCAAAGGCAGATGCTGACCCAATGTACCAGATATCAATTCGAGTTGATATAAATGATCATCCAATTGATTGGATCAACCAACAAGATCAGATATTGACTCGTGGAATCAACATGGGGAAAATAAATATAGAAGAATATATCCATACCTAGGACAAGTTGGAATACCACTTTTGAGGATCTCATCAAAAGAAATCCAACCATAAATGCATCCTCTATCTCATGAAGTTTATAAAAGGTTTTTAATTCTAACCTTTTAAAACTTATCTGGAATAGCTTGATAATTTCCAATGGGGTTTGAAATTTAGCACTCACTACGGGAAAAATAGCCTTTTGTGACGGGGAACTTATCCCGTCGCAAATAATAAGTTATTTGCGACGGGATAAGGGGTCTCATCGCAAAAGGTTTGGCGCAGTTTTCACGCTAAACCGTGGGAAGGGTATTTTCGATGGGGGGTGCCTCCTCGTCGCAAATACCCAGCGGCGGTAAATACTATTTGCGACGGAGGCATGTCCCTGTCGTAAATAGTATGTCGGCAAGTCATTATTTGCGACGAGACCCGTTACAAATACCCTTTTAACCACTGACCGTAATTAATGCGGTCAAAGGTATTTGTGTCGGGACGCCTGTCACAAATAGTATCATCGCAAATAATCTAACCTATATATACCCCATCAGTTTTTTCAGTCCTCCTCTCAATTTCTACTTTCTCTCTCTCTCTCTAAACTCTAATTTTAGTGTTAAAATTTCTCTGAGTTAAAATTTTTTTACGAACAAGTTTTGACGTCGTCTACACTTATAAGAGATCAAGTTTAAAGGTACTTATGTTTTATTTAATTTAATATTTATTTCATTTTTTTATATTAATTTTAATTATTGTTAATTAGTTGTAATTAAATAAGATTTAGATTGTATTGTCATCAATATTTATTTGTAATAATAAATTGGAATTATTAGTACTAATTATTAGTAATTAGTATTAATTAAGAATTATTAACGATAATTAGTAATGAATATAAATAATTAGCGATAACTAGTAATCAGTAGCTGTAATTTGCAGTAATTAATAGTAATTAACACTAATAAGTAATAATTAGCGGTAATTAGTAATAATTAGTGGTAAATAGTAATAATTAGGAAAAAATAGTAATAATTAGTAAAAATAGCAATAAATACTAATAATTAGTAATAAATACTAATAATTAGTAACAAATACTAATAATTAGTAATAAATACTAATAATTACTGATAAATATGAATAATCAGTAATAATTAGTAATAAATACTCATAATTAGTAATAAATTATTAATAATTAGTAATAAATACAAATAATTAGTAATAAATTAGTAATAAATAGTAATAAATACTAATAATTAGTAATAAATAGTAATAAATAGTAATAAATAGTAATAAATAGTAATAAATAGTAATAAATAGTAATAAATAGTAATAATTAGTAATAATTAGTAATAAATAGTAATAAATAGTAATAAATGATTATAAATAGTAATAATTAGTAATAAATACTAATAATTAGTAATAATTAGTAATAAATAATAATAAATACTATTAATTAGAAATAAATACATATAATTAGTAATAATTTGTAATAAATACTAATAATTAGTAATAAATACTAATAATTAGTAATAAATACCAATAATTAGTAATAAATACTAATAATTAGTAATAAATACTAATAATTAGTAATAAATACTAATAATTAGTAATAATTAGTAATAAATAGTAATAAATAGTAATAAATAGTAATAATTAGTAATAAATACTAATAATTAGTAATAAATAGTAATAAATAGTAATAAATAGTAATAAAAAGTAATAATTAGTAATAAATAGTAATAATTAGTAATAAATAGTAATAATTATTAATAAATAGTAATAAATAGTGATAAATAGTAATAAATTATAATAAATAGTAATAAATAGTAATAAATAGTAACAATTAACAATAATTAGCAATAAATAACAATAAATAGCAATAAATAGCAATAAATAGAAAAAAATAGCAATAATTAGCAATAATTAGCAATAATTAGCAATAATTAGCAATAATTAGTAATAATTAGTAATAATTAGTAATAATTAGCAATAACTAGGAATAATTTGGAATAATTAGAAATAATTAGGAATAATTAGGAATAATTAGGAATAATTAGGAATAATTATCAATAATTAGCAATAATTAAGAATCATTAGCAATAATTAGCAATAATTAGAAATAATTAAAAATAATTAGGAATAATTAGAAATAATTAGGAATAATTGTAATAAATTATAATAGATTGTACAACATTATAAGAACTTGACATAATTTCCAGTGGATTCTCGGTACTCCTTTTGCTCGATGACTCTTGTCCTTTCAACTCTCACTAGCTCAAAACATTATGAAAAATATGCTTCTACGTATGCATATCCAGTCTCGTATGCATGAGTTTGGATATGCATTCATTGGACCACATTTTTCATTATGTTTTTAGGCAGTGACAATTGCAAGAATATGATTCATCAATGAAAAGGGGTCTCTTTTGTCTGAAAGATCATTTACTTGCATCTTTCTCACACTGAAATCAAAATGAAGAATCTGGTTGGAGGTATACTTATTCATTATCATATGCACAAGAATGAATATGTGTACCTATAAGAAGATTCTTTATTGTGATTTCAGTTTGAGAAAGTTGCAAGTAAATGATCCGTCAGACAAAAGTGTAGCCGCCAATCCACTGAAAATTTTGTCGCTCGTAATTAGTGGTAATTAGTAAGAAGTAGTTGTAATTATTTATCTTCTCTTTTTTGGATAGTGTTTTTCTTATTTCAAATTATTCAAAAACAGTAATGATTTTATATTTTGTAGAAAAATATAGAACAAGGAGGTCAACAACAATCATTATTATATGATTGTGCTTGGATTAATCAGTCCAGAAATCTAAACAGTTTTGGTTTAAATCTTGTATATATTGAGGGTGTTAAAGCTTTCTTATCATTTGCATCATCAAAACCAGAATTTGATTCAGAAGGCACAATTAAGTGTCCTTGTAAAAAATGTTCTATGAGAGTGTTTGACACATTTGACAACATTGGGGGACATCTCTTGCGTTTTGGTTTTCAACTAGATTATGTTTTTTGGTATCAACATGGTGAACGTAGTTCCAGATAAGTTAATAATAATTTGATTCTGAATCCATCACAATTTTAGAATTTATTACATGATGTTGCAGGTCCATCTGTTCAGCAAACTGAAACTCAGGATGATATTGATTTAACTCCTGAGTTGGCACCATATGAATTTTATGAGTTGTTGAGGTTTGCTGAGGATGCATTATATCCTGGTTACAAGATAAGAAAATTATAAGAGGTTGAAAAATTTATGGCTATTAAATTAGATAATGTAATGTCAAGCAATTGTTTTGATCAGATATTTTCTTTGGTTAAAACAATGTTACCTGAAGTAAATGTGTTGCCTACAAATTACTATGAGAGCATAATGCAGGTTGGTAATACGGGCCTTAGTTATCATAAGATTCATGCATGTAAAAATGATTGCATCTTATATTCTGGTGAAAATGAGTCGTTGGATAGTTATCCCACATGTGAACAATCGAGGTATAAAGAATCTCAACTAGGGATGTCTAGATTGAATCCTATAAAACATTTGAGATATTTCCTAATTACACCCAGGTTGCAGCGTTTATTTATGTTTCAGAACACAATGACAATGATGTCATGGAATAAAACCAAGATTTCAACCGGTAAAAGCTTGAATCATCCATCTGACGGTGATTTATGGAAAGATTTTGACCTAGTGCATCCGTCTTTTTCTTTAGAAGCCCGGAATGTACGATTGGGTCTTTTTACTGACAGTTTCTGTCTATTTGGTTCTTATAGTAGTTTGTATTCATGTTGGTCTATCTTTATAACTCTGTACAATTTACCTCCATGGATGTTGATGAAGGAGCCTTATATCTTTTTTACCTTATTAATCCCAGGACATCCAAAAAAGAATATTGATGTTTATTTGAAACCATTGATTGATGAGTTAAATTCATTGTGGAGTAATACTGTTGGTACATATGATGTTACTACAAAACAAAATTTCCTACTAAAAGCTGCATTGATGTGGACAATTAGTGACTTCCTGGCATATGGCAAGTTATCTAGCTGGAGTACACATGGTCCGAAATCATGTCCTGACTGTATGAAAGAAAACAAAGCATTTATGCTCGTCAATGGAAAAAAACATTTCTATTTTGAATTTCATCATATATTTCTTCCAACGGATCATCCTTTTCAGAGGAAAAAAATCTCATTTTAGAAAAGCCATAATTGAAAGGGATGAACCTCCAAAAATGATATCATGTACAATGTTAAAATTAGTTGTATTTTCATTACCTCCCATCACATTTGGACCAACAATAAACCAATAGAAAATTCATGGCTTTGGAAAATAATACAATTGGATAAAACAAAGCATTTTTAGGATCTGCCATATTGGTCTGATTTGGTGGTCCGCCATATGTTTGTTGTCAGGAATATTGAGAAGAACTATTTTTATAATTTATTTCATATAGTTTTTGATACACCAGGTAAAACCAAAGATAATGTAAAGGTCTAATTAGATCTTGCCCAAATTTGTAGGTGACCAAAACTTGAACTATTTGAAAATGTCAGATCACAGAGATTAATGAAGCCAAAAGTAGATTATATACTATCCAAAGAGAGTTGCTTATTATTTTGTTAGTGGATTGAATATTTGAGACTTCCATATGGCTATGATTCCAATTTGGGAAGATGTGTTAATAATGTCATATTACCGGATTAAAAAGTCATGATTATCATGTTATAATGGAAAGACTTATTCCAATTAGATTCAGAGGTTTGTTGAATTCTATGATTTAGGATTTGGTAACATACATATCATATATTTTCCAAGACATTTGTGTAGTGACAATAGACTACAATGCACTAAGAAAACTAGAAGAAGATGTTGTAATTATATGTAAACTGGAAAAAATCTTTCCGCCAACTTTCTTTGACTCAATGGAACATTTGATATTATGTTTTCCACATGAATCAAAATGTGGAGGTCTAATAAAGTTTTTATGGATGTATCCATTTGATATATGCATGCATAAATTGAAGAAAAAAGTACGTAAAAAAGCTTCAGTTGAAGGCTCAATTGCTGAAGCTTATTTTCAAGAGGAAATTTCTTTTTTCTGCTCTCATTATTTTGAATCTGAATATCCATCAAAACAAAAACGCATGGGATAGAACGAGGGTAATTTTGATGATGAAATGGATAATCAATTATTGTTTTTTAATCATCTAGATCTTGGATTCAGTGGAGTTCATGAATGATGGATTTCATATGATGAACATCACAGAGCTCGCACATATGTTCTGCTCAACTGTGAGGAAATGAAATCATTTGCACTGTGATTGATTCTATCACTTATTCTATAATTTATGTTACAGTAAGTAAAATTATTTTATTTATAGGTTATATGATAATGATATTAAGAAACAACTTCCACAAATAATAGCAGTTTCTCTTGAAGAAAGACGACAAAAAAAATCTCAATGGTTTCAAAAACTGGTAACTTAAATTATAGATGGTTTAACATATAAATTTAGTTTATTATTTGTTATATTGATAACTGTTTTACACTTTTTTAGGTGTCTCAACATGCTGATAAAATTGATAAGTGACTGTGTATATTGAGTAACCCACCATCCAAAATGGTTAAATCTTATAATGCATATGTGGTGAATGGTTTTTGATTTCATACATGTGCATATGGGGAATAAAAAAACAATGAACATTTGAGTTTTCTTGAGAGGATCTCATCATAGAGAAATTGAAGTTGGTTTTTATGGCATGTTGGATGAAATTATTGAACTGTGATATCTAGGAAAAAATTACATAATGATGTTTAAATGTCAGTGGTTAGATACTGAGAGAGGCTTGTGTGTTCATCCGACTCATGGAATCATTGATATTATATATAAAAGTCTTATTGTAGTAAATGAACCATTTTTATTGGCTCAAAGACACATCAAATTTATTACAAAAAGTACTATGATACTTTAAGAGACCTGAGTGATTGGTGGAGAATAATAAAAAATAAATCTTGGGAAAATTATTTTACTCAAACTAAATGTGGTTCTGGTGAAGTGCATGGAATTTAATTCTTTCAAGAGACTACTCAAAATCAATCTTTTTCACAAACAGACATGAATATCGATGATTCCACCCCAAAATTAAGGGTCGATGGTGACAATGATGTTAATGATGTTACAAATGAATTTGAAATGGAAAGAGATGATAAAATTGAAACTCATATGGATATTGATGATGATGATGAGGAATATGAAGAAATTTATGTTGTCAGATATGAAGATGATGATGAAGGTTAACATTGACACAGTTAAATACTGGTTATAATCATAAATAATATATATCTATATATAATAGTTATTTTCAACTATTTTCTAACAATAATCATTTTGTGTTTCAGATGGATGATGATCTATTTCGTGAGTTGCAGGAGGCTAAGATACCTTTGGATGAGGAGGATTTGGGATCATCTGACCCTCAGCTTGCTGGCAGTTCAAGGGGTATGCAGAGGGGGTGCGGTCTTGTGTGACTGATGATTTCTGAACCTATCCTCGAGTGATGTCCACATCTTGGCTTCGATCCACGCACGCAGAGGTATGATAACATATGTATTTTAGTTATATTTCATTAATTTATTTATATACTAATTGTTTGATTATTTGTTCTTTTTTTCACAGTTTTGTGCATATAGCTTTTGGATAAGAGAGCGCTATCTTGCAAAATTATTTTTCTCAGCCATGGATCACATGGGAACATATTCCCGTTGATGTGCAGCTCAACATGTTCAATCATTGCATGGTACGTATATAAATAATATTTATTTTGAAATTTATTCCATTAATAACTTGATATTATAAATTATTTGTAGGGTGAATGGTATCCCATCGATGATAGCATGCATGACGCTATCCACACGACATGGGAAGTGTCTATGCGTGACCGTTTCTGTTAGTTTTTGCACAATTTGAGAAGGAATTCCATGAAGAAAGTAGGAGTGGCAGTATTTGATGATTCGTGTAAAGCACAAAGACCAGAGTACATTTCATATCAAATTTGGGATGAATTATGTTCACACTGGTTGGGTGGTGGATTTCATAAGAGATCTTCATTGGTCCGACAGAACTGGGGGAGACATGAGGTGACACATCAAGCCAGTAGCCGTACATTCAATACACATATAGAGCATCTGGTAAGTACTTTTTTTTTAAATATTGTATATAAATTTAAATATAAACAGTTTATTTTATATTCATATAGGTATTTGAGCAACCTAAAATTATGGAGTACGACATTTATCGGAAGATGTACAATGATCCATCCACTGGAGAGATTAGAGGTGATCGCCAGCATCAGATTATGGTCAGTATTATTTATTTTTCAGTTTGAAAATTAACTGCAAATAATATTTTCAATATTTTAATTTCAAATTGGAACTGAAGGAGTCATATGAGGACACGACCTCTCAAACACAGGCTAAGAGTCAGACCGAGACGGATGATCAGACTAGTGCCCACCATTTTGATGAGGTGGCATGGATGCAGGCAACCCGGTATGGCTTTGAGAAGGGCGAGTAGTTGGTATCAACTCTCATTTGAATCATGGGACTTATTATGGTACTACTGTGATGTCAGTGTCCAGATCGAGAGGAGCTCGTGGAGAGACATCATATTCTGGCTCACAGTATCAGGAGCAGCTGTAAGATCAGAGTGAGCTTATAGAGAGTTTGCGTCAGCAGCAGGAAGAGATGCGTTAATAGTAGCAACAACAACAATAGTATGAGGAGGAGAGGCTTCCATGGTAGCAACAACATCATGAGAATATAGAGTACATGTGTCGCCTGACTCGTAGTTTAGGGATGAAGTTTCCTCCACCATCTCCTCCAGCTCCTCCACCTCCTCCAGAAGACTATCCCCCCAGTGACTTTTTTAAATGTTAAAAACATTTGAATTCAAATTTTGTTGTAATATTAACTATTTATAGTTTTTGTCTTTTATATTGGTGCAAATATTGCATATTTTTTTTAATATTTTAATATTTTATTAATTATTATTAGTATTATATTTTTTAATGTTTTTTTATTTTACTTCTAATAATAATAATAATATTTTTTTAATATTTTTTATTTTTTATGAATATTGAGAATTTTAATATTTTATATTTATTATTATTATTTTAATAATATTAATATTAAGTTTTCATAAATAATAATAATAATAATATTATTATTATATTATTAGTATTACTTTATTATTAATATTATAATAATATAATTTTTTATATTATTAATATTAGTATTATTATTATATAATATTTTATTATTTATATTAATATTATTAATATTATTATTATTTTCTAATATTAATTTATCATAATTTTATTGAATATATATATTTTATTTTATTAAGTATTTGCGATGAGACCTTTTACGACGGGACCCCATCGCAAATAGTTTATATATTTTTAAATAAGTATTTGTGACGGGAAAACTGGACCATCACAAATACTTATTTATGACGGGCCCATCGCAAAAGGTTTTTATATAGATAATCAATATAATCAAAGAACTATTTGCGACACTATTTTCTGCAACTTGATATTTGCGACGAGGTCCCGTTGCAAAAGCTCATTTGCAACGGGATCCCATCACAAATAGCCCATCGCAAAATACCTTAAATTCCAGTAGTGATTACATGTAAACTTCTTGGGTTCTCACTTTCCCTTATTAGTGTTTGGAAATAAAAAATTTATATTGTCATGCCAAGTTTATCTAATTGTAGGACATCAAGTAGTTGGATCATTTCTATATAAGGAAAAATAACCATACCAATGTCTTCGAATGATATTCAAGCAGCATTAGGTGTTCACTTATAGGTCTTTGGGTGAGAGTTGAGAAATTATATTAGGTAAAATTTTTATACAAGGAATAAGGGAGAATTATATGGGTTGAAACTTTTCCACTATTATATATTTTAAATTTATTTAACACTTCTTTTCAATCCATTTTCACTAGTCCTCTCAAAATCACTCTCTTTCATTGTATTTTTTTAAAATTTTCTTATAAAAAATATAAACATCCCTTTATTTTATTTTAAAAAAAGTGATAGATTTGAACTTATCCTGTAACCTCATCTAGAAACAACCTAAGGACTATTATATTACATTTATTAGGGGATAATTAGTTTGATTGGGATCTTGTTATAATGTCCCACTATCGATAATTTCAGGATGAGGCTTATCTTGATTTTTAAAAAATAATGGGTAGCCTTTTCTTTGATGGGTAGCCTTTTCTTTTAAAAGTTTTCCTATATTAAGATTTTTAATAAAATGGATTCGGGATATGGTTATTTCACCCCCTCCACCTCTCTTCTCCCCTAGTGAGTGTAATTCTTGATGTGTTTCCTTGGTGAACATAAGGTATGATCTTCCTCCTCTTTCTTACGTTCTTATTCCCCTTCTATAGATGCTAATTTTGGTAACTTTAGGCTAGGTTTTGGTGATTAATTCACATGAGCTTGCTATAAATAATCCTAATTAATGGGGATTTTTCTCGAATCGGCTATAGGAAACCCCAGGAGGGTGAACACATAGAGTTTTGTGTAGTTTTAATGATGCACTATTTCCAAGTGAGTCTTTAAGCAATCATGACTCATTGAAT
Source organism: Viscum album (assembly GCA_963277665.1). Taxonomy (NCBI): domain Eukaryota; kingdom Viridiplantae; phylum Streptophyta; class Magnoliopsida; order Santalales; family Viscaceae; genus Viscum; species Viscum album. Next base: position 256,747,488 of record OY728119.1, read on the forward strand.
TAAATTTATAATTAGTTATAATTTATTATAACCAATAATTTGGACATCATGGAATGGGATAGGGGCTTGTGTGTTGGAAAAATCTTGGATGAGTAATAAATAGGCTTGGCCAAGGAAGAGTGGAGTCTGGTGTGAATGCTAACTCCATGTTTAAGGAAGGTTCTCTCTTTAACACAATACCAAAAACTTGTTTATACGTGATTGTGCATTCTTACATGAAGGTTTGTGATCAAGTGAAAGGGATAGGGACTGAGAGTGAACTAGGTAAAGTGATAGGATATTGTCGATCCTCATAGATTTGGATCAAATAGACCCTTACACTTTGGGAATTTTGGGATCGCCTGAATACTATGTCTCTAAGGGGTATACGATTTTCGTTTTAGTTACAAGTGGGTTTGGATAGGTATTTGGTCTTGAGATGATATTTAGTTATCATGGTTTTCTTTCCTAGGTCTATTTGGGTGGGTATGAGAGGCATAAGACTAGCGTTGACGGGTGATATAGTCATACATATCATGCATGATGAGGAAAACCCTCTTAAGGGTGTATTAGATCTATAGAGAGTATTGTGAGATAGATAAGTCCTCGAGGAATATATGTGGTGTGATGTGGAGGGTTTACTCCTGGTGATGGGATGATATCTCTCTTAAGGTATATGTGACATGTGACCTAGGTGTGGGTTAGTTGGTATTGGATTAATAAGGGGATTAGTGTCAATTAACTCAATTGAGTCCCTGGTTAGTAGGATATGGATGCGATTTGAGAATTAGAATAAGGTTTGTATTAAAATCTTGAGGCAAGGGAGAATAGGTCCTATGATATGAGAGAACACCACATGGTGTTGGATATGTCTTGGTGTTAGTTATTGGAGATTGAGGTGGGTATAAAAAACCCTAGTATATTCCCTTCAAGGTGATATGATAATGCTGATATGCTTAAAATGTTGTGATTGTGTGATCAAGATGGTATTGAGGTGATTATCCCATGGAGATAAGTGAATGATGATATTTATTTCAAGGCACAAGATTGTGTCTTTAGTGACCAACACCCTAGTGATGAACTGGTGAGATTTTAGGATAGACTACAATGCTCTACTTGTTATCAATATCTCCCTAAGTTTGAGGGGATAATTAGGTATTTCTTATGAGACCTCCCTTAAGTGATAGGTTATGGTTCTAAATTTTTTGTGTGACCTCCACTAAGCGAGAAGGGATTATACTGGATTTTTTTGTGTGACCTTCTCTAAGTGAGAGGGGATGGTTCAATATTTGATATGCAACCTACCCTAATTGAGAAAGGATATTTTGGTATTTGAGGAGTGACCACCCCTAAGTGAGAGGGTATAGTTCGTGATTTGATTATATAAACCTAACCTTTTTAGAGGGAATTGGTCTATACATGGTATGAACCAAACAAGTTTTGGTGTGGGACCCTAACCTGAGAGGTGGTAGTGGTTGAGATTTGGTAAGATACCCTACCCCATATCTTTAGGCATGGATTGAGATATGCTAAGGAACCCCACCCTTCATATTTAGGTTTGGGTCAATCTTGTTATTAATCCCTACCCATAATATTTAGGTGTAGCTTGGTATTGTGTCATAAATAGAATTCTTCTTCGATGATGGATGAGAAGGTATGGTTGGGTGTTGTGGTGGCCTGGTTAGTACATGATGACCCAAAATGTATACTTGTATGTTTATGATTTTTCATTTATTATTCTCATGAATAGACATATATATGATGGAATATATTAGGATAAATTGGTGATAATATAATAATATTAATTTATCACACCTTGTATGAGAACTCCAGTGTACGTGTAGACCATATTTATTCTTTACAGATCAAAGAACATGATGTATAGTGGATCAATCTAGGGAAGATCCATGGGTATTGGAGATGGGATGGAGATGATGCTCAGTGATGTTAGTATATACTCTATGTGTATTTATTTATTTTGTTAATTTTTTATATATGATCAGTCCAATGAGATATTATTGGGTTATATGATTTATGAATTTATTCCATTTGTTATAGCATGAATATGCTTTATCGATTATGTATACTTTTATGGTTTGTGCAGATGATGATTGGTTATTTTTATTTTTTTATTTATGGTTATTAAATTAAGGAAATGATATACCCAATTCATAATTTAAGACCACATTTCTAGTTGTTAGCCTTTTTTATATTAGGCGGCACATCTGAGGTCACATGACACACTAGTTGGGACACATATGTGTGATTTTAGCTAAGGCATGAACATTAATATCAAAGCATATTTTATTTTTCCTTACTATTTAGTATATGGTAGAAAAAGAATATAAATGTGTTACATCTTATGATAGACCTCAGACTTGGGAGTCTTGAACACCTTTCCAGTGAGAGGTCCAGGTAATTACGGTTATGAGATTGATATTTTTGGATATCACTACTATGTTTGAGATGTTGATTAATGTATGATTTTAGATATTGGATTATAGTGTAAAATAACCTATATACATTCATTATATTTATAATTTAGTAATCACATTAAATATGTACATTTTTTATGATTAATTTCACTAATGATAGAGGTGTAATTGTTTAAAGTGTCAACAATAACTTATATAGTGTTTTCCCATATAACTTATTTGTGTAATTATACTCAGTTGAAAATTTCCATTTTCTATCTAATGTAATATAATGGATATATTATAGAGGGATGTTCTCTAGTGATAGATATACATCCCCTATTCGAGGGATGTATAGTGACACTGGGTGGGTCAATGTAGGCATTGGATGCCTTGGTAATAGACTATGGTGGTTTATTATAGGTGAGGTATGTGTTGGAGATAATTTGGAGTGAGAATATGTTTCCTTTAGGATATATATACCCTTGTGAGGGCAGAATAAAGGCATATGGGAGGCCTTTTCCTTTCAATATTCAAAGGAATCCAAGTGATTTTGGCATCATGGTTGGGTACAACAGTCATGATTGGTTGGATTCATATACTATTGATTTTGGGAATTGTTTTGAATAATATTTTTAATCATGATCCTAAATGATTGGATCTAGGATTGAAAGAGCATGGGTAGAATACTATGAGTTTGGAATGATTCATGAGTGGTAATAGATCATGCAATATGCCTTGGCATGAGTGATATTCCTTCGAATTATTTGAAGGAAAGCAGTGGGATTGCTTTTGGATAGATGAGATTTACATGTGGGTAAGAATGGTTAGTTATTAGATGTATTAGCCTAGGTTTGATGGAATGTGACTCATTGGAGTATGAATCAGGTTGTACGATTAAGTAGTATTGGAGAGTACACCTATTGTTTTTGAGTGATATCAAGATTAATAGTGATTAAGAACTTATGGGGTGATTATTTAAAGGTTCACTCTACCCTAGGAAGAGGATAGAAAGTGTTTTCATGGATTTTCTAGAAAAGTATCGACCCATGGGGGGAAAGTGCACTCTGGTTATGCATGGTTCCATTATTATTTTTTATTAGTGATCATATGTGTATGGGTTGAGGAGCAATGGATTTGACGAGACACCTAAAAGAATGGAGGCCTAGGGTTTTGATGAGAATGAGAAGTGTTGACTTTATGGAAAGAGGTGACATTGGAGTACCATGGTATAATCAGTATGATCATGGGACTTGATAGGAGTAATTTGGATTGGTATGAGCATGCATTTGGAACAGATACACATTTGAAATTTGATAACCTATTAGGCATTACACTGGAGGATCTATGTATGATAAGCCATATGGTGGGGAGTGAACCATTTGTTATTGGAGGGTGTAACCCTCATTGTGGGTGAATTTTGGAAAATGTTGAGGAAGACATTCTTGGTGAGCCGAAAATGGGTGGTGATGGGTATTTCATTTTAGTGCTCAAGTAGAAGTGGGATGACCATGTCTAGTAATTATGTTCAGTAATGGGTAAAGTGTGGGTAATGAATATCAGGTGTTTTGGTTTAATAAGATGATGATAAGTATAATACCATGGAGGGGATCATAGAATTGATCACATATGTATGACCCTCATGAAGGAAGGTTCATGGATGTGGCGAGATAAGTTGTTTTATGGTCAATATTACATTGGAATATCGGTGTACACGTAGATCCAATTTTATCTGATTCTTTAGAAAATACCACATCTAAGATTCAGGTGTGGTGTAAGATAGATTTTGTGTGTCGACATCAGACTTAGGATGGAATTTGGCATGATCTAAGGGCGAGTTAGATTATACGTGTGATGGTGATATAGGAGAGAGTATGATAGATTTCATGGGTGGTTGAGGACCTAATTGTGGAATTACTCTATGCGTAAATTTTAGATTTAGGTGTGAGTTTTTGTACAATATTTTGATGCATCCTAGAATTAAAGCATCATGTTTAGGAGATACTACCTTAATGGTTAAATATGAGAGATATATATTGACCAAAAGAGTTTAAAGTATATATTCTCTTAGATGGAGCTCAACATGATGAAAAAAAGATGGTTAGACTACTCAAGGACTATGAATTCTCAATACCCTACTACCATAAAAAGGAAAAAAATTGGATGATACATTGAGTATGAGAGACCATGGAGTTCTGACCATGAAGAGGATTGAAAAGGATACCATATATAGCGATATAGTATATATTTATATGGCGATTTCTAGGAAAGGGGAACCATCATTCCATTTACAAGATATTTCTAAACCATAATTACTAGAAAGGATAGTGAAGTCTTATAAGGATCATGAGAACTTATAAAGGAATATTGAAGTAGTGAGTGAGGGGAAATTTATGAACTTCATATATAGAGATATATTTTTGAAGTTTGGGAAGAGGTTATGTGTTCCATCCATATCGTAATTGAATAGGGTACTTCTAGATGAAGCAAATAACTCAAATTTATCTATAAACCATGGTAGAAAAAATATGCATAGGGATTTAAGGGGATATTTTTTTTGGGATGGCATGGATAGATAAATTTTGGATCATGTGTCTAGAGGATTAGTATGCTAAAGGTAAAGGATTAAAGACAACATCCTAAGGGATTCATAAACCTATGCCTATACCTATTTAAAAGTTGGGAAAGTTACAATAGACTTTTTCACTATAATCCTAAAGACTTTAAGAAAGAATGATGATATATGGATCATCATTTTTACTCTTTATAAGTCAGATCATTTCATAGAAATAAGAGAAGATATACCCTTTGATATCCTTGTCCGACTCTACATCTATAAAATAATAAGGCCTCATGGGGTACCTTTTTCAATTGTATCATATCAAAACCCTCGATTGAAATAAAAATTTAGGAAGAGTCTTCAAAAGGATATCGATACTGAGATACATTTAAGCACTTCCTATCATTCTTAGACCAATGGGTAGTATGAAGGAGCTATCAAGATTTTGGAAGACAATATTAGATCATATTTTATTGACTTCTAAGTTATGTGGTTTAGTATCTAGATTTGGTGGAGTTTTCATAAAACATTAGATTCCCCATGAATCATTGTATGAGAGGATGTGTTGGACTCCCACCTATTGGGAAGAAGTTTGGAAAATAAAGTTAGTTGTCCTAGATCTTGTAGAGGAGACAACTGTTAAAGTGTGAAATATTCAAAATCACATTAAAGAATCCCAAAGTAGAAAAAAGATCTATGTGTATAATCAAAGGAAAGACTTGGGATTTTATGTTGGGGATCATATATCCTTGAAATTATAACCATGTAAGGTAGTTTTAAGATTTGTAAAAAAGGGGAAGTTACTCCCTAGGTACATTGTTCCTTTTAAAACATTAGAAATAATTAGGGTTATAGCTTAACGGTTGGATATGCCACCAAACCTTTATAAAGTACACAACCAATCCCATGATTCATTACTGAGGAGATACATTATGGATCCTATACATGTGATAAAATATGGCGGAATATATTTGGATCCTGACTTGTCTTATAATGAGGAACCTATCCATATTTTTGATACCTAAGATCATGTATTGTGAAATCAGAAAACTCGATTGGTGAAAGTCCTCTAGAGAAATAAAAAACTAGAAGAGGAAAATTGGGAGCCTAAATAATATATAATGAAGGAGTATCTACATTTTTTTCATTAGCTTATATATACCCCAATTTATAGGATGAGACTATTTAATAAGTGGGATGTAATACCAGAGACCCTACTGTGGCAGGTAAACATCATATCCTAGACTATCATGGAATGAACTTTTTAAAGAACATTTATTCATGACTTTATTTAATAGATTAATTTAATAATTTTATATTTACAAAAATATCTTCACCTTTTAATCCTTCATATCGAAATTATCCTAGTATGAATTTTTGAGTTTTTTATGAAAATGTCTGGGTTTAGTTAATTTTTTTTATTTTCACAAATCTTGTAATTTTTATGAATTTACTATTATATAAGAATGAACTATAGCTTTTTAAAACATTTAAATTAATGAAATATGAATTTAATGAAATAAATTAAACATTTTACAATATTCTTTGAATATTGAAAACCTATGGAAAACATTTTTATAACTAATTAAAATGTTACTTTAATATAAAAACCATTTTTCGATCTTTTCATTGAATCAAGAATTTTCAAGGGAGATTCAGTTTTGGATTTCCTTGAAAGCCTAATAGAATTTTTATTTATTTATAATTAATAAATTTATCTAATTAAAATCAATAACCAAAATAATTTTACATTATATATAAATTTAAAGCTTAAAAATGTTATTTGTTGAAAAATGGGTTTTACGTGATTAAGCCTATTTATTTTAAAATTAAATTTTCTCACCTTTAGAAATTTTATTCAATATAATTATTTTTAAATCTGTAAATTAAAGTATCATATGAGGTAAAATGATCAATTTTATTATTTTTCATTAAAATTAATTTATAAGATTAGAAATTTATTACCAAGGAAAAAGTAAATGTGGTAAATTGAGTTTAACCTAGTGTAAAATTCATAAAACATTTTAAAAAGTTCCTATAATTGAATGGTTGAGATTTTTATCTAAAAATACATGTTTCCCCTATAATTGTTTCCTATTTTAGAGACATTTACCCTTAAATAGTTTCATGCAATATTGAAAAATTTAAAGGTGTTATGAAAACTACCCTTCCCTTCAATTATAATAGGAGAACATATTCACCACTTCAAGACAAACCTACCTTTGTAATTTCTTCTTGAAACTTTACAATTTTTATATACCTATAATATTATCCCAATAACATAATCATAATATTCACTCATAGTTAAACTATGCTATTTTAATTCAATGAGACTTCCAAGGAAAAATCAAGTTTTTGATGTGAGTATTATCAACTACTTAGTTTTATTATTAATTTTATTATTTAAAATTTATTAAGACACACTAAAATAATTATATTATTATTATTTATGTCACAACCCAACCCTACCCAGGCTCGAGCCGCAACTACCCCAAGCCCGCCTCTATAGGCCAGGGGATGGAGACCAGCACCGAAGGCACAATAACACGGGGAGACCTTTTCTTAAGTACCTGTACACACACACGCAACACACTCAATGCAATAGCAAAGAGTAAAAAGAAAAGACAAGAATAGTAAAAGAGTAACTACTATATATAAACCACAAATGTGCATCGACCTCTAAAAAGTACAAAGTACAAGCTGAAGATAAACTGAAAAGAAAAGGACAAACACGCACCCAACCAAAAAGGCGCCAAAACCAAACAACAGGTAAAACAACAGTAGACAGCTGGAAGGGTTCCCCATATGGAACCCGAATACGTCCACCGCACGCGGTCCAAGCTCTTGAACTCCTATGCTCCACTGAAGTCACGACCAACCTGTCCGTCGTCTGCAAGAGCACGCCAAGTGCGGGCAAATCCCAAGCAGAGGTGAGTATAAAAATACTCAGTAGGATACCCCGAAGGCTCGAGGGAGCAACAAAGGAGGTACCAACGGGTGAGCAGTAGATCGAACAGGGAAAGTAGAAAGGGTACAACTGAAGTAAAGAGTATAGTGAAGAGTCCATCTCAACCCAACAAGAGGAAAGAAGGTAGACTCGTCCAGACACAAGGAGCTGGAAACGGTGAGAAGATGAACTTCCCGTCGAGTCTTCGGTACCTATAGTAGGAGAGTAAACTCATCCAACCATGAGAAGCTAGACACGGAAAGCACGTGGCATACCCTGCGCGTCTTCGCCTCTCCTGGAAGGAGAGTAAACAAACCCAAGAAGTGGGTACTGGAACAAGGTATATACATATCCTTATGCTCAGCAAGAAGCCCGAACAACGTCGTAAGGGGATCTCCATCCCATAGCTCAACCCAAGGAAAGAGTGGCCAATAGTCCCAGAAGTACACCATCGATGCCCAACATCCCACACGTCTGCCCCAAATCACAAGTTAAGGGGCTCAATCGCCGCATTTCGACACTATCTGCTTTGGGTGGCACTAACTCGCCCACACAGTTTTAGATCGCGTCACAAGAACGCGTATCGGTGGGGAAAGCGCCCCTCGTACTTGAGAATTCTAGGGAAAGTAAAACCACACCTCGTCACTGCCCTGCAGTCGAGAGGTCTTCTTAAAGTCAAAGCTGTCACAACACTGACCCGTATAACCAAGGGTCTCACTCCGGTAATCATGGAGGAAAGCCACATGCTAGCCGAGTGGAAAGGACGGAGCCTGAAATGCCAACAGGTGTCCCACTGCCTAGCCCTGCTGGAGGGTAATTCGTAACCAGATATCGGGTGACCCACTGCCCAGCCCCACTGGAGGTTAGACCTTAATACATCATCAGGCGACCCACTGCCCACCCCGTTGGAGGGTAGACCTTAATATATCATCAGGCGACCCACTGCCCAGCCCCGCTGGAGGGTAGACCTTAATACATAATCAGGAGACCCATTGCCCAGCTCCGCTGGAGAGTAGACCTGGAATAAGTCGACAAGCGACCCACTGCCCAACCTTGATGGAGGGTAGAACTGGAACTAGACGACGAGCGACCGACTGCCCAACCCTGCTGGAGGGTAGACCGTAAGAGGTCGTCGGGTGACCCACTGCCCAGTCTCTGCTGGAGGGTAGACCCTAAGAGTGCTGTCGGGTGACCCACTGCCCAGTCTCTGCTGGAGGGTAGACCCTAAGTGTGTCGGGTGACCCACTGCCCAGTCTCTGCTGGAGGGTAGACCCTAAGAGCGTCGGGTGACCCACTGCCCAGTCTCTGCTGGAGGGTAGACCCTAGAAGCCGATGAGTAACCCACTGCCCAGCCCTGCTGGAGGGTAAAACTCAGAAATGCTCTGGCCATATCCACTGGAGGGTATAACACTGGCCAACTGAACACGGAGTGGGTATTGTGCAACCACCTAACTCCAAAACAACTCACCCGAAAGAGGGTAATCGCCTGCTCCATCACTGGGTGTTACTAGCACCGCTACCGGCCGATCCATCGAGAACGAAACCAGGGGGATACCACTCAACCCTGCTGGTCAAACAAACGAGCACAGAGCCAGGGGAAAAACTCCACCCTGCTCATCAAACAAACGAGCACAGAGGGATCCTCTACGTCGCGAGGGGTCAAAGTACGTAAAGAAGAACCCGACACGCACGTGGGGCCCACACAACCTGTGGCCCCATCTCAACCCCAACCAAGAGCCCAAACGTTCTCAGGTACGAACAACCACATGTACCTCCAAGAATTTCTGTATACTCCCAGAGTATACCACATTTTCAGCCCAAGGGCCATCGTGCACAAGGCACCCAACGTCAATGTGAAGACGTGACGTAACATCTCCAACTTGCCACCTCAATGACTGGGGCATAGCCAACCACATCTCTTTAACCACCAACATCACTCTCCCAGGAGTGCACGTGATCACATGCCAATGGTCCGCTACGAACACGATAGAGGAACCACCACCGGGCACTACTAGAAAACTGCCGTTTAGTGGCGGTTTTTTCACGGCGGTTTTAAAAACCACCATGAAACGCGTCTCGGGCCGCCGTTTCGCGGCGGTCTTTAAAACCGCCGCGAAAAAACCGCCGCTAAACGGCAAATAATTTTTTTTATTATTTATTTATTATTTATTTTTTTTTAATTTTATTCAAGGATTAGCGGCGGTTTTTTAAAAAACCGCTACGAAATAGCGGCAGTTTCGGTAAAACCGCCGCGAAATGAAATGAAAAAAATAAAAAAACACGGGAAACCCCAAAATCAGTAAAACGACCATAACTTTTGATCTGAGCCTCCATTGAAGCACCACGACCAGTCAAATCGAAGCTCATGAAGAGATCTAGAGGTACATATAATCAAAACCGTGAGACGGTCTAAGGTGTGGAAGATATTAGAGTTATAAGAAAGTTGAAAAAAGTTCTCCAACTTCAAACTGCCATAACTTTTGCTCCGGGTGTCTGTTTGGGCTCTACCACATATCAAATCGAAGCCAGCGAAGAGAGCTACGCACCAAATCAAGACACAGAAAGCTTCTGTCGTGTTTTTCGACCCCAAAAACCCATCCGAAGGCCTCCAAAACCCTATTTCCGTCACCGATGTCCCGTCGAACTTGTCTTCAAACAGACCTAACTTTCGATCCGCGTGTCAGTTTAGCCCCCTCTACCTGCCAGATCATAGCTTGTTCCATGAGCTTCAGTGTGACTGGTCGCGGCGCCCACATGCACTCCTAGATCATATTTTATGGCCTTTTTAGTGGGTAT